>JAWDHB010000418.1:600000-800478 GCA_033439405.1 Fusarium sp. NFCCI 5145
AGAGGGTAGTGGCCTAGAGCCGACCACAATAAACCAAAGCTATCATGACCCTCTCCACGGCTGGGTTACTGGTTTTCGACACTCAGCTCCACCTCGGGCAGCGGTCAATAAAGTTTTCTATCCTGTTATGGAGGAGGGACCGTTTGATAGTGACCAGTCAGAGTTCCAATGGTGGGATCAGCTCCCGTCAGTCTCTGCAGTTACTAGTATACTTCTCCGGCAACAGAACCGCCATAGATGGAGGCCAAGCGCGCTGGCCCATATGTTGGCCCGTTTCCCCCGACTCCAGGAAGTCTATTATGAGCCTTGGAGGGAATGGTGTGGTTTTCAACGCCGTACAGATAAGGGTAAGTATTAATATCCTTTGTTCCTTAATAGTTGTGTATAATTCTTTGTTATGGCTTACCACTTATACTTATGGTCTAGAATATTTATCTCTTTTTGAGTCGATCCGACATGGCTATTATCTTCTTAAAAAGTTGGTAGTCTTTGAGAACTTTAACCAACAGTACCCAGTATTTATGCAACGATTTCAGTTCGGGGAGGATTGGTCCCAATGCGACAGTATTCGTAATCCATCCCCAGCTGTTGGTCGAATGATTGCACTCACCAGCCTCCCGCTAGAGCATCTCGCCGCCTCCTTTATTATGGATGCTAGTCATTTCTTCGCCATTGACCCCTCTTGGGAGTGGCCTAACCTAACATCGCTGGTATTGACTTCCCGACTCCTTACGCCGGAAGAGAATCCCACCAAGATAGGCGCTCTACTACAGGCAGCGGCGGTGGCGGCCCTCAGGATGCCACGGCTAGAAACCATGGAGATCTGGAACGGACAAAAAGGATTGGCGGCCCTCTTCCAGTATCGCGTGAACCGCGGTTCCCGGCAAACCAGGATTCTTTGGAGGGGCACATGGAAATATCACATAACACCCTCTGTCCTTCAGGCTTGGGAAGCCGTCGGACATCTACATGCCAGTTGGAGACTCGATGTGGTCCAGGAACAGGTGGAGGAAGCATCCATCCAGTCACATGGCGATGCCTTGCACCACCTAATGCTCTCTGGCCAAGCCATCCGGTCTGTCTCGCTGCAGCAGATCCGATGGGAACAAAAGTCTCTGGAGGGCGTGGAGATTGTGTCATGATTCTGGATACTACATACTCTGAACTCTGCCGTCAACTAAAAGCGAGAGCAGCTGATGGCTGTGAGCGAGATGACCTTTGTCTCGCGGCGAAAGGGAATGAGGAGAATATCACGAATGCAACGAAAGAAAAGAATAACAAGAAGAAGCCGACAGAAATGGTAACAAGGAAGAAGATGGTCAATGCCTCAGTTCCCGGTATAACAGAAAGTCCTGAGGACTTCTTGCTAAAACAGTTGGTTCTATCCTGCGGATGGGATAGCTTCATTACCATGGATTCATCATAGGCGCGCTTATCCCTTGTTGCGACTGAGTGAACAAACTTTCCTCTTGGTTTGAACACGGGAGAGATTGTACCTCAGTTCCCAGTATCAGAGACAGTATCAAGACTACTAACTTGGGAGATTCCATCCTGCTGGCAGCCGGATAGCTTTATTGTCCTGGGTTCATCATTGGTGCAATATAAAAATAGAACAACAGGCAAAATAAGAGAGAGAAAGCGGATTTATATGCGTGGAGAAATAATGCCTTCTTTAATGTTATATAAAGTTGATTTGATCTCGAAGAAATTATCGACGCCATACCGCAGGCTCTTCAAGAAAGTTATCAGCATATTCAGTTATCGCTGTGGGCAGTCTCAAGTTAATATTCGTGGCTTGCATCTTCATTAAATATTTCAACCATATACTTTTTTAAATGGGCGTGAAAAGTGAATTAGATACGAGTTATGACTGACGGCCGTACAGTGAGTAAAAGCTAAAACAAATAATAGAGCCCATCCCGACTCACACAACCGATTGCGATACTCAAACAGCCCCGGTCAACGGAGCAGATGGATACAGAGGTCGTTGAATACCCATACGGAACCGAGGAACACGATCCATTCGGTTCAAGGCAGTTGTGGGCATTCTGAGGACAGTCTCACGGTACATGGTTTGCGTCTCCCATTCATACGAGCATCCAATGGCTCGCTGCATACCGCCTTCGGAGGCACAGAACATGAGAGTGACAGGTGGCCGGACGGCTTCGAACAAGGTCAACTCCATGTTGTAGGTGTCAACAAGAGTGAAGATCTGGCATTGTTAGTGAATTGTCAATGCAGCATAAAGAATTCGATGACTCACCCTCATATCGCCCGGACGGGCTTGCTTGGCAGCTTCAACCTTCATTCTCACCTCAGGGTCCTTGTAGGGATCAACACCCACACGCTCACCGTTTCCATTCACGACGCTTCGGCTCAGAGGGCTACCATTGGTGCTCCAGGAGAAGCGACCAAAGTTACCACCGAAGATAGCTCTCTCAATGGTTGGGGCGTTGAGGTGGCCTTCAAAGCCAAACATCTCGGCCTGGGTTTCGGCAAACTTGCCACCGTAGATGACGCGAACCAGGTTAGGTGTGACCATCCAGATCCAGAGGAACAGAAGCAGAAAGATAACGCCAGGGATGATCATGGCGGTTCCAACACCAGTGCTGCCGCTGCTAATGGTAGTCGTAGTACCGTCAAAATTGGTGTAGGTAGTAGACGATGAAGCACTGTTAGCAGATGCGCCACTCGCAATGAGTGCAATGGCGATGATGAAGAAGATTCCGCCCCATTCAACTGCCACTGCTGAGAGATATCTCTTCCAGGATGGTCCTGTAGACCAATACACTGGATAGAAAGTCTTCCAGCGGATGGAGATACCCCAGGCACCGTCGATGATGATGGTGTCGTTGTCAGCAATACCAGCTACCTGACAGTAGGGAGTGATGTCCCAAAGAGATGACTCATAGGCATCCTCCATGTCAAACCATGACTGATCTTTGTCGCGGGGCAAGGTACAGATGTACCTCTCAAGGAGCCTGTCCGAATCATTTGCCAGTGACAATCGCGAGAAAGCCTGGAAGGCTGTGTCGGTTCGGTCAACCTGGGGTCGGAGTCTGAGAAGACCCATGAGAGCATATGCTTGATCACCTGGGAGATACTCTGTAGTGTGGCGGCTATACAGGCACTTCAGTGCGAGAACAGCCTGTTCCAGACGACTCAGGTTGATGGAGCCCAGGTAATGGTCAATGAGATGGCGAGCCGTATCAGAGTCCATGTAAGTCCAAACCAGAGCAGCAAACTGGTTCTTAGCAACGACCAGCGGGGACTGGAGGTTTCCATCACGAGTGTAGACCGAGATGGTTCGACCAGGGCTGAGGAGAACCTCTGGGAATGTCCACATTCGGCTTCCCCATTCTCGGAGGAGAGACTCGGTATTGGCCTTGCCTGAAGGTCCAGGCTGGGAAGCTTTGCCTCTGCCGACGGCAATGACCATTCTGTCTGCACCACGGAGAACGTCTGAGATACGATACACGTCGGACTCGAGTTCATTCTCATCACGCATACAGCTGCAAGCGATCCAATACGCAGGCAACTTGGCAGCTCGACAGGCAGTCTCGGCAATGTAATGAAGAGCAACCATGTCCTGCTCAGAGCCATGGCTGAAGTGCTCTGTGGAGTAGGCGACGAACAGGTAGGAGAGGTTGGTATCTTGGCCATCGCTGTTCTCCCACTCAGCGACGCTGCGGACGTCTACTCCTCTGTTCTCGTCGTTGAACGGCTCACGAAGGAAGCAAAGATATCGAGGTCGAAGCATGCGATAGATCTGGTTGTTACGGGCCATGAGAGAAAGACCCTTCCGGTTCTCGAGCAAGTTGCTCCAGACCTTGGCGTCGCCGTGGTATCTGTAGAGAACAGGGGCGTAGGCGAGGTTTCGCTTGATGACGGTGGGTTTACCATCCCAGAACTACGATGGTCAGTATAAATATCATGTCTCCCTGGGAAGAACCAACTTACAACAAGAGCCATACCAATAGCAGCAGGGAAAGTCCTCAGGATCATAATACCCCAGTCTTCCCAGCTCTTGGGATCATAGCTAAAGTCAATGATCCATGTGGCAATTCGTACTTTCATGGGAGCGACCTTGCGAACATAGGTTCTCTTCCAAGTAGAAGTGCCAGGTCCTTCGTAGATATCATCGGTGCATGCAACGTACATGTTACGAAGGTAACCATCGTTATGATGCAGATAGCGATCAGATCGAGGCTTGAAAGAGACACGACCTGCATAGTCGCGATGTCTCATCTTCAGCTCACTACCTGTGTAGTTGTATCCAGGCCTCTGGTACAGCGTAGGATTGCGCCATCGGTACACTGATCGTGGCTCAAAGAAGTGCTTGCTTCCTTTGAGCCTGATAGGAAACTCCTTTTCATCGACCTAAAAGGATGATCAGTAAATACTTCACAACGAAGCTAGGAGAACATTTACTTCTTTCTCATTTTGGCTGCTCGAAGGCGAGATGGGCGTGGTAGTGGTAGTTACGGGAGCAATGACACTTTTGTTCTGCTAAGAAATGTTCAATTTAGAGGCTAGAAACAAAAACAACCGCGGAAGAGCTTTACCATTGGTCCGTCCTGCTGACCACTGCTCGATCCCTGTTGATAAATGACACCTTGTTGACCATTATAGGCCTGCCTTGGTTAGCGAGGGGAAGAGTGAAAGAGGCGACATAGACGAACCATTTGCTGCTGATGGTACTGCATGGTGTTATGTGTCTGAGTCTGTCCAAGAGGGATGGACTGTTGGTATCCAAGTGGCCCTGGCGCTGCCTGATAGCCGATGGACTGGGCTGAGAGTGGGCTTGTAGAAGGAGACACAGCTTGTTGATGAGGATGGGTGTATGGCTGGTTCTGGTAGGACTGTAACAGATAAGAAGGCTGGGAGACTGGACAGGATATATAGAGCACTTACAACAACAGAGCTGCCTGGAGTGTATGCACCGCCGTGTGCTTGGTGCGGTACAGCAGGAGGTGGTGTCTGATTATACTTGGCCTTGTTAATGGCGTTCCTTTGAAGTCAAGTGAAGAGTCAAGTAGCTTACGTTGCCAACAGAGTTGGGATCCCAATGACCCCCGTGTGTGTGTGCCTGTGGCAGCTGTCAATGATCGATCAAAGCAAGGGATGAGATGAGGAGGAAATACCATGGTTCAAATATGCAAAGCTAAGTTAAAGATGAAGAAGCAGAAAAAGTGATAAAACGCGAGATGGAGGAAATGAGAAGGGTCAGAGTCCTTCAGACCGACAGATGGTTCTTCTCGACGCTAATAAATCGATTCAAGCCTTACGGGATCTGTCACAAAGGAGCTTCAGCCTGGTTGAAGGAGCTGAACGGGTGCCACACACCATCCATCCTATGAGAATGCAAGGACCAGACCCCCATTTCTTAACCATAACTTGATGCAACACACTTGATAGCGTTGTGCCTTTTGCCACCGGAGACCTATACCTTTTAGGAACTGCAGCTGTGCAAGAACCCTTTAATCTGGTGTGCAGAGCCGCTCTCGACTGCTACCAAGGGGGTGTGATGTGTGACTATTTTTGACCTCCTGCATTCAGCCTCCCGATGTTGCAACTGTGATAGGACACCCTGGAACACAATGGGACACGGTACCTTCCGTGGTATTCATTCTTCAACACCAAACTATTAGAAGCGGCTGAGTCTCGATATGTCACCCGCAGCCTTTGCGACTGTGATATTGGCCGTTGGGACAGGGCTATTCCGCCGTGGCGCTCCCCGTGCTTCAAAGTATCACAACCCCTGGCATATAATGTCGCAAATCTGGTAACATAATAGGACGCCTTGTGCAGCTTGGCGCCATGGAATAGCCACAGGGACCAATCTAAGCTCCTCCTGGCCGAAAGCGGCATGCTGGGCGAGTGAAGATGCCTCACCAGGGGTTGCCATTGGGCTTTTCTCTACAGGATTTGGCTATCCGAAAACTATCCGTAGGAACAGTAATCCTCTGTTTGGTCTGTGAAACTCAGGTGGTCAGATGTGCGGGAGGTGCAGATAATAGCGTGAGGCTGGCGAATAGCAGCATATGCATTGTTATGCCCCTGGTCAACTACCGTCAGCCCTGGGGAACTAGACTGGTCTGAGTGTAACCCAACCCGGGAGGACGGGAGTTTGATGCTAATCTTAACTATATTTTACGCGAATAAGCGGCCAATCACGATTATCTCTGGTAACTGGTTTGCATGTTGGCCCATTTCCGCTCAGAAACGGCGATATGGCGTTTGATGGTTGAAACATGGCTGGCTTGGCTGGGTCTAGACACACCTCAGCTTGGCAGGTTTGTGAGATCCCTGAAAAAAGCAATCACGAGATGTCGTCGCCTTGGTCCTAGACTCCTAGATTTTGCTTGTCCTTCAGGACCAACGGTTGAATGAAACAATTGAGGCCACTGTTGTTAGAGACTGAGACCAAAGGGGTTGATTTCTCTAACATAAGACAAGCAGCGTGACGATCATTCACCTCACTAAGTGCGATTGAATCTGAGGCCATAACTTGGAATTCGCGAAACATTCACCATGTCGTGGACTCAAAGAGCTAATCCTTATGATGCCTTTGCTCAAGAGGCAACCCAGACACCGCTCGCAGTCGCTTTTCCACAATGGATGCTCAATATCTGGGAAGTAACTCACGGTAAGTGGCCTGAACTTTTATTCTGTTCTCAGTTGCTGATCAATTGCAGATCATCCTGAAGGCCGTTGGTACCTGGAGCCTAACGCCCGTTGTCTGCGGCAAAAAGCGAGCTTGAGAATTGTGTAAGTTTTGGCCTTGTAATCTAAGCTGGCTTTATCTACAACGACAAGATGATGCAGTAAATCTTGATTATTTGGGTATTGACTGACGATCCCAAGATTTGCGCCTCTGGATCTCCCCCGTCGCGATGCCCTCTCTCAGTGCATTGAACTCTTCAACATTCTCAACATCCCCAGCGACTTCACCAAAGAACGTCTCCAATCCGTCAGCCATAGCTTCGGACGAGCAACAGACTCTCATGGCTCCAGCTCGTGGTTTCACTTCCTCTGTAAGAACATCGACGTGAAGCAAACTCCCGGCGATGCCCCCGAGATCGATAATCGTGCCGCCACAATGGGCTATCACATTTCCACGCTTCCTCAGGCAGACTACAGTTGGCATCGCGCTGGATTCTTTCTTCGGGTTGATGACAATGGATGTACAACACTTGTGTGCTTTGGTGCTACGCCGAGAGTGAGGCAGAGGATTAGTGAGTTCGTTGCCGCCAAGGCGTGGCAGCATGTTGCGACGGATCCGTATATCTTGTTTGATCTGCTTTTCGATGCTCTGTACTTTGAGGTTGATGATACTGTCTGGAAGATGAACAGTGTCTTTGGCCCTTTGGAGCATGTAAGTTATCCTCTTTCTGCGCAATATCACATCTCACTGACTGGCAATTATAGTTGATCCTCGAGTACGCCAACTCCAAGAATATCCGCAAGATGAGCTCCAAGGTTCCGTTCTCTGCCATGCACAACTGCGCCAAGCACATAATCCACATCGCCGAAGCAATTGAATCGTGCATTATGCTCGTTGATGCAACTATACGCAACGTCGGTAATCATCAGCACCCAGAGCAACCAACTGTTCGCGAACCAGTTCTCAAACAACTTCGCGAGACTCTCCAGTACCGTCGCTCTCTCTTTGTGTCGAGTCAGCTGCGTCTCAACAGTCTTCAAAAGCGCATTGACAACGCCATCACGTTGTCCTTCAACCTGGTCACACAGCAAGATTCTATGGTGATGATCCAAGACTCAAATTCCATGAAGGTCATCGCGGCGATCACCATGATCTTTCTGCCAACCACAGGCGTAGCCACAGTTGTTGGGTCCCAGCTGTTCACATCTGAGATTCTCAAAGACGGGGTTACCTGGGACGTTAAGCTTACGCCCTTGTTCTGGATTATGTGGTGGATCTCGATTCCACTGACTGTCTTCGTGGTGTTGTTGACCATCATTTGGCATTGGTGGGTTCATACCGAGTCTCCTACTGGTGAGGTTGTTCAAGTTGTCAAGAGGGCAACGACTTTCAGTACTTCTGGGACAAGGACACCCCCGAATGGCACGAAAAGCACAAATGGCAAATGAGTTGAAAGTCACAGTCGTTGGCTTCTTTATGTCTACTAATTGTTGTCACTTTGTTATGGTCACTTTCTTAGGTTGGTAATGTCGAATTTAGCGTCCGAGCTGTGTGTATTTACTATAAAATGGCTTATCAATATGAAAATGAAAGTTAGACTGATGCATGTGTAACACTAATATATGCTCAATAAACTGGCTTGCAGTTACGATAATAAAAACCAACTAGTGGGGGAAGTGTTTTGCTTCAAGAAACGTCGTGCCATATTTAGCACTTGAACACAGCAGGGCCAGGGATCTTGTAGGTTGTTGCTGTGAATAGTTAGCAAGAGCCCAAACTATAACTAATAAGATAAGGAGAACTTACCCTGGTATGCGTTGTAGGTGACACCAGGGTCGCTGCTGGCGTAGGCTCCCGGGAAAGCAACCAGGTTTGTAGGAGTAGTGCTGCCGGAGCCAGAGACCTTGAGCTGATGGCAGCCGGGATAGAACTGGGCTCCAGGATACCCACTCGCTGAGTGAAGAGCGATGAGTTCATGGCGAACAAGGTAGTAACCGGGCTTGATGCACTCAGGGATGATGTAGTTAACACCTGCGTTACCGGCCTTCATCAAGGGGGTCTGCATCACAGCACGTCAGCCACGAAAATTCCCTCTAGGAAAGATAATGATACATACGGTAGCCCAGTTGTTACTGGTTCCATCACGTCCACCCTCCTGAATCTTGAACCAAACCTTCTGGGTACCAGGCTCCCAAGCATCACAGCCAGAGTCGGGGCAACGAGCCATGTAAGTAATGACGGGCCCAACATGAGAGTCAGGCCAGAGAGTCCACTTCAGGTTAACGGTTGACCCAGCCTTAGCATCGGCGTGGAGGGCAGCAGGCTTGCTTCCAACGATACCACCGGCGGTGAAGCCGTTGCATTGCATGTCGATGGAGGTGACATCCTCGACAGGTCCGTTGCCTGGAATAGCACGGGAGATACGCTTGGGAGGAGGATTCTGGTATGGATCAGTGTAGGGGTTGTAGAATTGGTAGGTTTGGCCTCCAATGGTGCCGGTCTCGACGTAGCCGTGGGCAGCTACTAGGCCTGCGGCAGCGAGAATGGAGTGAAGTAGATGCATGGTGAATGATCAAGAAGCTGATATGAGAATACGACGAACTGTGGCTCAACTTTCAGCGTTGATAGTCCTGACGATCACATCCTATCGTGAGATCTACCATCTTATATATCGATATAGGCCTACGCTTTTGGATGGGCCACATCAAGCGGGGGACGACATGTCGATGAAACAACAGATAATATTTCCACCATTAAGACTAACAAGCGTAACGAATTTAACTTTGGCGGATTCCATCTCCAAACAAAAACTAGGATGAGTTCCCTATTCGGGGAGAGGAAGCTCGGAGCTGGATATGATGGTCCCAATTAAGCATTTTACTCTAAGGTCTTCATAGTCCCGACCTGAACTAACCGCCATTGGCTCACGAATAAGTGCGAATGAGCCAAAAACTGACATATCAATACTCCAAGCGCCTTCTTATATTTAAGAAAGATCATGATATTTTGGAGGTAAAGACTGAGGCGATTGAGTAAGGTATAAGGCAACAAGGCCACGTGATGTAAGATGGTCCGTCCTACAGGTCAAGCGTCGCACAAATAAACAGAACAGCTTTATCACCAAACCCTGCTTACAACTTCATCCTTAAGACTGCCAAGCACTGCTGTCAAAATCTATTCAATCGAGTTTCACCATCATTACCATGCGTTTGCCAGTTGAGGTCATGGGACTCATTGCCGAGCATGCGGCTCAGCACATCATCCAGGCATCCCCATTCATCCAACCCACGAATAAAGAAGAGGCAATAAAGGCGCAGAAACACTATCATGACCTATTAAACCTAGTGGTTTCCTGCAAGGTTGTCTACAATAATACCCGACACCTCCTCTACACATGTCTAGTCCTCGAGAATACTACAGACATAGTCACAACTTTGACCGATATTGTAAAATACCCACATATCGGACCGTCTATCCGTCACCTTCGATGCTCTGCGGAGCTGTATTCCGAAACTGAGCGTGACGAGGCTCTACAGCATTGGTTGTCGAATCATGCGCAAGACACAGCATTGCTCCATGACACCCTCAAGGCGGAAGGTCTGCGTCCTCCTTGGTGGAATGAAGCAGACATGCCATGGACATGTTGGGAGGGTTTCGTGTATGATGACTGTACAGAAGTTGCGTTATTGGCCCTTCTCTATCTGGCACCGGAGCTTGAGACTTTCTCGTTTCGACAGCGTAGTCCAGAACCTATTATAGAATGGAGGGAAATACGGGACGTTGGTGGGTGTTTTGAACAGGCTCGAAACGGATCAAAACCTCTGTTGGGTAACCTCCGGAGTCTACTGATCCGTACTGAGTTCTGGTATGACATGACCAAATGGTTGCCCGCGGATCCACATGATAATCTACAGATAGTAGTCCTCGATGGTATGAGTGTTGAAACTTTGAGTAGCTGGTGCCGTTTTGGGGGGTTCCAAGGCAGGCATATAAAGGACCTTTACCTTGGTACACGCGGCAATCCTCTAAAGCATATTTCGGATCCGTATCTCGCTCGACGGGAGTGGGTAAAAGGCAAATGGACCATTGAGGGACCAGAAGAACTTGAATTGCAAGATGCGATCCTTCGGAGAGACAATGAGATGTTGAGGCTCTCAGCTGCCGATTTCAGCCATCATGCGGAAAGTCTAAACAGCTTCAGAGATCTTCGGGTGCTGGATGTCGTCGTCGATAACCCGCCTCAACATCAGTCCAGGCCACTGATGGTGCTCAAGAACATTGCCTCAGCATCACTAGAGGTATTCAGGATTGAAGGGTACCCCTTCTTTGTTGATCCAGGATGTCGTGGGCCATTCAGCACTGAATACGAATCTTCATTTTTCCCGATCTCTGATAACGTCAACTAGATGTATCTGCCCCTGAAGGTTTGACTCTCGACTAGAGTACACCGGTTGCACTTATCGATAGTCCGGACTTCTCTGATGACTATGGGCTTAAGGTATTTTCTCGATACAATATATGATAGCTCTTATCCTGTTATGGTATCCGATGTATGTAGATCTCTCTTGCGGTTTCAAACCACTTCGACTAGAATTGCCAATCCACCTATCTCTTACCTTGGAGTCGTACTATCTTGTTCGTTTTCTAGCCTCACTCTCCTGAGTTTTACTGCACTTCTTGCACTTTGGTAGCAGTCGTCTCAGATCCAGAATAAAATATCAAGGTTTGCCCTTTCGTCTTGGCTTGGCTTTAGGAGTGAACCCACAACGTTCCCACTTAGATATATATTTGATCGCCGCAAATTCTCTTCATCCATCCAGCTACACATTACAAACCAACAGACGAAAATATGCCATGTTCTGTTCTAGCCCTAGCAGATAATAGGACGTGCTTGACTACCATGATCTCGCCCGGAATCTAAAGCCAGGGGCAAAAGACAAAAAACATACAACAGCGGGGATTCGCTGGTCGTCACCGACCCAACTACTAATCCGCCCCTTACCAGCTTATCTATGGGAGAGCGGACGGGATCCCGAGTTCTCTGATAGGTATGGTCGTATGTGAAAGATTGTGGTGTTGAGAAAACTAAAGATGGAAGAGAATTTACTTGGGGAACACCACGCGTAAGTGATGCATAAAACACCAAGAAGTATCAAGATCTATACTCCTTCCTATAGACACCTGTTTTGTGGAACAATCTTCCTGCATAGAAAATGTGTATCAATAAATACATGCGGTGTTGTTATTAACGCATCGGACCTACCGATACATCTGGTGTTACCTCACGGAGCCGCTCAGCTCTCTCAGAGGCCATTTTCCTAACTCAAACCCGATGTTTCACATTACTATATGCAAGGCTTCTCTCTAACTCTCGTGTCTGTCACATCAGAGGTTTATGTACCTCCAGGCATTAGATAACCAGCACCAAAAGCGTTGGCAGTGGATTGCTCATCTTAAGACTTCCAAGAAGAACACGATTTTGACATGGGTCTCTCAGAGGCATTCCCTAATTTAATTCATCGCTAGAATTGCGAGAGTATCTTGACTTTTCAATCATATATATTCTTGTAATACTTTTAGGAAGGGCATAGACGCAAGCATGAATGTTGTACTTAAGATTGTCTCATGCCTTTAAGGGCTTCATATCACGCTCTCTTCTTTTCTGTTGCAGCTGATCTAGTCAACGACTCGGCCGATGACAATAATCACCTGCCTTTGGGAAACTGGAAGTTCTGTCAACAATTGGAGGCCACAATTGCTTCAGTGATTGTCTCGCGCGTTCCGTTATTGTACGGACTGCCTATCGAAACTGTACGACAAGCATAAGCTGCTGGTTTCAACACACCACGACACAAGCATCACCACTTTACTACATTGTGTCACTTCATTCCTGATCCAACTTCAAACTATTCATAAATTTTAAGTAATAGCGCACAACAGATTAGCCAATGCTGTGATACCCGCTCGATGACGGAGTTAGGTGAAGTCATACGCCTTCGTGATGTATGGGTCTGACTCGCTGCGAGCTACCCTGCACAAAAAGAACGGTTGGAGAAATATTAGAGACTTCTTCATGATAATTAGTGAGGGCATGTCAAATAAGTTGGTTTATATAGATATGTTATTTGACCTTCCGGTTTCCTGATATTACGAATGAGATGGTTAGCTTTGGAAAGTTCTGTAATAAGACACAGAGTTCTCATTCTTTATGTATCAATATGTCCACACTCTTAGAGATCATTACTTCGCGAATTTGAATCTGATCCTATGCCAACTATCATCTCAATCCCGCTTACCCTAGATCGTCCGATGCAGTGCTATGCGGGGTGCAACAGAAGCTTGAAACAGACGCAGCTCTTCTGGAAGAATGCGACGGTACTAGCCAAGATGCGGTTGGTGACTCTTTGGACCTCTGCTGTTCCAGTGAAAGGGCACTTCTACCTGATTCAGACAGAATGCTACCACACGTAGTACCAAGCAGAGATTCAAGATCACGCCACCTTGGAAGCAAGCTTTCTGACCCATAACCATGGAACAAGTTGCATGCACTTAATAAAGCATGCAACACCAAAATAATATCTCATGTTGAATAAATCGGTCAACAGTCTCGAAGTAGGAACACACCCCGCACTGCAGACAGCTCACCAAGTTGGGTAGGATCATCGATCTGTTTTGTTTATGTCTCACTGTCTCAGTTATTTTGAATTGAGTTCTACTTGGAAAAGAGGTTAGAGTGACTTGGGAAAATACACGCAGGTCTTGAATTATGAGTCTATGGACTGTTCAATGCATTGGCTATCCCAGATAGGGATGTGACAGTGCCATAGGTCTTCTCTGAATAATTCACGCAGCTGATCAAGTCGAAGAAGTATAATAGGCCAGTAACAACGGGCCTCATTATCCAATGCCTCCATGATTTGATCGATCGATATTGATGCAGTGTGCTGATAAGGATGTCTCGGATAGTGTGTCTTGGTGCCGTTTTGCCGTATCATAAAATATCAGACTTTCTTCTCAGAGATGGCACTTTTGTTTTCATCACTCGTTACCAAACGTACCTTGATCGTAGATGAGGCCCGATCAAGTCGTGCGATCTTGTTCTTCTTTCTCTTCTGTCATCTGGGGGAGGCCGCTTGGCTATCGTCATGAAGCAGCGGCTAACAGTGGGCTGGGCAACACTCCCTGCACCCTGAACTGCAAGCGGTAATTCAACGAGCTAGTAAGAGTACGTATTTTGTTGGAGGGAAGAAACACCAAATAAAATAGTCTAAATTTTGGCGATCTAGAGCGGAATACTGTAGACTAGGGTGAGGCACGGAGGCTGGCGGGCATTAGATAGTCTAGCGGACTGCAGATCTCCTGCAGAGGACACGAAGAGGACAGCAGAGGAGAGGAGAGGGCACAAAACAGAGGAGCGGCGGAGGAAGCACAGCCCAACCCCAAAACTGACATGTCGTCCAAGGGTCATCTCGTGGCTGGTCCCGTGACAGCAGGGACAACGGCTGAGTGAAACATGGTTTCGCGGAAGCCTTAGTTAGGCATCCGAGCAATCTATTTAGACTGGCGAGTCTAGGCTGCCCACGAGTGCGTAAACGATCCTCGAATAGCACAGTAAGACGGGCCAGCCTCAGTACGACACCCTGGACTGAATTGCCTATCATGGAGCAAATGCGAAAGAAGCTTCAGCAGATTGGGTTTCGTGGCTGGAATCTCGATCTGCTAACTCTTATCTGAGTATCACCAATAATATATATATTGTTAGGCAGAACTGCAGTAGTAGTTGGCGCACTTGTATGCAATACTCCACAAATATGCAACACTGAAGATAGCCAAGTCAGAAAAAAAAAACCAGATTCCCATCCAAAAATGAAGAAAAATTGCCAACCGTAACGATCTGTCTCCCACGCACCCATCCACCCACTCTGCACTGCGGAGTGTGGGGAAACAGACCCCGCGTTTTTTTTTTGGCAAACCAGCAGATGACGGAGCGGCGCAGGGTCAAACGCCAAGAACGAATAGGGAGACAGCGATAAGCAAGAGACCAAAGGAACGAGATGGGACACATAGCACGAGGGAATCTCTTGGAGGGGGGGTATTAGAGTTTCGGCCCATGACCAGAACCAGTCGAGAACCACTCCAGCTGTGACGGTTTGATCCTGTTCTCGTGACTGGGGGGCAAGATAGGGAAGAGGCAGCTAGTGATGTCACAGCGATCAAGGCCAAAGGACACGAGAAGCAGGGAAAAAAGATGAATAATTTTTGGAAACATGAGTTACACCCAAAACGTTCGGGAGAATAAGACCGATCTGCAGTGCGAAAAAACAGGAGTCTGGCGCTCGTTCTGCTCTGATCTAGGAATGAACACCTGACGATCAACCACGACTCTGTTGTACTGAGTTCAAGGAGAGGGTTGTGCTTTTGTCTCGGTGCGTCACCACTCACCACTCACCAGTCATCCTCACCCTCCCACCCTCTCTGAGGCTTGAAAGGACCCCATTGGAATTCCATCGCGGGGAGTAAACTGGCTAGGACTGGCCAGGCTCAAAAGGGGAGAGCTGACCCCTTGGTACCAGAGACATGGCGTCACCAAAGAAAAGGAATCGATGTCTTGCACAAGTGTCCATCATTGGTGTGCCCAAGACCCTGCAGACATGACAGCTGGATGGCTTTGAGGCCCCCCTGACTTTTGTTTCTTGTGAAGCGTGATATTCATGCCACGAAGAGGAAACTGCAAGAATGCCATATCGTACACGTGCCCATAACAATGTAACAAAGGAATGACTGGTTTCGGCAGGTACTTGAATCTGGCTGGGCTTGATTGATAGTGTATCCGCCGAACACGGGCGGTAATCGCGTGGGTATCGAGGTATGGTATGGGAAAGTGTACATAGATAAGAGATTCCGCCCCGACGCTCCGGTCGTGTTTTTCGGGCAAGGCCCGGGGTTGCCGCTGAAAGACCTCCGGTTCGGCCCTCTCTTCTCCCCACTGACTCGTGGGTCGCCACGTTAAGTCGTGGTCTTCAAGTGCCGGGCGAGTAAGCTGCGGTATCAGAGGCCGTGATAATAATCAAGGTGAAGCAATCTAAGCATTCCGTAGTTTCAGCAAAAATACCGGATCTTCCGTTCTGACAGAGGATAGATTGCTATCGCGACGCTCACTGGTGGCTGGCTGGCTCTTGTTGGTGTCTGCTTGGCGAGCTGCCTTATCAGCTCGGGCACGCGTTAAAGTTCCGACAATGTGATCAACAAGTACCCGCTACCTTAGGAAGATATGGTAGGCAGCTAGATTCAAATAGTCTTCGTATCTCGTCTGTCAGCTGTGCACTAGATAATGGTACAAGGTATCTATCATATCATAGGCGCGTGAAGTTGCTGGGTTCTGTGTGGAACAACTCTTGTCGGCTGGCTATTCTGTTGCGCCATCTGGCTCCTCTCGAATTGTCCTGTCCTTTCATAAGCTTTGGTCAGTCCACTGTCACATTGAACTGCACAGCTCATCAAATCCCTTTGAGACCCTTGCATGCGATATTGCTCAACTGGACAGGCGACCTGACCAACTCTCACTCATCATTTCCTTCCTTGTGGCCGACGAAAGCGTGAGCGAGGCTTTGAGGACGGTCACTGACTGCTACAAGGGCTGTGCTCCCCGCCGGCGCTTCGAGCGGACCTTGGACCCCGAAACACAGGCTTTCTTATTACTCGCCAGTTTGACCAATTTTGTGGTTTTGGTTGTTGATGGACTGTTGAGCTCCAACCTCAGACATTCGGTCGGCAAGCTGCCCTTGCCCAATATCCCCCATTATTCCAGTCTGGACACGCCCCTCCCTGTGCCCACGAGGCCATGCGTTGTCGTTAAAATAAGTACTTACATGGTCGTCGTTACCGCTCATTCACAGAGGAAAGCCTGTTGCTGGGGATATTTCATCTGTTTCTGTTCTTCGAATGGTAATTTTTGTGTTATCGAAATAATATTCGAAGCCGATATTAACAGCGAGCAAGCTTCTCCGCGGCCCTAAGATCAACAGCCCTGTCCAATCTGATTTGTCAACTCCAGACCCCTGCGGCATCTGGACAAAGACACGAGCATAACACGACAGCAACAGAACCTTTTCAGCGCTGCAAGGCACGACCCGTTGTCCGCGGTAGCGCAATCCAAACGGCTCATTCTTTCAACAGGATTCGTTTTAAAAGGAGCCACTTGGCCATCAACAACGTGATTCGCTATTACGCCTGAGCTCTAGGGCTCTGACGAACTCTTAAGCGTCACCCTTGATCGGCGAACCAATCCAGAGCTTCGTGTTTACGTTACCGAAACTGCCCGTTACTGTGCACACAGTTTGCTGGGGACAAGACGGACACGCGGTCGTCCCCGGACTGGTCTTCCTTGCGTTTTGCTTCACCTCTGGGTCCTGGCGCTCCGGTTTGCGGTGCGGATCTCATCCGGCACTGGTTGGGCCTGGAATCGAAGCTTGTTAGGCCTAGACAGTGTTCCATATCTTGATCCGAGAAAAAGGGTCCTTTTAGGAAGGCAACATTGCCTGAACGTCCTAAACTAAGGGTAGATCAGGGGACTGACCGATGGAAGAGGGAGAGACGTCAATTGCAAAAGAACAAAGAAAAGAAACGAAAAAGTGAGACTTGTTTAAATACAATTCAGGGCCCAGCAGCCAAAAAAAGAAGCTGCAAGACTTACAAATCTGCCCACCAAAACAAAGCTGAGTGCCGCTGCAGCGGGACCCACAGCCACAGGGCAGTTGGAAGAGGTGAAGACTTTGGCTCCTGCCAAAACCCTTACAGGAAGCCATTGACCCACTCCGCTCCGCTATTGCCAGATTGATTGCAGCGCCTGCTACTGCCAGCACACCAAACACCCTGGCTCCTGGCTCCCAGGCAGGCAGGCAGTGGAGGATCAAAGGTACCTACCGACCTCCGACCCCAAGTCTCACCCTGTCGTGTCGCACTTGCCCTGTCTTGGATCCCGGAATTCGGACAGGGGGTGGCCACTATGATGACTCCACGCTCTTTCATGCTGGCGCAGCGTGAGAGGGAACGCCAGTGCCAGCACCCTGCTTCCCCTTGTACTAGTGCTAATAGTCATCATAATACTTTATCTATTCCGACTCCCTCTTTATCTTCAGCCCTCACTCCCTCTCCCACCCGTTTATTCTCCTCCTCCTCCTCATCGTCTTCTATCTTAGATACTTCATCTTCTCCTCATTATTCATCAACTTCGGTCAACAGTATATACCATTCATATCAACCGCCACCAACATCCATCACCAAGGTGGCGACTTCATCGACTTCGAGGTCGACCACACTATCACTCTCGCGCTGGTCGCCCAAGTATGACGATAGCAACAAGCACATTACAGTCACCATATCTTCAACTCAGTCGAACTCCGATGCAACAATGGGTAAACGCAAGGATTGGCGGGAGACTTCCAGTCTTTCCCCTTCGAGCCCACCAAAAACAACTGTTAGTCTGACGATGAGGCCGACGACACCTACAAGCCCTGTCAAGATCCCTACCACCAACAACCGATATGGCGCCCATCCTCAAAAGCGTCACTCATCACAGAGGAAACGAAGCAGTGACCCGAGATCTTCGGATAAGCTTTCGCCGTCTCTTGCTGCACTCCTGGCCGTTACGGATATCCCCCGACACAAGCAACTTCAACGCCACCGCCGCCGTTCCGAGAAGACCCTGACCGTGCAGGAGGTTATCGACTGTCAGCATGCCTCAGAAAAAGAATTAAGCTGGACATTCAGCAGTCCTTTGGATATGCTTCTCTCCCCGCCTCAGGAGATCGCCGACGACGACGATAGTGTGAGCGATTGCAACATCGGCTGCGGCATGTCAACAAGAACTTACTCCATCGACTCTATCCCCTCTCTGGATGAGTCGTCCTTTTCCAGCGAATGCCTTTCATCTCTTGGAAGCCCAAGGACCCCCAGCCCATGCTCCCGAAGGACTAACTTGGCTCCCATGCGAAAATCACTGGAGCCCGTCATCTCCCCTCCTGGTTCTGTTGACGAGCACCCACTGGCCGGAGACGATTTCGACGTTGATGAGTTGGACTTCACTACTCTCAACCAGCCTGAGGAGGTTCAGCCCAAGTCTCAGTTCCTGGAGCCTTTTAAGCCTTTGAGGTCTGTGTTCAAGTCGAACCTTACCGCTTCACTCCGGGCCCTCCGATCAGCTGCTCGTTCCTTCTCAGTCCTCAACCTTCCATCCATCCCGCCAGATGACTACTTGACGCGATCTATTCTCACTATCGACCCTAATGTTCCCTATGCTGACGAGCGCCGCCCACCGGTCTCTGAGGAAATGCCTTCAGCAGCTGTGAGACGTTATCTCAACCCCACCACGAATGCGAGAATCGAACCGCCCACAAAGACCGTTTTTGCGGGAACTTTTGCTGCGTCAATTCAGATGCGTACTTACAAGATCCAACGCTCCCGAACGGCTCCGGGCGCTACCCGAAAGTCTTATCCATCAACTTCACTCCAGTCACAGCCTGCCCAGGTCCCCCAGCAGCCACAGCCGCAGGTCCCCACTCAATCGGTCCCAGGCATGCGACAGCGGGAAATGCGTGAGAACTCCGACTTCATCCGTATCGCTGTGATGGAAATGGCCATGCGCAAACGCGGAAAGCTTGACGACCAGCGACCCGGCCGAGCCCGCTTCGCACTTCCTCCACGACAAACATCGACCAAGCCCTACGAGATGGGAGCAAATGGCGTCCCGGCTCGCTGGATCCCCATCACTGCCTAGGTTTCGGTTGCTGTGCCGTAAATCACCAAGTGACGCACCAATCTGGAACGCTTCAATTCATCAATTTACGACATGCAACACGTCATGTACCTGGCCATGGTTTCTTTGCATTGCAACAAGACCAATTCAGGCAGGAGAACAAAAGGAAGGACAGCCGACTGGGGACCCACCTCGTGGCACACTATGGAGCGTCTGACGTTGACCCATGCCCATTGGATGCGATGATGCAAATTTTTTGCCCCCATCTCAATGGAAGGGTTTTGGAAGCATGTCCACGAGCGATGGTCCCACAACCCGCCGATAGACCCAGAGAAGCACAACATGATTTTTGACAGAGCTAGGAGCAAACCGATTTGCCATGGTTTTGACTCGGAAAAATGGGGCGAAAGCAACAACTCTCAAAGGGATTGGCTATCAAACACGAACTCGAAACAGTTGGGCCTCGGCCCTCATGCTTTTTTACATGAGGGGCATTGGCCCAAACACACGACCCAATTACAATTTCCATTAGACATGGGAATACTTCATCATTCTAGAAAGCGACTGGCATTTTCAGGAGTTTCTCCGTTATTACACGTTATCTCGTTTTACTTATTCCCCTTTCTTATCACCGCAAGGTGGAGAAAAAGCGCGCAATCACCGGACTGCAAGGAACGGATTTGCTTCTTGTACATGAACAATTTTTTTTCGTCTTTTCTTTTTTCAGACAGGCCCTTTCGGCATTTGACCCCCACTCACGCCCGGAGCTATGGGTTCCTGAGATGCGGTCCGGAGAAGACTCGGACAGAGGAGGGAATCATTGCATTTGTTGAGAGGAGTTATCATTCGGGCCCGGCAGGAACATAACATTTTGAACCTGGCGAGTTGGCACAACATAGTCATTTTGAGCAGGACTTGTATCAGTACATACATATCACAGATTCACATTACGATCGCCCTTTGAGATGGCGAGAGGCATGGGCGCAAGACGGCACGGCATGGCATGACACGGAAGACATGGAGCGGTGTATTTGCTTGGATATCCATTTGTTACCATTTACATATTTTTATCAAGATATTACCATTATTCTTTTGTGTCCCACTCTCGTCTCATCTCCGCTATTCTATCCGCCTTTTTCGAAGCATTCGAGACGTGGACTTTATCACTTCGCCAAAAGCGGTAAAGCTACACAACACACTTAAGGCTGGGCAATGCAAGAGTGCCCAATCACTTCACCTCACCTCATCAAAAAAAAAAACAATATTGCCCTGCCCTGCACTGTCTGCACGTTGGCGCTGTTGTCTCAGTCACCGATTGTTAAGATTGCGTGGTTGACGGCTACTGGATAAACTGCTGACAATTTCGGCTAACAAGCTTGTTTCACTCTCTCATCAGTCTATCCGATAATCCGAATAGTTATGGACCATCGGTTTATGCCTCATATCCGGGCAAAACTGGAGCAGCATGCCCGCAATATTTAGTAACAGGAGGAGTTCCTTACCAAGTGGGACAAAGGGACAATGGAACTTCTAGAAGACCCTTCTCTTCTTGTTGTGGGGAGAAAGATGTGAGATTGGATTGAGTCAGACGCTAGTCAGGGGGGTTGGTAAAGTATGTACGTACGGAGTACAAGCGCGTTAATTATCGATGTCTTGACCACGGGAAAAATCGACAATTCCCCTGCGATAAGGGAAATAACGCCAAAACGACGAGATTTTCCACAGGGGTTGTTTCCACTGCGCTTCGTCGTGCAGTAGCTCCGTGGTGCCCTCGAAGAGGCGTGTAGCGGAGACAAATCTCCTCTGCCCTCCTGGGGCATCATGTTCCAGACCGCTCATCACAGCATCTGTGTAATAACTCGTGACTGGAGAATAGATGAAGCCACTTAATCAGGCGGTGTATTAAACACTTCTGTGGGGAGGCCTGGGTTAATTATTCGGATGTGTCGACCGAATTGATGGAGATAGGGCATGGTATGCCGAACCCTGACAGTATAAGGACTACGTGTACGTATGACTTGGAGTGGATTGTTTAAACCTCATGTGCAACTTGGAGCACTTCAACCTGCCTATGTTGGAACATATGCACTCCGGATCCGTGTGTGTATCATTATGTATGCACTTATCTATACCCTGGATATGCGATCTGCAGGATGCTTGGTATAGAAGCCGGAGAACTAGCCACGACGAGAAGGAGGTAAGACTCTCTGAAGCGAAAGCAAAAGTCCCTACGATAGGGAGTCTCACATAAGTGCATTGGTATATACAACACCCTGGCTATGTTCTCTTCTTCGACGAAGTAGTGACAAGCGGGATGATATGCTTTAAGTATATGAACGATATTATTCTGGGTGGTAAGTCCATAATAGTTTTTGACATGTGATTTGATGATGGCGGAATTTATTCGAGAATTCCGTTTCAACCAGTATATTTGAATAGATAATGTAGCTCAAGTATGTGACAGTGTGATAACACGGGAAACGATGGCCTATATGAAGAGCCATTATAGCTCTTGTTCTGTAAAGACCTTCATGACCAAAGACGGCGTGCATCATTTTTATACCTTGTGTCACGAGTGGGAACTTTCTACCTGACTTCGTATAGCTCGAAGTTTATTCAATGTTAAATTACCCTTGAGATATAAATCTCTAAGAGCACAAACTATTACTACAAGAGCCCTGGGACCCGTTGATGGTAGACTGCTCCTTCAGTGACATCGAAAGAGTGGTATCTAGGTACTTGTTGCTAAGCTATCCATAGGTAATTTTAGCACAATTGTGGCAGAAGCTACGGTAAAATCAAATCCCTGTGGAATCAAGAAATGATATAATCCTACTGGAGAAAATTGTACCATTGGAGTTGACCAAAGTCCAGGACTGCTTCACTAATCGATGCGGAGGAACGCCTGATACGATGAGACGGCCATCCAAAACAAATTAGCCTGTCTTGATTAATAAAAGAACCCATATCACTATCATTGGCTAAATTACGGTCCATGGGATATGATTTGTAAAAAAAGGCGAACGACTTGGTGCCAAAGATAGATTGCGATCAGCAAACTCGAGGAATGACTTGAACAGCTGATGTCCGACCATCCAAATAGTCAGCCTCAGGACTCAGGCAAAGAAGTCATACTAACCACGTGAGTATTAGATCACTACCTCGTTGCTTGGTTGTATGAGCTTCTCGTTGTCCACCATTATGAATCGTATTCGCCCATCGCTGGAGTTGTGAATCATATTTGCACGATTATCCCACGCCGCAATATAGCCCTTGTTGGGTAATCAAGAAGTAGAGGAATTATATTGAAGATTAAATCGGTATCATTATCATTATTATGAATATGCCAGCCAGCCATGCCAATTCGTCAAGCGCTCCGCCCTCGTCATGGAGAGATACGCACTATCTTCAAGCCTATCCTGAAGCTCTTTAAACTTGGGTGTTGGGGCTTTTCTCTCAAATAAAATGTCCAGCTCGAGAAATGTCAAATTTCTCGTCTCGGGTAATCTAATATAGCACCAGATCAAACAAAAGAAGCTCGTTCCGGCGTAGAGGAAACATGATGCACCGGCGATATCCCATGCTGACGGGTTGAGCATCTTGGGCATGATGATGTTGTTGAATATCAGACAGAGATTGTATGTCACTCGCGCAAGAGCAACAGTTTTGACTCGAAGTCGGGTAGAAGGGATTTCGGCGACCACGACGTAGCATACGGGGCCGATGGTCATATCGTAGATAAAAGTCATGGCGATGATGAGTCCGCCCAAAGTCCAGTTTGCACCGCTGCGATCGCTCAGCACAACCCACACCACGCCGCCGGCTGTCAAGAGACAGATGGGTGCGAGTAATCCATAAATGTAAAGTTTTCGACGGCCCACAAAGGGAAGTAGGGTCCATGAGATGATGCCGCCGACGATGCCTACTCCGTAACAGGCGGTTGAGAGGTTGAAGGATATGGAAGCGCTGAAGCCGGATTGTTCGAAGAAATATGGCGCATACGATGTGAGGGACCAGCCACTTGCTGCCTGACACACCCAAGCTAGGCATGCAATCTCGGTCCTGCGACGATTGACCCCCTTGAATAGGTCTTTGTAGCTGGCTCCGCCGTAGTTGGAGTCCTTCTCCATCTTGTTGGTGTGTTTCATTAGTGAGATAGTATCCTCAATATCGGTACTATTCTTATTACAAAGACGAGTTAGAGATCTTTTGGCTTCTTCTGTTCGATCATGACGAATAAGCCACCCTGTTGATGTTAGTTGAGTTCTGTTGAGAAGCGAGTGAGTTTTCTTTCTTACATGGGCTGTCGGGCGCGAACCAGACGCCGAATAACAATGGTATCGCCCATGCCCACTGTAGTGCAAAAGGGAGGCGATATGCCCATTGGGAGGTTTCATGAACGAGAGATCGAAGAATTCCGGTGCCGATTACTTGGCCGACAAGCCAGCACATGTTGATGCTGCTGAGGACGAAGGGCCGCAAGGCATTTGGTACGACTTCAGCTGAGTAAGTTGCAGCTAGAATTTCGATGACACCCCATGAGAGCCCTGAGACATACATTAGTATTTTCTTTCGCATGAGATGTGGTATATCAGAGCATACCGGATAGAGCTTGCGAGGTCAACAAGACGCCGATGCTGTCGGCGAAAAAAGCAGGGAACACGGCAATGCACATCCAGAACAAACTGACAAGCATCATCTTTCGATATCCGATAAGATCAGTGATGTAGCCGTGTGCCAAAAGTCCAATAATCTCACACGCAATGGCAGCGTTCTGCAGACCCATCTGCCATGAGGGTGAGATCTCGTAAACCTGTCCCTCGGCTGGTGTATTTGGTGGAAGAACTGGCTGGCCGTATTTCCGTCTAAATGCAGGAAATGCAAAGAGGCCAGTCACTAATGACTTATCATAAGCTCTACAAATGTTTAGTTGTGTGGTCTAATGTGATGGATATCATCTGATGACTTACTCCATGACAACAGTTAGGAATAGTAATAATGACCACCCCACCGCCTTCGGGTACTGTCGACAACATGCGAAAAAAGTAGCTTCCTTCTCCTCTGCAAAGCCACGATAGACTCGCCTCGTTGTTGAATCCGAGGCATGAGAATGAGGCAGCCATAGTGAATGGGTGAGGTCATTTGGGAGAGATTCCAGCTCAGGCTCGCTGCTTCCTGGCGAACCGGTCGCGAATTCTGGTAATTCTGGTAGAGGAATGGGGCGCGCATCAGTGGGGATGGGGATTGCTTCGCTGGAAGGGCCCATCTTTGTATGTGTCCTGGTGGGTGGTGTTGAAGCCCACCAGCGCAGTCTCATGTCGATTAGGCGGGTTTTCAAGGTCATAGGTGCGTGAGACCATGGCTGAGATGTGACTGACTGTAGAGTTCTCTCTGCATGCGTGCGTGAGATCGATCCAGACAGAACAGGGCTTATTGATGGGTCATGGTAGCAGTAGATGATAGAAAGAGGTTGTTGTTTTTTGATCAGAAGAGGAGCGTTTCAGTCTTCAAGGTCCAGAGAAGGATGGACATGGACATTCATTAAGTTACCTTGTGGGGGCGTCATGGTTTTCTGGGAACGATTGGTCAATGGAGATGCAGAAATCAGCTAGAGGCGAAGTAGAGGGATAAACCTGGTGATCAACACGTCACTTTTGTGCTTGGGGTTCCTGTTTGGGCGGAGGCCACGGAGTTTGGGTGGATATTGAATGGTAATAGTTGCCCATGGGGGACGGCGGGTTTAAGCGTTTTTTTGTTGTTTTGCTTTGGTTGTGGAATTACGGATACAACCAGACTGCAAGTCAGTCTATCTCTTGCAGATTCAATCCATGCCCGGCCAATAAGAGCTGAAGGTTACATTGTTGGTTTTGCATAGTATTTTCCCAGGATATCTATCTCATAATTCTATATCCATCTCTAAGAAATCACTTCGTTCAAGATCAGTCACATATTCTCCCCCATCTTATGATTCTCAACCAGGTTCAAGAAAGCTCAAGTGTGGACCTGTAAAGAATTTCAACCCACCATGATTGCGCAAAATCTGGAGTCGGTCCGATCCCCTTCCTCTACTTCGGCTTGGGATCCCCAATAAATATCTAATAAAATGTCTGGCGTGACGACCATAATAACGGCAACGTTACCTTTAAAAGTTTAGAGTTTCGTGAGAGCTCTTATATAAGCCACGGAGAAGAAAAAAGGTTGAGATTGACGTTTGGTTTGGCCTTTTCTGTAAGAACTCCCAAGGTCTAGTCTAATCTTAGCCCCAAATAGTCTCCCACCCTCATTCTCTTTTCTTTTTGGCTTGCTTGCTTGCTTTGTTGACTTGAGTTTGACTTTGTTTAAGCTTACTTCTCAATCCACCTTTATCACATGGAATTGACAAGCGAGCGATTTTGTATGTTCGTACAAGTAGTCTCGTCTCTTCGTCTCCACTCACTTAGGTCTCCCTCTCGCATCGCCGATCATCTACAGCTGTACTGTAGTAATAAACCGTGAAGACCTTATGAAATGGATTCTTTGCTTAAGACAGTCCCGGTGAGGTTGTCTTTCTGTAAAGTACTAAGGTAGATACGTATCATGCCCAATCAATTCATCTTGATTGATCTTTTTGCGCCTCAGGCTGCAAGATGGGTCACGTGCCAAGATGTTGACATCTCACTAAACTCTACCTACCTACCTAAAGGTACATACATACTGGATACCTACACCTACCCGCATGGTCTGTCTGGCCCAGCTCGACGATTCCGTTGATTTGTCTCTTATTTGAAAGACACCGCCACTCATTCACTCGGGCATTTGGGTACAGCCTCATGTTCAAGGCCCTCGGTAGGCTCGCGCCCTCGCGGGCCTTGGCCTGGCTCAGCAGGTCTGAGCCTGTTGAATGTTACACCAAGAGCCTATATTCAAGGAGAGCACCAAAACGGCAATACTCCAAGATATCAGAAGAAATTCAGCGATGGACATTCACACCAGAGCAATTACGAGAAAGGAGAGCATTAGAACGGCAACAGAAAGAAGAATCTCAACAAGGTGTAATCACAGAAGAGGAATTACGAGAAAAGAGAGCAAGGCATCCACGAAGGATATTCACAGAAGAGGAAACGCGAGAAAGGAGAGCAAACCGGAAATATTCACATGAAAAGTATGAATTCCTGGATGTGGCAAACCTTCCCGAGGACACCTTGGAGTGGATGGCCCAAATACAAGGAATGTCGAGAAAGGAACGCCTTGAATTTTACTATGACATAATGGGATGGTCATTGGAAATTCCCTATTCAAGGGAGATATATGACAGACCTAAGGATGAACGGCTGAAGAGGAGGCTCAAAGCAATCGAAACGATTCGTGTGGTTTTGGGCTACAGCACGAATCTTCTTCGTACCGCACACTATTGGAAACAGACATTACGATATCGTCTTCGAAAATCCAACATGAGAGATGTCAGGCTCATCTGTGTCGACACTGACAAGGTGAGAAGGCTGCCTAAAATACTCAAAGGGGAGTGGAGGAGGCGCATCACGTCGTTCCATCTTGGCGTGGCTATAGTCGATACCAGGGACATCAGAGACGTTGTCAATGGAGGAATTCGGCTACCCAACCCCTCAGATCTCATCCAGACTTATCAGTTCGCCGTCCAAGGCAGCGGTCCCGATCATGACGGGTTCCTATTTGGCGAAACGGAGGCCATATCTGCACAAGATCTCAGGGCTAGATTTGCCCAGTGGCAGGACGGGCAAGATGTGGTCGTTGTTGCATATTCGTCTCGCAATGATCTTCTTGTCCTCAAGGATTTCAATATCATGTTGGAAGACTTGTGCAGGGTAGATATGGCCCAGGCGACATACATCCCCCTTCAAACCTCGCGTGCGCCATCACTGGCCGGTTTAATGAACATGCTGGACATGCAATACGCCGGACTACACACACCGGGAAACGATGCACACTTCACTATGCGAGCGTTCTTTGGGCTGGCAGCCTTGGATGTTATTCACGAATTTGAATATCTGGGATATGGACCGGAGAAGATCCCGGAATGGCATAGCCTAGCTGTAAAGATTGCCCGCTCCCCGTTCCCTATGAAGGACCTCGATGAGGGGACTGCCAGTACCTCAGCCTCAGAAGCGCAAGAGGATCCCAAAGATTGATAGGTTACTTTGCGTCTGGATATTTTCCTCGACTAGCGGGGGGGCGTCTTTGCAGTCTGGAAATCAGCTCGAGGAAACATGATCTGAGGATCGTCAACGATGAGTAAAGCAGTTTGGTTGGTTATCAATGCAGATCAGGACCGGCATCATCAAGTTTTGAACCAAGATGGGATCTCACCACAGCAAGTGTCGATATGAAACTTGCTCGAAGAAGTGCAAAGGAGATGAAGACCAACTGGGTTGGCAACATGTAAGCGTTAATCAAGATGAGAACCACAGCTATCTGTCCGTACACCTGAGAAGGATCCCTCATGAGCGCCGCTAATAACAGGCAGGGAACGCTGACCCGCCCCACGTGTACATGAGCAAGAGATAACTTGTTCATTGAAGATGGTGTCGTCCAGGTGAGAATGGTCTGATGAAGCAAAGGGTCAGCCAGGTCAGGTCCTGCAACCTGGCGAAGTCAATTGAGAATTTGAGCGCACACAAACATGTATACACATAATCCTCAACTGCAAATCACATGCTTTCGATTACGACGGGACGAAATCAGGGCTGGGCAATTATTGCTGTCGGGACTGGGCGTCGCATTTTCGTCCTTGTTCGATATTATCTGGGGTATGGCACCACCGACTCGGTTCAGCAGGTTTGCCACTGACAGGCTGAGCCAAAATGTCATCCTTTGTTGGCTTCTGGTGGTGTTCGGTGGACCCCGATCGACATGGTCAGATGGCCAGCGCCCAAGGAGGCAGCATGAGGCCAGGGCATCAGAGACGTCGACAGGTGTCGAGGACTTCATTCCGGCAGGAGCCGGATTTAGAGACAAGGCATGGTATTCATTGACCTTTTTTATACTATCTAATTATTACACTCCGTCCGTGTATTCATTCACAGGAGTCGATTGTGGTGAGTCTGGCTGAAGTCGACGTGCTCATTATTCTCCACATAAAAACAAAGTGCATGCATGCATCAACAAACCACAGCTAAAATAACAACAAAATAATAATAAAATACATATTATTATCGTCCTCGAAGAAAGATATGTTTCATTCTCAATTCCCCAAGTTTCCTCATTTGGAATGCACTGGTTCCCCGGAATCGCCCGAATAGGTCAGACAGCCAGGGGCCAACACCTACAATCACACCACCATCGACTGACTCTCAATTGGCGATTGAGAATCCTACGGCTCATGATCAACAGCGTAAAAAAAGGTTCAAGGCATGTAAATTAGTATAAGAGACTTGATCCAACTCGTCAAAATGGAGTGACTTTTGATCATCATCAATTCAGTCTTGTCTTGTCTACTCAGCTCAGCATCTCTCTCAAATCACCCAAAAAGTGTCTATATCCTCACTTACACTTACACCACTTACACCACTCACAATGGCTGCCATCGCTAGACCCGCTCTCGCTAAGCCCGCTGCTTACCCCAAGTAAGTCTCCATAACTCAATTCCTTCTCCATCCCCATCTCTAACAGTTTTTCAAAAGGGCTCTCCCTGTTGTTGTCGCTGTCGGAAGTTTCGCTGTCATCGCCTCCTACGTGAACTCCCAGCTCAACAGAACATCTGCCGCATTCGACCGCTCCTTTGCAAAGTACAACACCCCCGAGAGCGAGGCCAACCGAGCAAAGACCTTTGACGGTGCTATCGAGAACCCCAGGACAAGTCTGTTCAACATCCTTGGTCGACGACAGTAGACTCTTGTCTATAAAACAACAACATAATGGTCTGAGAGATCCGCTGCATACGCATATACACATTTTCTTCACGCTGAGCGTTTTCATTATGTCTGCAACATCGCCTAGTTATAGGAGCGCAGATGGACATAGCATTTGGGGATTGGATATACTGGGGGTGCATATACCATGGAAGTCATATAATTTGAACAATGAATAAACAGTTAAAAACTTGACCTATATGGAATGGATGCCTGTGATCAATGAACGTGAAATATAGATTCTTTTGTATTACATATAAAATACCTCCGGGCAGTCTTTTGCTGAGGTTGCCCTCTTATCCATAGAGACTGATCTAGGGTTCATCCCTACCCTAACCTATCATATCCTATTCCAACGATTGCTCCATCCAATTCATCTCACTATGCTATATGTTCTGCATCCTGCTTCTCAACGAGGGGTTTTAGGATATGCAAACGAATGAACAAGAACCCTCCCTCCAGTCCAACCAATACGCCTTTTTACCATGATTCTATATGCCACTCCAACTCTCATATCACAGTCACCGCTGAGTGACTTGATCTCCCCCCCTTTTACCCTGTTTTCATCCTGGTGGGTGTCCAGCTGAGTCGCGACCCTGTGTGGCTTGACGACCGTCTAGATCTACTTTTCGGCCCTGCAGGTGTCAACGACTCGTCAACTGTTTCCGAATCGTCCTCTTGCTGGGACGACTGGTTGCTATCTCGATTGCCGATGCGGGACGTGAGCGCGCTAAGCTTGTCCTTGAGATTGCTTGCGCCACTCTTCCGACGTACACCAGAACCGGAGCCGTTGGGATCGTGATTGCTCATGCTTGACACAGGCCGTTCTATGCCCGTTGGAATTCTCCTGAACCCGGGTCTGTGCGGTTGAGCAACAGGCACTGGAATGCTGCTATGAGTGCTGGAGCTGTTCATACTGCTCGCATGCGAATTGCTTGGCGTTATAGCATGCATGTGGCTTAGCTGACTATGCTGACTATGCACACTGTGGTTCATGTTGCTGTGTACACTGCTTTGTGGACTTGCTGTAGATGGCCGTAGCAGGTCAACACCATGATGTCGATGTCTATCGCCACGAGGGTCATCAACAGGTGTTGGCGGCGTCATCATAAGGAAAGCTGGCACATGAGGGGTATGGGGAGCATTGGGGCCGTGACCTGTACCACCGTTGCGATGCGATTTCCGGCTCTTGACACTCGAGCTTCGACTACGGCGTCGCATAGTTGACCCTGGCCGTACGCTGCTGTGCGTGCTTCCAGCTCGTATACTCCTAGGAGGCGATCGGGAAAAGTCAACAGGAGATGACCCATATAAACTAGAATCGTCACTGTCGTTGAGACTGCCGGGATAATGTTGAGAGCCGCCTGAAGATGAAGGTGCAATGAGGACTGAGCTGTTAGCCAGTACTCGTAGCTTGTCTCGTTGCTCGGCATTGGGACGATGTTTCGAGAACTTGTTTCCGATGAGAGCACCAGTGTGTGAAATCAAGGCCTTCATCACTGCCTTCTTCAGAGCCAGGGCGAGGTCCAGATTTGACCACGTCTTGTTCTCCCACTCGATGTTCGGCATTCTGAAGACAAAGTCGTGCACATCCTCAATGTTGCGGTTGTCTTTGCCACGGTAACTTAGGCAAAGCACCACAGAGGGCATCTTGATGGATGCAAATGTCATGAAATGGCTGGCACGTGTCATCATCTTAGTAAGATCGTCTGATGGTTGTTTTTCGCTGTTGTGTTTCTTTCCCAATCCAAAACGTGACCTCTTGTCGCCATCCCTTGAATCGCGTCTTTCCCTAGAAGAACGACCTGTGGGAGCACGCGTGATACCAACTCTCGGGCCCATGTTAGATCGGAGAGACTCATGAGATGCTTTCTTGAGCATAGTCTTGGATGTTCCAGGAGCACGGAAGAGACGGAAGGAATGGCCTTCACTGCTCCCTGTGTTGACACTCAAGGCCTTCCCTGGAGGCGCTTCAGTCTTGGTGTTTGATGTCAAAGTAGGTCGTAGTCGGAGCTCAAGAGACCCCGAGCCTGCCGAGAAGGATGACGAAGATGATTGTCTCGTGTAAGAAGGTGTAAGACCGCTACCGCCACCACCGCCATCATCATCATACTCGTCGTCGTCATCGTCGTACTCTTCTCCATCAGCCGTGGTCTGCTTCAGCATGAATGGCGAGTCATTCTTGTTGCCAGCTGTCTTTTCTCCATTGATACCGGGGAATATGTACTCGAAAAGTCGCTTGCCAACTTCTCGCTCCAATTGTACCTTGATAGGGAACAGGTTAACTTCGAAGCGATCCATGACGGGAATGCCTGCAATGGCCTCCAACATGTACCAATACACTCGGATCATCTCCTTGTGCTCACCCTCCTGGGCATGTATCTTTTCAGGATCGATGTATGGTGCTATCATCTCTGGGTACGTGGCGTCAGGCAACAAGTTGAGGCCAAGGACCTTACCAACACGGATGAGGTTGACATGAGAACCGTCAGAATTGTCTGTGCGGTCATATTCAAGATCCTTGAGTTGCAACTCGACTAGGGGTTCATTCGAATCTTGCATAAGATGCCAAACAATATCTCGAATGGTGATGTTCCACTTCAGTAGGCCGGTGCTCTCATCCGAATTGACGTCATATTTTCTCTGTGAAGAGGTGATGGCCTTCATCATGAAGAACAGCTCATCCTCACAAGCGGCCAAATCCTTCTCGAGGTGCAAGCGGTCTTGCCATCCCTTCTTGTCCAGGTACTTTGAGTAGATCTGGAAATGGTCCTTGATCTCTTCCATCTGCCTGATGCGTTGCTGCAACTTCTGAACCATAGCCGGAGCACCACTCAAATCACTGAAATCCGAGGCGAGAATGATCTTTTCCAAGCGCTCACTGCGTGTCTTTTCCATGGGCTCGTTGTACATGAGAAGATCAAGCACGATAACGTACAGTGCGTAGTACTGAGACGAGTTGCAGAGAGCTCTCGCGGTTGGGAACTCAACCCAAAGGTTGTCCATGCGGGTCTCCATATTATCCTGCGAGGCACCCTCATTGCCATCAGTGTTCACTTCGTCGTTGTACTTCAGACGCAGTGTATTGTACTTGTCATATCGAACCATGGCTGAAGTCTTCTGAACGACACGCTTGAAGCCGAAAGGATCCGCCTGGAAGTCGAACACCACCTCGATAGGAACCCATGGCGGGAAAGACGAACCGCTTGGTGCGCCATACTTGCTTCCAACGTACATCGACACAAGGCTGGTTTGGAACCACTTGCGATGTGTGACAAAGAACTGGACGCTGTCCATATTGACCAAGAATCGGCGCTGAACGAGACCACTGACGTTATCCGATATTCTCTCCTTCTCCATGACTTCCATCACCTTGAGCTCCATTCCCTTGGCAGTTGCCAGCACCACGTTCTTCTTATTCTTGTCGCTCTGAAGTTGAATCTGGGGAGCAATGATTCGAATGTGATAGCTGCTCTGAGGAGTAAACTCTTCGGCAATTCCAGTGACCAAGTCTTCGATAGATCCCTCTACAACACCCTCTGCGTTGGTGCCCCAGGTGGCGGATGTGAACTTGCGACCGTCGTTAAGGATTCGCTTGATACGCTCCTCTATGTCCAATGGAGATTCATCCTCGTAGAAGCTGGATGCCCGAGAGCCCCGTCTGCCGCCTTGCCGACTGTATGTCGACTTAGCCTTGCCGGGTTTGCTGTTCGACTTGGCTTTGTTCTGCTCTTCTACAATGTCTAGAATGAACTTGATCGCAGGTCGGGAAAGATAGTATGTAAAACCCCGTCTTTGGCTGTTCTGATGAAGATATCGAAGCACGATGTTTCGTAGGGTGTTGTTCCACTTGAGTTGCATATTGTGGATAACAAACCGATTGTTGAACTCGCTTTCAAACTCGCTGGTCGCTGGAATTTCCATGGTCTCGTCCTGAAAAGGAATCGAAGATTCGCCCGACTGCTTCCGGCCATCGTTGCTGGCCTTGGACTTACTTGACGGGGCTCGAATCTTGGCCTGGTTGAGCATTGATTCCAGAAACTCCTTCTTCTCTTGCAGCACGTCCGTATGCTTCTGGAAAGCCTTGAACTCCTCTACGGCAACGCGGTCTTTTGCATCGCATTTGATAACTCTCAGCTCTGCCTCTCCCATTTCACGGTCATGAGACTCCATCTGTCTGGCCAGCTGATCAAGACGGTCCTTGATGAGCTGCGCTTGGATGCGACGGGGATCGTCATCATGTCTCATAACGCAGAAGTGTGTCGGCTCACTTCCAAAAGGACTAGTTCGCGTTGGGTCTCCAGCGATAATGCCACCAATGTCTGTTTGTCGGAAATATGTCAGACGAGGGGCGTATGCCAGGGGCAAGATCTTGGTGTCAGGGTGAGGTTCAGTGGGCGTTATCCAGTCAAGCTCAACAAAATCATCCATATCGATCCAGCTGAAATCATTGTCGGGAATAGTGAAGCGAGACAAATCAGGCTTCTCTTCGGATTCACTCATCAATGTCGCAATCGATCCTTTCTTGATGGCTTCTGTGGTTGTACCCTTTAAGCTTGCTGATACTGCTCGGACATCGGCACTAACGAGGTCAAGCTGAGCAGCATGAATCTTGATACCTGACGTTTTGCTGGTGTTGTCACCATGTTTGCCTTTGCCAAGGGTGTTGAACTCTTCTCGGCGTTGGTGAAGGTCAAGCGAAAAGCTGTCGAATCGCACCTTCAAACCAGTTGCAGAAACTGCGTTCTCAGAATGGTCTTCGATATCTTTGTGCTTGTAAATGTGACTAAGAAATAGAGGCGCGAGCAAGATGTTGTACTTAACAGTCGCAAGATGTCGACCGAACTTCTTGCTGTTCTTCTCACGACCAGGAAAGAGACTACCTTGGCGAATCGGCAAGGACAGCGGCTGTCCAAACAAGCCCCACCAGTTGAAGAAGTGAGTGAAGAATCTAGGGGTGAGATGGATGGTATTGTAGCTTCTTGATGGTTCCGGGTTGTCTGACAACCAGTCGCGGTCAGCTGGCGCGTGGATTGCAATGGAAAGATGGATGTGTCGACTTCTGAAACCACGCATGGCATCGTATGGAAGACCATTCTCGTCAGGTTTGGCAAAGTGCGGGTTCTTGAGGACGATGTCATAATGAGGACGGAAGTCAAAGCTTCGTTTGCCATCCTCGATAGCACGCTCAAAGATAAGACCAGCCATGACCTTAACCTTGCCCGACAACTTCATGACAACCTTCTTAAAGCTTGCTTCGGACTTGTAGTTGTCGTCAGGCAAGTAGCCTTCAACATCATGGTGACGCCGAGCCTGCTCACGAACCTCGTGGCTATAGTCAGGAACTGCGAGAATGTACTCGCCACTTTCCACAGAGATAAATCGTTTTGGGTCATCATCCGCGTTGATGTTCCATCTGATGTCGTTTCGCCAGCACATGAGGAAGCCAGCTCCATTACCTGTCATTGCATATGGGTTCCGTGTACCCTTAAGAGCAAGATGAACATCTCCATCGCCCTTCCAAGACGCATGAATCCTGGAGTGGAAGTTTAGTCGGAGTTTATCCCAGAAACCGACACGTTCAGATGGATCAAATTGAGGTTTGGTAAACGATTCAATGACCATCATCATGTCCTGGATAGCAGGCTGATAGCAAGGGCCCCAGGTGATTCGCGTGGGAAGAGCACTGTTGACATCCATGTAAACATCAGAATAAGACTTGACAGGCCCTATCGTACGCCTGACTTCGATCGCGAAACTGCCTTCATTTGAAGAGCCAGGAAGCGTGCTTCTTGGTGGGACAACATTGACTCGAACTCGACGGGTTGACTCGACGCCTCTGAATTCTTCAGCAACGACGAAGTTCGCCTTCAGGGATACAGCTTGGATCTTTGCGGATTGACCATACTTCATCGGAGGAATATGCAAGAGCGGTAATGGATAATCTCGAAGCGTCACCTTGGCCTCGCCCATTGCAATGCTAAGATGCATCGGCACCAGTAAACTATACTGCATGTCCTTTGGCTGCCCCTTTCCAATTTTGTGTAGGAAATCCGGTAGATCTTTCATGGGGAACGTAGGTTTGTCGATCATGAAGTGCAAGTCGCTGATGATAGCAGCCATAAGTGCTGGTCTCGGGGGAACCTCTAATAGATTCTCGGCGTCTTCGATATCTTCAGGAACTTGATTGGCTCCCCAGAACTGGCCACGAGACTCCTTCATGCTGTCTTGAGAGAGTTGATAGGCACGATCAATCCGCTTCTTCCAGCTCTGAGCATTGAACATATCGAGATGGCTTCGGGCATAATGTTCAGTGACCTTTGAAACACCGTTGACACGGAGAGACTCTGTGTTGGGGTTGTATCTCGGGATTCTTCCATGCTGAGAGCTTGGTCGTGCATCTCTTTCCTCAAAAGCATCTGCGCTCCGGCTTCTGCTACTTGGCCTATCGCCCATCTCGGGTCGTCCCCGCGGGAACGTAGATCGGGAACGGAACTTGCTGGTTCCTCTACGGATCTCGTCTTCGCGGACCCTCTTAAGTTTCACCTTGAACGCATTTTCCCGAGCAAGTCGCTGTGTTTGCTCGATAAGACCAGTCCGGTAGATCATACCCAGTTTCCACTCAAAACCACCATCTTCGAGCTCGAACAAGAAGTTCCGTGTGCGGACCGAGACCTTGGGAACTGACTTTGGCCCTTCAGGTTTCTTTTCGAGAATGTACTCGTTGGTCCCTGTCTTGAAGCGATGATGTAGCTGCTGCACTGCTTTGATAACGTTGATAAAATTGTCGGTAACACGGCTGATGATAACCTCGTGTGGCACAGCGATACGAACAGCGTCGGTCACAATGTCAACCATCTTCTCGTCAACAACACCTCCATAAGCTGTCTTTCTGCGGGATTCTCTGAAGTCGAGGCGTCCTGACTTGATGCTCACTATCCTGGCCCACACGTTGCGCATTCGTGGTGGTTCTGTATAAAGCCGCACAAGCTTTGCTGCAATGTAGGGGGTAGACCATCTCTGCCGGCCTAGTTCCAGGCCATACATATGCAGCATCATGGCTGGGTCATGGGGCATATCGGCCTTGAGCTGCACAAGTGCTGCTTTGAAGTCGAGAGTAACCAATTCAGGCGAAACGGTGGTTGACCCAGGATCAAAATCTGGAGTTGTCGGAGGAGCCAATCGGTTGGCAGTAGGAATGATATCGACATAGCTTCCTTGTTGCTTCGATCGTGGAACATCACGCCCACTCTGCATGAATGCTTTGCGCAGTGTCATAACAGCAACCCCAATGGCATAATGCCGATAGAGAGAATACTTTGCACGAATCGAACGAACGCCAACTTGAATGTTGAATGTTGGACCACTAGCATCGCTTGCCGCACTGAGCGAAAGTTCAAGTCTTGGTACACTAAGGAACGGCTCTGGCTCAAGCGTATCAACAGCATCCATGATCTGCGCCTCGATTCCGCTAGAAAAGAGAGTAAGCTTGCGTCCGTCACCAATATTTTGCGGCTTCTTTTTGGGTCGAGGGGAGCCCGAAGGAGGAGTCCATTCCGAGTCAGATTGGTTGACGGAACGACTGTTGGCGCGTCTTCTGGAGGCCCGGCGTTGAAGTCCATCAAGTCGATGAGCACGATATTCGGTTGAAACGGTGTCCCAATGCAAAAACACTCCACGAGTGTCATCCGAGATCTCTTCATCGATTCCTGCAATCTCCACATTGAGATCAGATGCGTCAAACTGAGCTCTCAACAACCAGTTGGGCATAGATCGCAAGAAGTTCTGGCCACCCTTGCGCCGGGAAACTGTGCCCTTTTCTGGTTCGACATCAATCCGCAACTCCTGGACAATCTGGCGAAGTCCGTCGATAATTTCAGGTCTGACCATGCTGATTGATGCAGACTGAAGGTTTCCGGATACATCGACATATACGTCCGGTCGAGCACCTAGGTGCAGTTTCATATCGAGCGATTCTGTGGTAATCAGGTTGAATCGCTCGCCATTATTAGTTTGGTAGTAAAGGTCGTGCGATTGAAGTCTGAATGAACCATCAAGAGAATAATGCATATCTGCAATAAGGCTATGGGAGGACTCCACATCAAGAGATATCGAGGAAATTGATGAAATAATGAGGTCGAAATCGTCTGGATCCTCAGCTTTCTGTAAGGGCTGGAGTTTTATACGAACAACAGGCTCGTGCATGGAAAACTTGTAGTTCGCTTTGGGTAACAGACGAGAGATAAGATGATGGTTTTCGCTCTTCGACTTTGGTGTCTTCGGCCATGATTTCAGAAGGGCGATAAGGAGCGGCAGATGGCGAGGATCCAGATCTACCGAAGGAGAAGTGACTACAGAGTTAGCAAACATGATGTTGGCATTTCTCTCGTCCACTGTGCTAGCTCGCAAAACCTCGACGGTTTTGGAGAGTAGTGTCGTCTTGATCGTTGTCGTAGCCATTGGAACGTATAGAAGGCGTTCGGGCTGGCCGTGGCCATCGTCCAGGCCAATGGATATAGATAGAGCAGCAGCCAAAGCCTCGTGTGCAATTGCCTCGGCGGGGAAATACATCCGGTGCGCTGGTGACTTGGAGTCCAACCTGTGCAAATCTATTCCGACCTCTTTCATCGCTGCATTCAGCTGAATAGGAGCGGACCCAGGCTTGATGGACTGGACCCTCTTGCTCATACCCAGAAAACTAACAGCAAATTGAATCTCCTTGATGCCTCGCAGAATAGAACTGAAAAACTCTTTGGAATCGGACACTGTTCTCATCAAGTCCTCGTTTGTCGTCCCCGGCTCATCTATTTCCTGCGCAACCTTGCCCAAGAAGATATCAACGGGCTCCTCCTCGGCGCCAGGTGTCTTGACCTCAGCCCTCCGTTGCTTCAGTCGGTTCATGCATGTTTGCAAATCGTCGACGGGAATATGCAGTCGCCCCATCTTGATAGCCACGGCAGCTTCGCGCAGGCCATCCATAGACTTGTACAGATGTCCATGAACGTTGATAAACAACTGGTCGAGAATTTCCATAGATTCATTCCCGTCGGGTGTAAATAAGACGCTACGAAGCGAAACAGTCCATTCTGCCTGTTGATCTTTGTCACGGCGGTCGGCTAGACGAACGAAGAAGCGTACTCGGTCGACCATCTTTCGGCGCGTGTCGACCGCGAGGGTGAAGCTTCCAACTTGAACATTGCCCACATCTACAATATTCACAGCTGAGTTTGTCGCGACCACGTCAACAAGCTTCAGCCAGCTGATATTCCTATGTAACCGCTTAATCTTTTCTTTCATGTTCGTAAGCTTTTTCCATGTCTCGCTTCGGACAACCGTACTCGTGGCGCGTCGAGGCAGCAGAGGTTTTTGTCTGGCGGTGGTTGTGGCATCTGGTTTCTTGTCCCTCAATGTCTCGGAGTCACTGTCCTCGGGGTCTGCATCGGTCGGCTTGTTCCCTTCCAGCTCGTTGATGTCCAGTGTCACGACAAGCTCGCTCAGAACAATGCTGAGCCATGTTGGCTGGGCGAACGTTGGTCGATGAACGTGGAGCCCGAGGCCCCTAATTTCTATCCTGCATCCATCTCGGGGTGTATATGCTAGTCGTCGCAAGGAGAAGTATCCTATTCTTTGGATAGAGACGCCGGTGAGAATTCGAAACACGGCGAGCAAGACGAACGACGATAGATATAAGAGGACTAAACAGCCGAAGACAAAGGTCGGGTTGAGGAGAGCCATGTTGCAAAGGCACCCACGAGCCTCTCCCACCAAGTCAACTGCAACGAAGAAACATGGGATTAGCTTCGGGCGGTGTAAGGTGGCGTGGTATCGCAACTTACGTTTCCTGCTTGTGGAAGAGATATCATGCCTTCACTTTGTATGCAACCAATTGAGAGGCGGGCTATGCCATAGCCGCAGGCTTAGGTCCAATACGTGTCGATATTGCCGAGTTTCGAGTTCCTCGCACGTACGTACTCCCGTGGTCTCGACTGAAACGCAACGCGCAAAAGAATGCGCTGCAGCAGGAAGAATATTGGAACGTCGAAGTCTATGTTCTTGTGTTTAGGGCAGGGATGCTTTGGCGGACTGCAGAGCGGAAAGTAAAATCAAAGCTGGCGTATTTATCGGGATCGACGGAAAGTATATCGACGCGATGCTCTAAGGGGATTCGGGAGAGATTTGTGACGTCAAGGGGGTCCGGATCCACGAGGGTCGACGTTGTAGAAATGAAAAGGAGTGTTACTCTGGCGCAGGTGTACAGGGCCGAGAGCGTTGCGGAAAACGGTTATTGTTTTCGGGCCACAACTTTGGAGAGGATATACAAAGTTAAGATAAGTTGTGTAAAGGATAGACAGGCTAAGGATGGTCTAGTAGAGTAGGTATGGTACGTTGAAGAGGTGGATGGATGGCGATTTGGTCGCCGCTTGGGCCTATCCGTCTTTGGACGACGAACTGCTACAGACGGGAAGGTAGCGATAACGAGTACGTACAGTACTTCGCCGGGCATGGAAGCTTCCGTTCCAGAAAGCCCCATCCACTCAGAAGTCTCCAAGCTGAAGCCACGAGCCTCACTTCGTTAGATCAGTTAGGGCAAAGCACGGGCCCAACTCATTAACAGGGAACGCCTGGGTAGTAAGACATTTGTTGATAATCACCAATCTCAACAACTCCGCAGCGTTGCTACTGTCTTCAAAGGAGAATTAAAAGGAGACATTACTTTTCATGAGACATCAAATGGCTTCATCTCCTTTTTGTGACACACTCCGGTTAATAACCAACGGATCTTCATACCAGTCTTATCAACAAACCATTGAGCCGTTCCCTATTTGCACTGTACCACATGCAAACGTTTCTTTTCCCTAGCCTTGGACAACGAAGAACGGCAGTGTTGCCTTTACTATTGGTCGTCCATCTCGCTGCCAAAGTGCGGGGAATGCATGTCTCTTTGAACTCCGTGAAGGGTCGGACATTCATCTCCATTGATTTCTTTTTTAATTTTAAAAAAAGTTACTGTCCATTATTAATTAGCCTTTGAAAAAGAAACCTACAAGCAATTTGACAACAAAGCGGTACCCGGCCATCACAAACTACCTATTGACAGGCTGACAAGATGGTCTTATGTTTTTATGGTCTGAGTGTAAACTATCATCGAACTTGGACCACATCATTAAGATGCACCCCAGATAGTACAGTAACCATAGCTTCGTTACTCTAGCGCCACAAAACGTGCCCTGGACCTCGAAGATCAGGCACAAGAAACAGTATCGGAAAGTACTACAAGGAGGAATTGTAGGTTTCATTTACTACGATCCAAAGCGCGTCATTCTTCTTTCATTCCGCCGTGACACGTACCAACCCATATTACAGTGGCGTGTCATAGCGGTTCCCTCACTTCCCACAGTGTTGTACCATCCCTCCCTGCTCTTAGCAACCTGCATTATTAGGTTGGAGAGCGAGTTGTTGGGGTTGTGCGTTGTCAACAGAATGGGATCATATTGCTTCTTCCATCCCGTTGACAAGCAGTTTCTGGTTTCAGTTACAGCATTTGCCCATATACCTTGTCAAGTAAGCCGATCATTTGGATGTTTTGCATCTTGCCAGTAGATCTCACAACGCTTATCCGCACATAGCCAATGGCATCTTCTAGCTGGCGGCAAAAAGGACATGGATTCAAAACAGTCCTCATACCTAACAAGTGACGCGAGTGACCTTTCCATGAAGTGGCTGATATTATTGTGGAGAGGTCTTCTGCGTTTGCTCTTCAGCCTGCTCCTTCAGCTCTGCAATGCGGTCGTCAATGAGCGCAATATCAGCGTCTATCCGCAGCATCTGTTCTGCCATCATATCCCTGTATTCTTGGTCCGTAAGCTTCTTGAGTGGACTCCATCGGCTCCAGAATGTCTCATTCTCATCCTGAACTTTGGGCTTCCGAGCTGCCATTCGATTTGCTATCATCTGACCACCAGCTCCTACCGTTGTCCAGACAAGCATTGCGGGAAGAATGTTTTTCGGGCCTCCTGGTCGAGAGTCAGTGATAATAGAGTCGCGACAATGTAGTCTGACTCACGGATCAAGCCACCAACAGCACCAGCTGCTGTGCCAGCTATTGCGCTGGCTATTGTCTTGTCGGTGTTTTTCAGCTTCTCTTCACCGCCCCGTGCTTTTATCACGATACTCCTTGTGACTTGAAATGTGTCAGTTGAATGGACCAAAACTCGATTCAAACAGCAATAAGCTTACACCAGAAACTTGTTCCTAGAGTAAACCACTGAAACCCAGAGACTGCTCCCCAGATGACAGGATTCGCTTCTTTGAAGATTGAGCCTCCAACGCCTGCCAAAACACCTGCAGTTCCTGCTTGATGTCAGTATGGGTTGTGCGAGGACGTATCGAAGCAGCTAACCGGCGTAACCACCAAACTTTAAGGGCGGTAGTACCAGGTCTACAACCTCGGGAGAAAAGAGGCCACGGGATGACTGTCGCTGACGCAAGGATACCGTTTGAGTATCCTGATTTCTATCGTTGGCCATGACGAGGATGAGTGTGACGACTGATGAAAAAGGACGAGGTAAGAAGAAACAAAGATAGGTCAATGCTGACGACTCCAAAAGCTGATATAATTACAAGATTAAATAGAAAAGTAATAATGTTACATGGCTCGCTTCACCGTCGTCGTTGTCAAACTTGATATTGAGGTTGATGAGGCTCTCGCTACATCTGTATCTCAAGTTTTCCTAACCAGGTAACGGCCAATCGTAGAGAGCCACCAAAGAATTGGGGACGAAAACCCGTGACATAGCATGGGCAGTGGGCCAATTAAGTGGGCTTAAATCCGCACACCAAAACTGCTGACAAAAAGGTTGAAGCATTTAGAAACTTTAGCTTGTGAAAGTTTAGGAGATTGAGATATATGATTTTTCAGTTCCAGATTACCTTGAGGATTCAGAAAATGAGGGAATATATCAAAAGTCTAAGTAGCCTCAGCGAATATAGTTCCTCAGATCTCACTCTTAATCTCGCATTATAAATGCAGTTTCTGAGTCTTTTTAGAGGTTGCTACTGCTGCTGCCGCTGAGGAAATGCAAGCGAGACATCAATCGTGGAGGGGTTAATTGGTGGGTCAGGCACTAAAAAGGGCTAGCGCCCACTCAGGCCTGGACTGGCAAAATTAAGGCAACCCTCAACTGGCGCCTCCATCATCATTTTTTCCCTACGCCGAGCAAATTTCAACTCGTCAACCCCAGACACGGCAACATTAGTCGGGGCACATTAACACTTTCCACCGCCAGTTTCTCGACAAAAATACTCGATAGCCCGGTCCTCGGTTCTCCCGTTCCCGGCTACAAAGCGATCCGATCCCGTTATCTTCATTGAGCGAAAGCTGAAACCCCGGTCGGCTTCGCCCTTTGCATTCGTGCGCGCATCGGTCTTGGAATCGTTGCGCGTGTTCGCCTAACCGCAATCATGGGTGAGCACTATACCCAACCCCTCTATGGCTGTTTGGCATGTTCTATAAACAAATACTAACCTCTCGCCAGCTCCTAAGAAGAAGGAACAGCAGAAGATGTCCCTTGGGGACTTTCTGGCTGACAGTATGTCCCACCCCTCCTCGTCTGCGCACCCCGCCGCAGAGCGGACTTGGCCTGCGATGCCCCTCGTTACCCCATACTGACTTTGACTTATAGGTTTTGGTGGAGGTTCATCTTGGGCTGATGAGGTAGAGGAAACCTCTTACGGTAAGCATCGTCACTTCAAATCTATAACTGTGTTAAATCGCTAACTCTTTTTCAGTCACCGGTATGTGCTGTCGCTTCCGTACGACAATCCCGGCATGGTGGACTGACCAATTTTAGGCACTCAGGCTCTGCCCCCTTCCGACCGCCCTCGGTACAACAACAACTCTGCTTCCAGCTGGCAGGACCGGGGTATGTTTAGATTCTATGTTAGCCTGACCATCGTCGCTAACCAGCACAGGTTTCTCCGTTCGCGAAGCTGCCCCTCAAACCCTCCCCGACAAGCCTCCCTATACCGCTCACCTGGGCAATCTGGCCTACGATGTTACCAACGATGCTGTGGGCGACTTTCTCACCGGTTGCGGTGTTATCAGCGTCCGCCTTATTGAGGACCGTGAGCTGCAGCGCCCCAAGGGTTTCGGCTATGTCGAATTTGAGTCTCTCGAAGGCCTCAAGCAGGCTCTTGCCCTTGACGGCGAATCTTTCGGAGGACGAATGATCAAGATCAAGGTCGCCGATCCTCGTAAGTTCATATATAACTCTTAAACCTTGAATTTCTTCTAACATTATCACCAGCTCGTGGTGGCGATCCCGGCCGAGGTGACTCTATCCGTGAGATGGGCAACTGGGACCGTAAGGGACCTCTGCCTGATGCTCCTTCAAGGGGCGGCGGTCGCGATTTCGGTGACCGTGAGCGACGACCTCGTGATCCCGCTTTTGAGAGCCGTCCCCAACGTGAGTTCACCTGGGAACGACACGGACCTTTGGCTCCTCTCTCCCCCCAAGAGCGCTCCGGCTCCCGAGATGGAAGTCGTCCCCGTGCTTCTCCCGACGTCCTTGGTGACCGTAGCGAGTCTCACCGAGGCAACCGCCGGGACTCTCCTGCCTGGGGTGAGGCTCGTGAGGGAGGCTCTCGTCCCCGCCCTGAACGCCCCGAGCGTCCTGAGCGAACTGCTACTGCTGCTGAGAAGGACATGCAGTGGCGCGACAGAATGCGACCCGATGCCGCCAAGGCTGCCTCTCCCGATGGTAGCGCTCCCCCATCTCCCGCCCTTTCTAATGCGGCACCTACTCAAGGTGGCCGTCCTCGCTTGAACCTCCAGAAGCGAACCGTTTCCGAGGCTCCCGATGCTTCATCACCATCCGTGGGCTCTGACGCCAAGGCCAGCCCTTTCGGTGCTGCTCGTCCTATCGATACCGCAGCAAGGGAGAAGGAGATTGAGGTCAAGCGCCAGCAGGCTATCCAGGAGAAGCGTGAGGCCGACGAGAAGGCTAAGGAGGAACGACGATTGGCGAAGGAGGCTGCTGCCAAGGCTGAGGCTGAGGCTGCCGAGGCTAAGGAGGCCAAGGAAGCTCAGGAAGCCAAGGAGGCCAAGGAGGCCAAGGAGGCTGCTCAGACTGCCGAGGCCCAGGAGACCCCTGAGACAACTCAGGAGGCAACAGAGCCCAAGGCTGAGGCCGCCGAGGCTGCGAATGGCGAGCAGAAGGTGCCCATCCGAAACCGTGAGCCCCGAGAGGGTGCTCCCAAGTCAAGAGCCACCGAAGCTTCAAGCTGGCGCTCTGCCTCAAATGATCAGCGAGGACCCCGTGGAGGAGCTGGACCTAGAGGCGGTCGTGGTGGACGTGGCGGTGGTATGCGAGAAGCGCGGGCTGGACCTCTCCGCTCCAACGGATCCGCTGGTCAACAACAACAGTCTGCCTCTGCTGATGCCGAGCCTGCTACACCTACAGCTGACGATGATGGTTGGACTACGGTGCCCAACAAGAAGGGTCGCCAGGGACGTGCGATGGCACCCTAGAATGTGTACCGATCGCCTCGTTTCTCTATGGTTTAACGGCCGAGAATGCTTGTCACAAGACTGGTAGCCAAGAGTAGTGACTACAGCTTGGACTTTGCAATTTCTCTCGTAAATGACACCCATCTCACACTCGATTGCAGGCGATAGTTCGAAGTCGGTTCTTGAATAAGGCTGGCCCAAAACATAGCGCATGCTCTTCTCGTTATCCTCGACAATCTAGCATGATAGGTTGCCCAGTGCATGGAATTTTCTCCGCCTCGGTTCTAATCGACCACGGCATCCTGTTTTCCTCGTCTGACCGCCACACGTTGGACTCATGATCAACCTCAATACCCGCTTTCACTCGTTCAGGGGGGCAGGGAGGGCATTTTTGAGCATTTGACCTTTGGCGTTTCGTGACAAAAGCAAAAAGAATGGCGGCGAATGGATGGATGGATGGATGAATGGAACGGAAACGTGGCATGCATTTGAATGATCACAGCTCTTTTATCTCTTTACGTTATCTCTTTATTTTCTTTTTGATTTCCCCAAAAACGTCTTTGCCGCGTGTTGACTCGTTGATGAGTATGGATGAGAAGAGGGCGAAAGCAGGGGAGGGACTGAAAAGTTGCTTGCTTGTCTTGACGAGCACCTTATATGGCAAGGCAGTTCGTTTTCTCTAGACTCGGCAAAGATGATGAGACGTCGACACGCACGACATGAACTCGGATCTGTATGCTAGGCGGTTCACGGGATCAATGAAATGTACTGTTGTTTATTTCCAATTGTGCGGTGTATTGGCGTCTATGATGCTTTTAGAAGGGACCAATGTGTGACTATAGACGAGTAATGAGCACATGATATCTCCTCTCATGTTGATGCCATTCACGATCCAGTGTTACAGGGTTGCCTCATTCTCCTGCTTCCACAGCCTGAACCCCTCAAGGACATTCCTCTTAACACCCTCGCTCACAAACTCCAACCTCTTTCCATCCTTGAACTGGTTCTTCCTCGCCTCTTCCTCCGTCACCCACGCAAACTCCACATGCTCATTCTCATCGATCTTTACATCATCATAACTCTCTACCTCAACCCAGACCGTCAACTTGCCCCAAACACCATCATCCGCACGAAAAACAAGCATATCATATAGAACCTCAAGATCCTTCTCCAATGGATCATCTGGCATCGGCTCAGTGGCGGGTACTATCCCCACGATAGCTTTCACGGCCTTTGCCCGCAGGCCAGCTTCTTCCCAGAGTTCACGTACCGCAGCGGCGACGAGACCATCGTCTGAGTGATCGACACAGCCGCCGGGTACTTCCCATAGTAAAGGCCAGGAATCGTGGGCCGCTCGGCGGAGGAGCAGGACTTGACCTTGGGGGTTGGTCACTAGGGCACCGGCGATGAGGTGCTCAATTGGTGGATGGGTGGAGCGGAAGACATCTGGCGTAGAGCAGAAGTCATCGAGTGAGGAGGGTTTTGTGTAGGATAGTGGTGGAGAGGGTGAAGCTGGCATGGTGTCTTGGCAATGTTTAGACGTTCCTCGATTTGTGTGTTGTTAATAGTGTTGATGGAGTTTATATTGATGAGTATAGTTGATACCTGGTTTAGGCTGCGAGTTGAACATGATTGGCTGAGAAAGAAATGCCGCGCATAGAAAGTCAGCCGTGGGCTCCAAACACAAGACCGACCTATTGTAGTTGAAGAAAAGACTCTGCCTAACTTCAAGGTTGTAGACAATTTGGTGCTCGGGGTGGTTGCCAAGTTGAGCTGGCTGGAGTTGAGTCTATATAGATTTCTTGGTAAATTACTTGGTGAATATCTAGTTTTTATAGAGTAGATAGATATTTAGATAAAAATCTAGTTATATTTTTATATATTTTTAAAGTAATTATTTATATTAAAGTTTATATTTTAATTTATACAAGTTTCTAAATATATTTTTATATAAATATTTAAATATTAAATTTTTATTAAAATATTTTTTAAGTAAATTTCTAAATATAAATTTAAATAAATTTCTAGAAATATATCTAGAAAATAACTTAAAGAATATCTTAATATATTTTAAGAAATAAATCTAAATTAAGTCTTATATATATTTCCAGATAAAAAGACTAATATTATTTATAATATAATTAATTACTTATATAAGGTAGTGCTGGTGCTGTAAGTCAACCTCATGGCTGACAACCGGCAGCCTGAGACATATTCTCAACAGATATTTAGGCTCTTTGCATAATCGCTGAAGTTCTGCAATTGGTATTTATCATAGATCTTGGTCTTATTATATGTATTCTTTCGAGCTTAACCAGCCCCTCTACCCATATCCTTACACAGTAAGCATATGGGTGATATACTCGAGCTGTAGTCTAGCTCAACGCCTCATCAAGACCCCTTAGTCTTCCAAACGCCAATCCAGACATGTATCAGTTAATCGTATATCCGTCCGCTTATTAAAAATGCTTGCTAGCCCAAACCCCAAAATGTTGAAACGAACCATCCCCACTAGGCACCTATGACATTTTGGCGCCCATCTCTTCCATTCCATACTCATCCCACTCGTCGTCACCGCCGAGTTTTCTGCCTACCCAGATTCCAATGGCTGTCATTAGACTGCCGACGAGGAACCATCCTTCGAACCAGCCATCCACAAATGCAGGGCTCAAGGCGCCTCGCAAGACACTTCCCACTGCGGAACCCAAGGCAGAAGGTAACTGACTGCGTAGGAGGAGCGAAGCTGAGATGACATACGTCGCCGCAATCTGTCCGACGACCAGCGCCAGATTAGCTTGTGCTTGACGGAGAAGGCCTGGTGTCCACTTGGCAAACAAGTGGAACGTCTGGACAACGCTGTTCGCACTGGCAAGGAGAATAACTCCGCTCAGAGCAAAACTGATGAGACGTGCCCATGCCAACTGATCCAGCTTCGGATCCCAATGCCGAGCGAGGATACTCAGGACGCGGTTGATAGGATCGGTGTTAGCGAAACTCGATGTGGGTGACGATGCTCGGCGAATAGTCGTAATTGTAGTTGCGCCAATACGGTACAGACAGTACAGGCTGAAGAGTTGCGAGGGAATGAGGAGAAGACGCCCAAGAGATGTTGAAGCGCGAACTGCTGCTGCTCGGTGGTTCTTGAGGAGAGAAACTCCCGATGACAGGTTTGCTTCCATTGTCTCCAGGCCAGCAATTTCGAGCCGTAGGGATCGTATCTCTGCCTCGTCACCAGTTGGGCCACGTAGAGAACCCATAACTTTGCCGACGAGGCCACTGCCCTTAGCAGACGCTCCATTCTGACCTCCGGATGTCTTGCGCTCAAGAAACTGCAAACGGTGGCGCTTTGTCAGAAGCATCTCATTCGTGGTATCCAGGCCAGCTTGTTTCCTCGCAACATCGGCGTCTGTAACAGGTCGTTTCCGACGGGATGAACAATCCACGAAAGCCTGCCATGGGGAGGAAACAGCAGCGAAGCCAGATAGAAGAGCCATCAGTGAGATACCAACTACGCCAATGCGCTCTAAGCATCCGCGAGTCAAAATTTCTGACAGGCTTCCACTTGCATTGCTAATCTTGCGCATCGCGCCCTCGGGAACAGCCTGGCCGACCGACCAGAAAGCGAACAACCATCCCATAAACAAGGCAATTTGCAAACCCCAAGCCACTCGAGGAAGGTTTCCTTTAGCAGTTCTCTGAAAACTCCATCCAGCGCTCGAAACAATCGATCGGCACTCCAGGAATGGCACCAACACAACCAGCATGAACAGCAAGAGCGGTACCGTTATTCTCAAAGCCAAATTCCTCGAATCCGCATTTATAATCTCGATGATTTCGTCCATGATCAGCGCTCCTAGCGTCGCAGCTAATCCAACAGTCAGACCAAACGCCCAGGCTGCGCCGCGTCGTCTCCAGCTCTTAGCGCCGTGCTCAGCATGAACTTGTCGCAAACACGCCGGTGCATGTGTAGGTAGAACATGGTCTTCGCCGTCGCGAGATTCAGCGTCGGTGCTTAAGCGTGGGAAGACGTGGCGAACGACGAGGATCGATGTTGAGATGCATATAAATAGGAATGGAAGGGCGGCGATGGACGAGGCGAGGGTGACAGGGCGGGGTCGGATTTCGCAGGCATCTTCGCCGCAGCGAGAAAAAGGCCACATCCTGGGAGAGTTGCCCTTATCTCTATTGATGTAGTTATGTTGTCTCTATGGTTAATGATGTTGGCGCGGGGCCAAAGGGTCTGTCGTCTTTTTTGTGATCGTATGCTCGTCTGCGTAAGGTAGGTATGTATGCGCAGAGGTTGGCAGAGCAGGTAAGAAAGAGTGATAGTTATTTTAATCGTGCTGTAGTGGCGGCACAGCAAATCCTCCCTTGAGTTCGTATCATCAGAAGGTAGCGAATTGAATGGAACTGAAACGTTGTCGAGTCAGACAAAGCCCCTTGAGCTTGAGCCCCTCGTAGCGGCGTTGCGACAACTCGTATCGAAGAATAGACGTTCAGCAACGTCACTTTAAGGGTCTCTTGCCTTTGGCTTGGCGAATATCAATAAGAAGTGCAGATCGCCTCGAAATTCTTTATCATATTTGAGCGTAAAAGTTGGGAATTGTTTCGATCCAATACTTGGAATGAAGTAGCCCCTGTGTTGGGGGTCTAGAACTACAATCAAAAATGGTGGCTTACGTCAAGTCAGTCGCACATATGTGACGTGCTCATGCCTCAGGCTGCAACACCTTTTGCCTGATTCAGGGTCCTTCACGCGACATGCAACATGCGACATGCACGTAGCAGCATATGCACATGCATGATTGAATCACATAACCTCAAAACCTCGGTGCACGGTTTATACACAGTCCTTGGGGCGAAAGGAGAAGACGGAAATCCTATAACAGAAAAGTCAATAAATAAATCACTTAACATTAGGATACTACAGTATAAGATACCATAGGACTTATGAAAGATTATTACGAGTTTATGTCGCCTCACTGACGGTATTATCCCAGTAGGTATACAGACGTCAATTCTAAGCCGAAACCTTCTTTTAACCTTCTTTTCTAGGCACATATCACTGACGAGTTTCAAATACACACATCGTGAAAAGATAACTTTAGAGTTGAAATGCTGTATCGCTGTTACATCAAAGCGCTATCGAAGTCTGGACAAGTTCCATACATCAACCTTCAATGCATACCTTGTCAGCCAAAGGCACTGCCAAGGCGAACATCTCCGTTATAAAACCCTTCGAAAGATGATGCGTATTTGGCAAAATCTGAGTTGGAATCACTACAGCATATGCATATGCACTCCTTGAAAGATTCCCAGAGGCCACAAAAGAGCTGGGGATTTGATTCGTTATCCGAGTTGCCACTGTTCTCTTCGTTATTGTCGGCATTACTATCATTGCTGGCGCCACTGCCATGTGTTTCATCCTCTCGTCCCTCTTGATCTTGGTTTCCCAAGGCCGTGGTCAGAGGAGGAAGTTCCACTAGCTCAATTGGCTCAGAACGTGAACTCTGGTCCGGCTCGCTTGATTTTCGAGCTTTTCGGGAGTTTGCTGACCATTTGAAGGTCAGTCGTTGGATCCGTGTGGGTAAAGAAAAGTTCGAGACACCAAGGGACGGGTAGGGAAGCACGTCCTTTTCCTTCCCTTCTGAATCGGCAGATACCCCAAGTTGGCTGTCTGTTGTCTCGTGACGCACCGAACCTTGGTCATTTTGAGAAGTTTCGTCAATAGTCGTATCCATTGTTTGAGATTCTTCGTCAAGGCCAGACCCGTAGCTCTAATCGGATACCTCAGATGGCGCCGTCACAACATTGACACGACTTCGTAGATTCGGAGATAAGAGAGCTCCTGTTGCTTCTGGCTGAGTAACTTGTGCGGGCATGATACCCTGGCGGGAGCGTTTGTCGAGACTTTCGACGCCTTCATCTCCTCCACTATTCTTGTGATTGGTACTGTATGTTCCTAGTTTCTGCTTGCCCTTCATCCTCTATGATGTTCCTTTCTGGGCCGAGGGGGTATCATCTTCATCATCAAGGTCGTCGTCCACCTTCATCTTGAAAGCTGCTGCTTCACCAACTTCCATCTTGTGGAGCTGTTCCATCTTCTGCTTGTCCAGAGCTTGCTGCCCGCTGATAACCTCGAATTCTCCAGAATCGTCATCGTCATCATCATCATCGCTCTCAGCAGCCACACTGACATCATCCTTAACGACTCGCTGGTTCTCCGGGGCTTCATTAACTTGGTTGCTACTGGTAGGATCCGGGGATCTGCGATTCGGGATCAGGTTATGGTTGAGGGGCTTAATCGTAGGATCAAAAGATGCAGGTAGGCCCAAGGCACGTGCGACCTGATGCGCTTCTTCGTCGGGAGAGTTGTGGACCTCAAGCTCGTAAGTGCTGCTTGCCTCACTATCTGCTTCGTGCTTCCCTGCGGTAGCAGCCAACATGCTCACGTAGGTCTGTCGTGCGGTGTCGTTGGCACGCTTAGCCTTCTTCTTAATGCGCTTTTCAGTAGGTCGGACCACGACCACAGGCACAGGTGAATATTGGAGGCAGTACTTGGAGAACGAATTGCGGGTGTTAACCAAGCCTTGAAGGCCACCAAGGGTACGTCCCCTAGTTCCCACGATGAGCATCGCAGGCTGGTACATTTGAATCTAAGAAGCTTGTTAGTCTTTGAACTCATGGAACCCATCGTCTCTGCAGACGTACCAGGACTTGAAAAGTCGTGTGCAGCTTGCCAACGGCGTATTCAAGAACGATGTTGATGGCTCTGTTATTGCCATTCCGAGCAACAATTCCCTTCATAACCGACTGGGCATCGTCTCGATACTGCTTGTCTGTATACCGGAGCTCTTTCTCGACCACCCGCACACAGACAACTTCGTCACCGTCATCAACGAGTTCGTCGAGCAGCCACTGCAATGCGTAATCGGAGTAGGCGTGCTCGTCAACTCCGACCATAAAACACCGCGACCTGCGCCTAGCCTGGTACCCATTATGTCGAACATTGAGCGTAAACGAAATAGCATTATTTTTGGTTGGTTCGCCGGTTGGAACATTGTCGAATGCGACATGTTTCTGGAACCTATCAGGCGGGGTCTCGGTTAGCGTCGCCATTGTTGTGTGAAAATGCCACAAAAGAGATGCGAAGAACAACGGTAGGTTTCAGATGAAGTAGGAGAATGGGCGGGGAGGTGGTAATGAGGGAAGAAGGATAGAATTATCAATGACGAGTGTGTAGACGAGTCAAGAAGTCTGCGGGAATTTGGGGGGCAACGATGTGTCAAAGGTGGCTGTGAAGAAGAATGATGGCCTGACGATCCAGACCAAGTAGCAAGTGACAAGTTGAGTAGCCGTAGGCGAAGGTCATCCATCCCCACGTCTCCTGTAAGCTTTGTCGCAAACGGCGGGGTAACCATAATTGATAGTGGGAGCTCAGTGGTGGAGTCGAAAGGTTGTTACGAAGCCAGGGCCAGGCCAAGCAAATCGTTCCACCCAAGGCAGAACAAGGTTCCATCAAGCTATCACTGCAATGCGGTGTCTTGAGCTTGCAAACTTTGATACGGACCTTGAAACCAGCCGGTATAGCAATCGCAATGCTTACATCCGCCTTGGCTAAATAGTCGATCATTGTGAGCGCAGGGAGTGTTGGTTTTGAAGGTATTACCCAGTTCAATGCTTGGTATGGCGTCACATTGGTATCCAGCCAGGCTGCTTTGGAGCCAATTTGGCTGACACTGGCACGCGATACACCAGAGTGGTAAGAGGACGACTCAGATTCAATCGGTCCCAGTTCGCATTACAATGGTCTCAACGAAGCCATTTACCCTGTTCAAAGTCGCCAGACTGTAAGGCTTGGCCCAGCCGATGAATGGTTGCAAGCGCATTCCAGGATTTGACTGAAGAGGTTGATATTCGAAGACACCGGGTATTTCGCACAACGCACAGCATCATTAAGAAATGAGAATGAAGAAACATATGACATACCTTGTATGCTCAGGAGAGCTCGCTCGAATGCGACTGTTGTTCATATGCTGAGGGTTTCCTTGTGGTAATTGGGGGTTTGTCATGCGACGAAAAGAAACAGAGCCGGTTGACGACTTTCTATGGATCATCGAGTCTTGACCTTGTGCTGGGTTTTGGTTGCTCTCACGACTTGAACTGCGGCCCTCTCGCGCATCGGGTGCGAAGGAGATGCTCGACTTGCGAGCAGACGAATCGTCGCCGTCGCTGGCCCTGACACTGGTATTGGATCCATCAACTGTGTTCAATTCCGGGAAGTAGTCGGTCTTTGGGTCTACTGAAGCTGAATCTCTGGGGGGATCAACCGTTCTAGGGGAGATATCGGAGTCGGATCGCTGGGGAGGGTGTGGTAGAAGCATAGTCGTGGCCATGTTGTCCACGGGTACTGCGTCTTCGGGGACGCGATTTGGTGGCAATCTGGAATTTGAGTCGATTCTGATTGTGAATATCTGGGAACGAGGGTGTGTGTGTAAGACTGAACGATAGTCAAGATTATCGATGATAGTAATGGAGATTGATGAAAGACGATGAAATGGATGTCTGCAAAGGAAGATGCTTCTTAAATATCGGTTTCAGTTTGATGAAAAGGAAAGAATGCTCAAGTGTGTACAGAAGCTGAGCTTCGATCAAGTACCTAGGTAGGTAGGTAGTGCCTTCTCAAAGGTATGCCGTATTGCCAAGATGCAACTGCCGCCAAGACGGAGAGGCTAACAAGTTGATATGTAAGCCTGGCTTGGCTTTGATTTAGGGAAGCACTAAATCACAAGGAACAAGAAGCGAAGGTACCTGACGAAGATGGAAGCCTGAGGATTCAAGCTTTTGACGTTGAAAAACGCGGGTCCTGGGTCAAGGAAGGAAGATGAGAGCTCAAGTCGACGTATAGATGCGGGCGCAAGCGATGCGGAGCTTTGGCCAGGATGCGGCGACTAGGTCGATCTAATCTGGTGGAGATACGTAGTAGCAGCAGAAAAGGTGAGAGTACCCAAGTCTCTACAGTCGCTTCATCAATACGCCGAATTTGGCTGGCAATGAGCGGAAAGCAAAGCACAACGGAGATGAAGGTTGGCGGTGGCTGTGTGGTGTAGCTTGGACCTTTGCCGAGAGAGCGGAGCTGATGGCGGTGGTAGAATACGAAAGAAAGAGAGGTAGCGAATAAATAAAACACCGGGCAGGGTAATATCGATTATTACGGTGAGGTGAGCAAGTCGACTCTTAATCTTTGTACTAGGGTCGACCGAAGAGGTGTGTGCGTTTGCGTTTGCTTGCAGTCAGTTGCTTGCTTGGCCGTTTGTAGGTGAAAGAGATGAAGCCACAATCAAGGCCTTGGTCAGCCCAGATTCAGCCCGAAACAATATGAACTAAGGTTATTGCCAGGGAGCGACGAAACCACGTTTTCAGATCTTGGTTTTTGAGTTTAGGATGGAAAGCAGAGACGGGTGGGTGGGAGAGGGAGAGATTTAGCTTTTACTATCGTTTCCTAAGGCAGAGAGAGGTCATGATACAGTTAGTAGGTGCTCCGTACAGTACTAGCTCGGCAGCTGGATAATATGGCTTGGTCGCATTGACGAGGGCGACAACGTTAGGACACCAAGAAGGATGGAGATGGGATATGATGGGACGATGGACGGTGCCGAACGGATCGGCCCTTGGTCCACGTCAGGACTGACTGGGTGTAGGCCCGAAAAGGTCTGGGAGGGTGAAATTAAACTGGGCAGCAACAAGGTCAACTGTAATTAGCGATGTATGTTTAACTATCAGGCGAGATTTCAATTGTGATATATTACAGAAAATGTGTGTGTGCGTCTGGAAAAAAAGAGAAAACTTCCAAGGGTTGCAATGGCGTGAATCTGCGTACAGCCAGCAAATAAAAGACACTTGAGGTGAAAACAAGGTTGAAGATAGCCAATGTGCAAAACGTACAGCTGACGTAAAGACGCCAAAGCAAGCCGTTGCAGTGCCGCTCCTCAGGGATTGGATTATGTGTGTGTGACAACTGCAAGCCAAGACACAGCTCGATTTGCATGCGAGAAAGCATGTGTTGGCTGGGCTGAATCATTGGTTGACCAGGATGAACTGCGAGCAGGGTCTCTATCCGTGTCGCAGAGTTAATTGTCATATTGTGTCATGACAGAGATAACAACAAGACAAGAGGCCTCTCGTTTTATCCAAACAAGAGGAAATGAACGACACGCGAGCAACCACTGGCGATATCACCAGAAGCCCACTCACACTCACACTCACACTGACCCTAAAGCAAGCAACACAACACAACACACACAACGCTATTATGATCCTTGAGGGTTTTGATCACATGGAAACTCTCGACTCTTTCTTTTGATCCGATTCCGACAAGTAGGACAGCTTACCGGCAATGAAATATCCACTAAATAAGGGGCGCTTAGTTCGGCCACCTTCCCCTCACTAATGCCACCTTGTTTGGGCACCCAAAAGCCCACAGCGGTCCTATTCACAAAAACCTCCATATTTGTAACTGCAGTACAGTACCTACAGTAATACGAATGGTATCAATGTCTTGGCCCCGGCAACAATGTCCCGAGTGTGACTCCTACTGGGTAGTCCGCCAAGGCCCAAGCTACACGATACTGTATGTATGTACTATAATATGTGTCATGTCGGAACACATCTTTGGGCCGCTCGCCCCGGGCGGAGTAGGTATTAGACCATCTCACGCTCGGGGCATCAGTGGAGAAGCACGCTATGGGTGGGGCCGAGCCGACTCAGAACAGAGCCTCTGCATATGAGTGAGATTGATTACGACAAGCCGAATCAGCTTCAACGGCACTAGCTAACGCTTTTCAAGAGGGATGAATACCAAGAATTTCTCACTAACGGGCAATATCCGTTGTTATGCAGGGAACAACAAGCGAAAAACAGCCAGCTCGTCAGCTCTTCCCTTCGTGCAACTCTTCACCGCATCGTTTCGTTGCACCAGATTAATATGAGCCACAAGCAAACAAAAGGTGTATCGACCAGTAAGTCTTCTTATCGAGACCACATGAGTGTTCCCTGTTCTTTCAGCTGTCAAATAAATCATCAACCTTTCTATCACATCCTGGAATCAGGGCTGACTACCGCAGCCTCTCCACACTTTAGACTACCAAAGTGCCGGAATTTCGGAAGCTCATCCTCATGAGAAACCGGAGTGGTCTGACTCGAGTACATAAGTATATGTCGTTTAAATACGGCGGTGAAGACATCTTCATAAGCCACGAGGATACAATGTCTCATTGCTTTTTTCAACTGCATCAAGTCAGGTAAGGTTCTGGGAAACACGAGGGTCTATCTATTGGATGATACATACTTATCTACATAATGTGCATACATATTATTAGAAAACTATTTTCGTATGGGTTGGGTGGATAGGTAGGTCAATGCTGTTGAACATTCTTATCAATCGAAGGTCTTGATGTGTAACAAGGTAACTTCAGTCAAAAATTCCCTTTGGTTCATTCGATTGTAAGTCATCGAGGGTTCATCATCTAACTTGTTCCTTAAACCCTAAGCTTTCGTTCCTTGTCCTTACAAGCATACTACCAGTGTTCTTGTTATCTTGTTTCGATATGCCGTCCAGGTTCAGTGTTTTTGAGGCGATTGATTTGCCGCATAGATTCAGACTGCAGAAGCAACGAAAGAAGTAAGGTCTTAGAGAATTGATGGATGCCTGAGTGGTGGCATTGGAATAATCAATGGAATTGAGTTGCGTCCAAATGCCCTGGTGCCCATTGGATATATACAACGAGGGCAGGGGCCAGAATATGGGAGAATATTGGGGCGATTGGACCACTGGGTGAAACATTCTGAGCACATTTCATATTCATAGGGATCTATGTCAATGATAGGTGAGCCTATGATTTCGAAACAACAAGCTTCCAATCGCAGCACGGGTTTTCATAAGGTGGCGGTTTATCTTACCTCTTGCTGTCCCCCATTTCACTGGTCGGACACTCGAATACCTCTCTTCAATGCTCTCGAGGTCTCGAAGAGGTCTGATGCACTCACTAATAGGCCCAGTTGTGGTCCATTCAGCCGACGGATGTTCCTCCGTCGCTGAGAGTTGCTGTTCGTGTTCTGGTTCAACCCCAAGGGTCGGATCAAGCTTATTCGCAAGAGGCCCCTGGGTCTTACTCTGTCCGATACCAGTTGTCGCTTGGCGATACCTACTCACGATCCATGAGATAGGACCCAGTCCTTGGTTTTCGTGTTTTTGGTCTAGACCGGTAGATCCCAATGATTCTATACACGAATCGTGTACTGCATCCATCCAGGAATGAACTAATGCCTCCTCGGCAGTGAGCCGCTCGGTAGGAGACGGCAGCATGAGTTTTCGTATGTACTCAGTGATAACATTGTTCTGTGTTATTTCCCCTAAGGGCTCTACGGGAAACTTGGCGCCTCCCTTGAAGTACTCTAAAAGCAAGATTGGGTTGCTGAATGTCGCCTTGCATGTGAGCATGTAGAAAACAGTCTCACCGAAGCACCACACATCAGCTGGAAATGGATCGAAGTTTCTGGTGTCGAGCCCGATGCCCGATATAGCCTCTGGGGCCATGAATCCAGGCGTTCCCTTGGCCGTAGTTGATGCAGGTTCGGCTTCGACCCTTTTGCTAAGCCCGAGGTCACAGATTTTGACGTGCCATTCGTCAGTGGGTGGTTTCTTTTTTATTAGGATGTTCTACACGTGTGTGTCAGCAATATTATCTCCAGTCTGAATCAAAAGCCTTACTGCAGGCTTCAAGTCACGATGTGCAAAGCCATTTTGATGCATGAAGCACAATCCTTGGAGGACTTGCCATGCAATCTTCTGCACTTGAGTATCTGCAAGTCTACCATTTCCCTCTAAATATCGTTTCAGGTCACCGTTCGGACAATACTCCATTGCAATAAAGAGGGCTTTCGAGCTTTTAAACCACCCATATGACTGGGCGAAGAAACTAACAAACTATGAACATTAGCGGTGCCGGCTTGAGGAATGATGTATTGCAGATTACCTTTTCTTGGGAAAACATAGCCAAAGCCTCCAGCTCGCGCTCGTAGTCTAGGTTCCTCGTTTTAGTGCCAGAGAGATCTAACTGTTTCACCGCACGAAACTTGTAACCACTTGAAGTGTTATATACCCGTTCCTCTAACCATACAATGCCGAAGCCTCCTCTCCCCAGGATCTTTTTGCGCCCTCCACCACCCCGAAGAGGTCTTGTGCGTCGTCGCGCTTACAATATCCTCGTTCGGGTGGAGTGTTGCTTCGAGGTGCGAGTTTTGTACGAATTTAGGTAGCTCTGTCAATTCAGACATGATGCATCGGCTTTTTGGCCCGTCTTTCTGTCTTCTTCGTGTTGGGGGAGATGGGGATTATTCTAGGTGAGTCCACTTGTGTGAGGGGAGCGAAAGACCTTGAGAATCAGGCTGAGGGGAACTCCTCCTTTACTCTTGGATTTGTCACTTCTCCCGCTCAAGACTTATGGAAATGCTAGCCAATAAGACAACAAAGTTCCATTCAACTACTGTCCTGCATGGTAAGCCTGAGAACTCACTTTGCAAGGCACCTACGCAGGCTGAACGGGTGGCAGTGTATCCCAGCCTTGTTTTGGAAAAACAGAGCTAGGACTGATTTAAATAGATCATGAGGCCCAAAACTTGAATATTCGAAAATACTCACACAATTGAAATCCTGTGTCTTTCCAAGTCGTCGCAATGGACTGGAAATCGCTGGTCTCGGCCTTGCTATGGTTGGCACAATAGATCTGTGCTTGAAGTACGCTCCCCCTCCTACACCTAATATAGAATACATTCTCAGATTAACACATTTCCTCGCAGATATGGCAAAGAGCTACAGAACATGTCATCGGCACTCAGAGAAGCTGAGGACGAGCTCAAGGAAAGAGTCTTGGCGATTGATATTCTTTGGCATCGCTGTCTTGCTCAGCTGGACTTCATCAAAGACATCCATCAAACGATAGATGAATCTCACCTAGCTCTCCACGAACGAACACTATCGATATTAGCCGACAAGCTCAATATTGCGACCCATACTTTGAGAAGTTTAGTTGAAACAAAAGTGGCCAAGGATGAACATGGTAACAACATGGTGGTCTTTGTTCCGAAGCCTCTGAAGTACGCCAGAAAGAAAGAGAAGCTTGATGAGGCCATCAACTCACTAGAAGCTTGGCAGCGTATGTCTGACCCGTCGTGGTTCCTTCTCGTAAGGATGTACGATAGTCTCTTGAATGGGACTACGACTCCGTCACCAGCGGCATCCCAGGCCACAGAGTCTATACCAGTTGGTCGAACACAGCCAGGGCTATTGCTACCCCCGCAGGCATTCCTAAACATGAGCATGACTTGTATCCCCTTCTCCAACTTCTGCATCGTAGAGAGTGTCAAGACAGAAAGGACTATCACCTTCATTCTAGATGAAGTCGAGATCCTAGACCCTGAGTCTTTCCAAAGAATGAAGAAAAATGTTCGCGATCTGGCTAGTCGGCTTCAACATACTGAACCCATGACCTTTGGCCTTCTGAGCTGTAAGGGGTTCTTTGCAAAGAACTTGGAGAGTCTCACCATGGTGTTTCGTACACCTTTAGGGTTATGCAAGCCACAAAGTCTCCGGGATCGTCTTCTCAACGGTGGAAAACCTAAATCGTTGTCTGAAAGATTTCTGATTGCACAAGAACTAGCCAAATCTATCAGTTACGTTCATACGTTCGGCTTCGTACATAAGAACATCCGTCCTGAAACTATCCTTCGTTTCGAAACCCATAGTCAGGAAACGTCTTCGATCTTCCTCGCTGGCTTCGCCGAGTTCCGGTACAAAGATGGGAAGAGTAGGCGGTATGGTGATGATGCTATAGAGAGGAATCTATATCGACATCCATCTCGACAAGGCGCGCTTCCCGATCAAGATTTCATCATGCAGCACGACATATACAGCTTGGGTGTATGCATGCTTGAGATTGGGTTGTGGCAGAGCTTTATCGTCTATGACGCTCAGCGGAAGAATCCAAGTCTGTTGTCCATCGTGGGCATATCTCCTGGTTCTTCCCAGGGAGATAACGCACGTTTCCTTCTGGCCTCGTCGAAAGAGCATCTTCTTCGTTTGACTCGTAATGAACTTTGCGAATCTGTGGGTACACAGCATTCCGAGATTGTAGAGACGTGCTTGACTTGTCTAGATCAGGATAATAGCTTTGGGGATCAGCGTGAATTTGAAGACGAGTACGGAATTCGAGTGGGTGTCAGATATATTGAAAAGGCAAGTGCTGATTTAAAAGATGTCTTTCGTGATCATACTGACTTCAAAATAGATTCTGCATCGGCTGGATAGCATTCGCGTTTGAGCAGATCACGATTGATACAACGCAGGCCAACGACAGATAGACTTTTAGGGTCATGATATTGATTAAACGACTTTTGGTTCCTTTTATTTTTCATAGCCTTTTCACAGGCTCTCGTACCTCTAGGAGGAAGTCCCATATCTCCGCCGCACATACAGCCAAACCTGAGAAATTCTCAAGCTCTTGCACGAGCATCACCAACTCCGAGACGCCTTTGCCATGCCATGCATCCTATCAAGTTGGCCTGCATAACCCCAGGTATTCTCCTGACTCTGGGTCATTTTGGAGGATTCAGCCACAGCGCTCTATGCGCCGTCCGGGCTTGAATCGGAGACCCCATGAAATGTGAGAAAAGTGACTAGCCATTTCTCTCTGTAGCACCTCAGTTATAGGTGCGGGACAGGTTTCGGAGATACCAGTCCACAAGCTTTCGTCCCACCTTAGCCTCTGAGATGTGAATGAGGTCCTAGTAGATAGTTAGCAGTGTTCAATAGTGTTTTGATTTATGTAACTTACGCCTTGGAGAGCATAGTCAAGGTCGCTGACGTTGACAAGCTCACCCTCAAGAAGACCCTGGTCTTGCCAGCGCAATTGCTTAGTTCGCTGCTTGGTAACGAGAAGCCATGATCGGAGCTCCTCGGGCTTCACCTCGAGGAAACCGGCGAGCTTGTTAAGATCCATGGTAGTGTAGAGGCGGAGGTAAGACTTGATGGTGGGGCTCCACATGTTGGTCTTGACCTCATCCATGAAGACGGCGAGGTGGTGCTCGACGGGGTCGATGTTGGCCTCGGGGTTCTCGAAGTCCGGAGGAACGGGGGAGATGAACTTGGGGCACGCTGTGCGGAAGAGCTCCTCAAAGATGGGGAGGGACTCAGGGCCACCGCGCTGGAGCTTGAGAAGCTGGTCGCCGTACTTCTCACGGAGGGCGCTGTGGATGGTGTCGTCCAGACGGGTGGGCTGGAAAGCGACGCAGATGGCAATCAGAGCGTACATCTGCTCATTCTTCTTGGTGATAGAGTCGTACTGAGCGCTCTTCTGGAAGTTCTTGGTCCTCGAGACGTAGATGAGGATGTGGCTGAACATGCGGATGGCATCGGCGTAGCGGTGCTGCATCATGTAGGAGAAACCCACGTAGTAGTAGGTTGTGAAGTGAGCAGCCATGACACGTGCGAACATGGCCTTCTTGTTGAGCTCGATGTCATCGAGGGTCTTGAGGGCCAGGCTGAAGTCACCGAGAAGACAGTGGACCCGGAGAAGACCAATGATGGAGAAGTAACCCAGCATCTTGTAGAGGTTCTTGGAACCGTATTCACCGGCAACGGCCAATGGATCCTCGTTACGCTTCATGGCGGCGAGCTGCTCGGTGATCTGGGATCGCTGAATGAGGGAGTACAAGACGTTGAGAACACTGTAGCAGCCCCAGGTGTTGGGGTTGTCGCGCAGAGACTGGCGCTCCTCCTCGTTGGTTGTTTGCCGGGCAATTCGCATACGGTACGAGGAGAAAGAGTTGAACTGGTAAATGAACTCATCGACAACATCCCAAGCCCAGTAGTACTGCAAAGTTATTTATTAGCCCTATCCAGCTCGATGTCTAACTTGGGGAGACCAACAGAAGGGGGCTCGAGATCGACGGGGCCCTCGGAGTTCAGGATGAAGTGGAACAAGCTACAGTAGGCATCGTAGCTCTGGAACTTAGCCTCTAGAGGCGCCTGGAAGTCGAGAGGCTGAGCAGCCTGAACAAGTCGGGCCTGGATATCGTCGGTCTGGGCAGTAAGGTTCAAAGAAGTAGTGCGGCTGAGGTCGTCACCCTCCTCATACTGAACATGCTCCTTGTACTCGGCCACCAGAGCCTCCTCCTCAACATCGCTGTCGTCATCGATGGCGCGGGCCGGAGCCACGCCGTTTTGGTAGGTAGCCATCGTGTCGGGTCGTTCGAGTCGCGCGTCGTCTCGCTCGTCTCGTCTCGTCGTCGCGGTGAGAGGGGGGAATTTTATCAACGATGCGATTTTTTTGGTGAACTAGGGCTTCCGTTTGGCGGGCACACGCGGGGTCAAATGCTTAGTCATGCAGATTAGTGGGGTGCAGCAGCTTAGGCTCCCGGTCTGGTAGGGAAATCAGCCTTCCAGGGTGTAACAATTACTGCCGGACAAAAAGAAACAGTTATTGGCGTCTCTCAAGCTTTTTGCGTAAGGTATGTATGAGTCATTCTTAGTCGATTTGCAAATATCCTGAGGAATAAAATGCATGACAGAAATTCAATTTGCTGACCATCGCGTGCAGTTAGAGATTAGATTAGTCACATTATGAGCAACATCTAGGCAAACAATCCATCCATCATTCAAGCAACTAAAAAGACTGAACTTGTTTCTGGTTTCGGTAGATAAAAAGGCGTTAAAGCCGCTGTCTACCTACAGTACCTAAGTTGGTACGACAGACAACTCCTCCCCATATTTAGAAATTTTGTTTTACATCCTCCTTCTCGAACCCCACCATCACTACACTTACCTACCCTACTCATCACTGTCGTCATAATGCCTGTCGTCACTCCAGATAAGCTGGCGAGTCTGCAAAGACAGTCCAGTGATATTCGAAATGTGAGTACGATCTGATATACAAGAGTATCTTATCCATTGTAACAAGTTATAGATTTGCATCCTGGCACACGTTGACCACGGCAAAACTTCACTTACTGATGCTCTCCTTGCCACCAATGGCATCATCTCACCAAAGCTGGCGGGAAAGATCCGCTACCTCGACTCCAGACCTGATGAGCAGACTCGAGGAATCACTATGGAGTCTTCCGCTATCTCACTCTATTTCGCCATGCGTCGGAAAGCAGCCCCCGATGCTGAGCCCGAGGACAAGGAGTACCTCGTCAACTTGATTGACTCACCAGGCCACATCGATTTCAGCTCAGAAGTCTCAACAGCTTCAAGATTGTGTGATGGTGCTGTTGTTCTGGTTGATGCCGTTGAGGGAGTCTGCAGTCAAACGGTTACAGTGCTCCGCCAGACATGGACCGAGAAGCTAAAGCCCCTGCTTGTCATCAACAAGATTGATAGACTTGTTACAGAACTCAAGATGTCACCCGCAGAAGCGTATGTTCACTTGAACAAGCTATTAGAGCAGGTAAACGCTGTACTAGGAAGTTTCTTCCAAGGCGAGCGTATGGAAGAAGATCTGAACTGGAGAGAAAGGATGGAGGAGCGAGTGAATGCAGCCACAGCAGCTAAGGAATCAGCGATTGCCGATCAAGTCAGTGACACCGGAGACGTGCAATTTGAGGAAAGGGACGACGAGGACATCTACTTTGCTCCCGAGAAAAACAACGTCATTTTCAGCAGTGCCATCGACGGATGGGCCTTTACTTGCAGACAATTCGCTGCCATGTACGAGAAAAAGCTCGGTATCAAGCGCGGAATTATGGAAAAGGTTCTGTGGGGTAACTTCTACCTGGACCCTAAAACAAAGAAGATTCTCGGACCTAAGCACCTAAAGGGGAGAAATCTGAAGCCACTGTTTGTGCAGCTTGTCCTTGAGCCAGTATGGACTGTCTACCAAGCTACAGTGGGAGGCGACAATGGCCAGGGCGATCGAGAGCTTCTCGAGAAGGTCACCAAGTCCCTCGGAATCAAGATCACTCCTCATATGCTCAAGTCCCGCGATCAAAAGCTTCTTATGACAACTATTTTCGCAAACTGGCTTCCTTTGTCAACAGCACTACTGGTGTCGGTCATTGAATCCTTGCCGTCACCCCCAGCCGCCCAAGCTGCACGACTTCCCGAAATGCTTGAAGAATCTCCTGGATCTGAGCATATTGACCAGACTATCAAGGACTCAATGGTTTCATTCAAGCACGAAAAGTCCGATCCAGTGGTCGCCTACGTCAGTAAGATGGTCTCTGTCCCTGAGAGTGAACTTCCAGAGAACAAACGACGCACTGGAACTCAGATGAGTGGTGAAGAGGCTCGAGAACTTGCACGTAAGAGAATAGCTGAAGCGGCTAGAGCCCTGGCCGAAGCCGGTGAAAACGGCGTCGACAGCACGGTGACTTCAATGGATGCCATTAATCTCGACGATTTCGCCCCTGAATTGGAAGAGAAGAAGGTTGATCCCGAGCACCTTATCGGTTTCGCTCGTATCTACTCTGGAACCCTCTCTGTTGGCGACAAGCTCTATGTAATCCCACCCAAATGGTCACCTGCTGAGCCAAACGCTGCTCCTGAGCCTCAAGAAGTCACCGTTACTGCGCTTTACATGCTTATGGGACGAAACTTGGAGGCTTTGGATTCAGTCCCTGCTGGGTGCGTCTTTGGTATCGGTGGCCTTGAGGGCAAAATTCTCAAGTCTGGCACCTTATGCAGTCGTCGTGATGGCGCTGTCAACCTTGCGGGTGTTACTATGCTGGGTAAGCCCATCGTTCGTGTCGCGCTGGAACCTGTGAACCCTGCCGATCTGGACAAGATGATTCATGGCCTGGAGCTTTTGGTACAGAGCGACCCCTGTGCCGAATATGAGCTTCTGGGCAGCGGCGAACATGTTTTGTTGACTGCTGGTGAATTGCATCTTGAGCGATGCTTGACTGATCTGAAGGAGCGATTTGCTTTATGTGACATTCAGCCTGGCGCACCCATCGTTCCTTATCGCGAGACAATAGTCCGGGCTGAGGAAATGCGTCCTCCTGTGAACAAGGAGCTGGGACGTGGTGCCGTGGTTGCTTCAACAAGCTCGAAGCAATTAACGATTTCGCTTCGCGTACAGCCGATCCCCGAAAATGTGACAGACTTTTTGGTGAAGAACGGCGATGCCGTGAAGCAAGTCTACGATCGCAGGGCCGAAAAAGATGAAGAGGGGGAGGATATTATTGCTGAAGCTGACGTTGCAGCTGGAAACACCCTGTCCGTGGAAGACTTCAAGAAGCAACTCAAGGAGAAGCTTGAGACCGGAAAAGGCCGGGATATCTGGAAAGACTGCATTGATAAGATTGTTGCCTTTGGACCTCGACGAACTGGACCCAACCTTCTAATCGATGCTACTGCAAATGGTATCTTCTCCAAGGCCTTTGCTACTGAGAAAGCTGTCGAAACTGCTCCTCGCGCCGACGAGTCTCTTCACCCCAGTCATCTTACAGACAAAATCTCCTACGCCTTCCAGCTTGCTGCGGCTCAGGGTCCTCTGTGCAATGAACCGCTCCAGGGCATTGCGGTCTTTGTTGAGGACGTTACCCTGAACCTCACTGAAGACGACTCTTCCGCACGCGACAACCTTGGTCGTCTGACCGGTGAGATCATCAGGACATTCCAATCTTCTCTGCGTGCAGGCTTCATGGACTGGTCTCCCCGCCTCATGCTCGCCATGTATAGTGTCGAAATTCAAGCATCTACTGAAGTCCTCGGCCGTGTGTACGATGTCCTGACCCGTCGTCGCGGCCGCGTCAACGCCGAACTCATGAAGGAAGGTACACCATTCTTCACAATCCAAGCCTTGGTGCCCGTAGCCGAGAGTTTCGGATTCGCAGATGAGATGCGCAAGCGGACCAGTGGCGCAGCTCAGCCACAGCTCATCTTTGCAGGCTTTGAGATTCTTGACGAGGATCCTTTCTGGGTTCCTTTCACAGAAGATGACCTGGAGGATCTTGGTGAGTTGGCTGATAAGGAGAACGTGGCGAAACGGTATATGGATGGTGTGAGGAGGAAGAAGGGATTGCTCGTTGAAGGAAGGAATGTCGCTACGGATGCCGAGAAGCAAAAGACGCTGAAGAGGTAGATGGGCTTAGAAATCAATAAAATTATGCATGTTATTATATAGACTGCGACGACAAGGTAGCTGTAGCAAACTTGCGTGCATCAGCTGCCGTGTAACATAAACTCTTCAACGATGCATTGCATGCTGGTCATGAGAATCTGTCACGTGCGTAACCTCATCATCCTGGAATGCCTACTCTGCATGGTCCTTCGTGTCGAATCTTGTGTGTTAACATTGGTGGGCCAAGAAGGAATATCAGAGATGGTTGTCCTAATTTGAGTCTAGGATCAGGCAACTAACTGTAAAGCATTGTCACTGTCGGTCTGTAGAGCCTCCTGAGCTATCTACCTACCTACTCTTCGGAATTGGCTGCTCTTCTTCGCATATGCCATCTACATACTAGCATTTATCCGATCCGATCCTCGGATAGACTTGACAATCGAGATCTTCACTTTGACTTCTCCCCCATTACCGTCGAAAATCGTGATCACCTACATAAGCCATCAAGAACCAACGTCTCGTCTGCAGGTTCCAAGATTTTGCCATGCAGGTCCCTGTAAGGCTTCATCCACGCAGTCATAGATAACGAGCCTTCTTGATACCTTGTCCAACAGTCCCTCTACTACTCCCCACTTATGTTTAAGACAGCCCGGCGGTCTTCGGATACGAGCACGCTGCACACGTTGGGCACGTTTTGTCGTGTCTCACCACGAGATCGGATCTGCTCCCCTCACATGGACTTGTCAGTGGCTGAGCTGAGTATCCGTCTTCCGAAATGAACACGATGAGACTTTTATGCACGAGACCTGATTTGCCAATCCGAGTTGAAACCCGACCAAAGGTTTCGGACTGCGGCTGAATATCTCTTCCCCACATCAAGATTGACATGTCAATCGCGGAAAGAGAAAATATCACATTTTAACCCCTGACTGTCTCAAATCTTCTCCCATACACTCGGCACTTGCTCCACGATTCCGGGAGCTAACGAGAAGCCGCGGATTCCCGGTGGATTCACGTTGCTTTTTGTTTCTGCCACGAAACACTGCGGCCCGTCCGACTTTTCCGCCTTAGGGTTGAGGAGATTCTTGTGGTTACCGAGTTTTTCTTTTTCAAAAGGATGGACAAGGACTTGGTTTTTCCGTTGAGGGATGTGAGGGAGGAAAAGAGGCTGAAGCGCAGAAACATGGAGCTTTTATGCCTGGATTATTGGACATGGACCCTAAAAGAAGTAAAAAGTACCTAGTGTCTAGACCTTGACGCACAAACACGCGGCAGGCTTCAGTTAGAATCTCTGGTCATCTTATATCACAGGTCTTCTTCCCGACAGAATGGCTCTGGTTGTTGTACCTTACATGACAGCTGCAGCTCAGTTCAGACCATCATGGATCCCCGGGCATCTCTTGAGGAAAATGCTGCAGCAATGACAGATATCAACCTCAGGACTTTCAACGTCGAGTCCTTTACATTACTCGGTATTGCGTTGTTAGTTACGGTGTTAAGGTCGTATGTGCGGATCAGTACTGTTGGTTGCAGGAACCTCTGGGCAGATGACTATCTTGTCATTCTGGCAGCTGTAAGTTCTAAAATGCAACAGTTACTTGCAGATACTAACTACAGCAGGGCATTTATGCTATCGAAACAGGTTTGGCATACTCGGTCGCGAACATTGCCCAAGGGCTAGCGAATAACTCGATGACGGACGGGGAACGGGCTTCGTTACAGCCAGATGACCACGAATATCAACTTCGGTAGGTCTACAAGGCATACAACTCTAACCATATGTTAATAATTATAGGGTTATTGGCTCTAAGATCCAACTTGCTCTATGGGCAACCTACTCGTCCCTCCTCTGGATCCTCAAAGCAGCCATGTGCACTTTCTACTACCGGTTAACAAAAGACCTTGAAGGCTACCGAATTCGAGTTACAATCGGCTTTGCTTTGATCATTGCTTCTTTCGTTATTGTCCAGATGAATCTGTTACTGAGTTGCCGCCCTTTCGACCACTGGTGGCAGATCTACCCAGACCCAGGAGCCTTCTGCCATGCTGCCATCTCACCTGGCTTGATATGGCCATGTCTCGCTTTCAATCTGTCCACAGACTTTTATCTCATCATGATCCCCATGCCTATGCTCTGGAAAGCTGCTATGCCTTGGCCCCAGAAGGTGGGACTCATCACACTCTTCAGTTGTGGGTTGTTTGTTACTATGGCTGCTATCCTTCGGGTTGTGCTTCTTGTGTCTGTGAGTACATATCATAACTCTACCAGAAGCCCCATTGCATGCATCTAACACTATAAAGGATCCCATCAACGGCCCTCGGCTTGCTGCCTCTTGGGCAGTTCGCGAAACTTTCGTCGCTATCATGACAACAAACATTCCTATGCTGTTTCCGACTTTCAAGAGGTGGGCCGTGCCCATCGTTGAAAGAGCTGGGTCTTCATTGAGTCCCTATCGATCTCCCCAAGGCTCTATCATGGACTCAAGATTCTCTCGGGCTCTCTCTTTAGACACTTGGAGGCGAAAGAGCCGAGGATCGTCTCGTCTCCCATCTATGGGTCCCATGTCACCCAAACCCAGCGAGAGTGAAGCATCTGTTCATTCAGTCGGACTCTCTTACACCACATTTGACTCAAGCATCAAAAGGCCTGATGCTTCCAAAACAACACATAAAATTTCGGCCATTCGACTGCCAAACATCGATACATCAGCTCGAACTGATGTGAGCCGGGAGAATAGCCGGCTGAGCACTCGAAGTGACATTTCCGTTGTTTCCTGGTCCGAAACATTAGTAAACTCGCCTCGATCCGAGGGCTCTGAGTTTCTCCTCGGGCATCAAGACAGATACAGCAAAAACGTCTAACGCCTTTGTCCATGAACATCTATAATACCTTTGTCTTCTTGTATGATGTTACGACAAAGACGCTCGCATGCATATTGATTTATACGATTCATGATTTCATGTTAATTAAAATAGAAAAAAGCTCATAGATTTGCATTGGGTTGGTTGTGTGTTTGCTTTGGCTCTGTTTTTACGAGTTACGTTCAAGTTCAAATATGGAGGGCCGTTGAGGGGTTTCCGGTGTGTTAGCACGGGGCTCCTGTGTTTCTAGATCTTATTCGCTTTGTTCATTATGCAATGTATCTATTAGTCAAATATTACCGTCCTGTTGCTCATCTCAACGAAGCATTAGCCATAGAGGTGGACTCGCTTTGATACCGTAGATTGAATGACTATCTCAGCAACATATTATGAAAGTATTCTAAAGTCCGTATTCAGTAAAGGTCCTTATGATGTCTGTCTTTCGAGTTTCTCTTCCTTTATTTCGGGTTATTTGAATGATGAAAGAGCCTCTGGTATTATTAGAACAGCCTTTGTCTGAACTCTAGAAAGGTCTTTCACGATTGTAGCAAGGAACACATTTTAAGGCAGGTGAACAGTAGAACAATTTTCGGTCATCAAAGGCTCGCGGAGAAAGGAATCATCAAGCCTAGGCTTGAACTTGAGATTCATAAAAGACCCAACATCTCGAGCGGAGTTGAATAAACATCAAGTTTATCAAAAAGCAACAGCTTAAATACACAAATCACAATGGTTACAACCCGTTCGAAAAATAAAACTACAGCGACTGAAACAGTTGCTTCAAAGTCAACATCTCCAATCACCACTTCCCCGAGACAAAATTCAGCTTTATGGAAACCAAGAACACCTCCTACTACACCACACAAAAGAAAGCGAACCAGTTCGCCTCCCGATAACCCAATTCCATTCAAGATCAGAAAGACAGAACCGGCACGGCAGAATGCATCTCGTCCTCCTGGTCTTGCTTGGCTATCGGAGTTGGAAAAGGAGGAGCTTGAACCTACTGTTTCTCAAACCTCTGCTGGTTCAGAAGCTGGCTCAGAGAGCGAGAACACTGAAGAAGAGAAAGAGCCTCGTCCCAAGATATTCCATCAGGATGGGTTTGCCGAAAGCTGGGAAGATATCGGAAAGTACAAGTGCCTAGAGTACTTCCAAGCCTATCCTCACAATGAGTTCTCAACTCTTTGCGTTGATCACTTTATGCAGCTTGCAGAGACTTGGTATGATCGGCGCAAGCCCATGGTCAACACCCAGCTCCGGTCTATGATTCAGGCCGGCGTCACTTCCAAGCCTGACTTTTCTCATATGGCTCTCCCCATCTGTGAGGAACAGTGGACAATCAAAAACCTTAGTGACTTCAAGACAGAGCTGCGTAAGGGGATCCATGATGCCAAGATACGAATCAAAAAGAATCAACTCCAAAATTCTCGTTATAAACCTAACAGAAACATATGCGAACTTGGCAATCAAGACAAGCCTTTGAAGTGTGCATTGTGCTCCAACTATGATCGTCACCACGTCAAGGGTAAGTTTCCACAAACTCACTGTCGCTCCGACACACCACCTCAAGATCCAAATTTCTTTGGAATAGAGGAGGAACTTGCGAATTGCTTCAAAAAGCCCTATTGCGGCCACGAAGTAGCCGTCACGATTCTCCGGGGTGGGGAGGCGAAGGACTATATGGGATGCGAAGATTGCTCTAACGCCCAGTATCTTGCTTCGACTTCCCCCCTTTACAGACCGAAGAAACATGCTATCGAGGTGGGAGGTGTCCGCTTTCCGGTCGAAATTGTCCCAGCTCATCTGGCTCTGGATACCAAACTCGGACATGTCGATGTTGGTGGGATACACATCATTGTGGACAATTGTGCTGGTGAGCCACTTATTAAGTTCCGGTAAGTTCAGAAACAGAACCTCTTCTATAAGATATATTGCTAATCCTTTTCAGATCAACTCGATTCTCGGAAGCTCACGAGATGTATCGCCTCGATTTTCACGAGGAGGGGGATGTCAATATTGTCAAAGAGGTCAAATTTGCTACACCCGAAGAGGATGATCATGATGAAGAATTTCCAGAGCAAAGGTCTGTCATTTGTGAGCGGGAGGAATTGTACTGGAGGAAAGGTGCCTTCAACGCGATTTCGCAATGCTCTGATCAGTTTGATGATTGCTCATGTCATTAAGTTGGAGGATGCACAATCGCAAAGAGGGTGTATCACAACTGCACACTATTGGTTGGAAGAGATACAGAAGGATGAACCAGGGCTGTACGAAGCACTGGCGGACAATTCGGTCCATTTAGCGACAGGGACAAGTTCGAAGAGGACGAGACAAACGGTAGGTACCTATAGAACCGGCATAGAGTGTAACATGAAGATTCAAACACCATCCAATAAAACCACAAACGTCCCTACGTAGTACTCACAAACGTCTTTAATATCCAATGCAATGCCTAGGGTAGATACATATCTCCTAGGCATCCATCTGCGGCTGAAAGGAAAAGCCCCCGCGTGCCCAACGTTACGTCTCCACTTTGAAAATTCGAACCAGTCAAAACCTTCTTTTCAAGGCAAACAAAATCAGCCCGGCTGGCAGGGCATTTACAGCGGGGCTAGCGGCCTCCTCGGGCAAGCTCCTCCAGGAGTCCAGGGGACCTCATGCAGCGAAGAGGCCCCCTGGCCCCGGGCCCCCAGGCCGCTGATGTAAGGCTCCGGGGCCTCCACTCATTTAACGGAAGGCAACCATTCAGCCATTTCGTGGTGGATGCCGAACTTTGCCTCGAAACTTGGACTCTGCATATCTTTAAAGTGCCACGATGCGATACTGAGGAGTCACGTCACAACAAGGACAACCAAAATACTCGTCTAATATCCTATCTCTTTTAAGACCCTCCCCGACACTTCCCTTCTAACGTTCCTTCTTGTACTCTTCTCTCTTGTTATTACCCTCTTCTTTAATCTAGTCCCACCCACTGCGCGACATTGCCGACGCCCGGGAGCGACACGCACACGCCACCGCGAACCCCTCCATCCCTGACCTGTGACCCAACCCAGTCAGACCCCGTCTTTGCTCCTCCTCTCACGATATTTTGGATTACCAGGACTGGCATTCTAATCATACACGATGCGTCTATTCGGTGGAAAGAACAACAAGATCAAGGTCGACCCTCCCAAGATCAGGATCGAGAAGGTTGTCGTCGACCGACCCGCCCAGAAGCCCAAACCTAAGCCGAACTCTGCACTCAGCGCCTCAGTGTCGCGCTCCTCCTCTCACCGTCCCTCTCCGAAACCACTGGCACGCCAGGCCAGTCACTCGCCGTACCCCTCATCATCCGACGAGAAGCGACTTGAGCGTAAGCGCAAGGCACCGTCCGTAACACGTCGATCACCGGCCAGCGACCGCATCGAGTTCGATAAAGACAGCGACGGTGAAGATGATGGATGGATGACTCTTGATACCAACAAGAGACAGCGCAAAGGAACCGAAGATGGCAGCTTTGTCGACCCTAATCGTAAGCTGAGGAGTGTAAGAGCGTTCGAGGATCGAATGGACAGCCGAAGCTTCATCCATGCCGTGGATGTGGCCTCGCTTGAGCACAAGTGCGTGCCTGTGATGGGCGCCCAGAAGGAGGATGTGGCTATCAGACTACAATACCCCAGCTTACAGCCCCGTGAGAAGTGAGTTTCCCTCGTTACCCGAGCCTAGAAACAAATGCTGACATTATTACAGATATGAGCTAGTATGGGGAAAAGACAAGATCGATGCCGTCGAAGCGAGCATCAAGGTAGTTCGCCATGTAGCCGAGACATACCTCACCGAAGAGGAAGCAGAGCCTTTCACGAATCCAAATGGTGGTATCATCCGGAGGCTGGAAAAGGCTTCCAACCGGAATATCCAGGATTTGATGGGCTTCAAGGCAGCTTTGCGCGAGTACAACGAAAAGCTTCGTGCTCTCGTTGAGGACGGTGTGATTGTCAAGAACCTCGACAAAATGCACGAGCTCCCCCAACACCTCGTGGCTTTCATCCTCGATCAGATCTATGACCGAACGGTGGCCCTCAAGGTGGAACTTCTCTCCAAGTACGAGAACGGAACCGACTATGTTTATGGTGAACTTCTCCACCCATTCATTTCTAAGGTTTTGGTCGAGCAGACCCGTATGACCTCTGGACAGGTCTTTGTGGATCTAGGCTCAGGTGTTGGTAATGTGGTTCTGCAAGCCGCGCTTGAGATCGGTTGCGAGAGTTGGGGCTGCGAAATGATGGAGAATGCCTGCAATCTCGCCGAGGAGCAGAAGAAGGAGTTTGATGCCCGATGCATGCTCTGGGGAGTGCGACCAGGCAAGGTTCATCTCGAACGAGGTGATTTCCGCAAGAACCTGCACATCCATGAAGCCCTCAAGCGCGCTGATGTGGTCTTGGTCAACAATAAGGCCTTCACGTCGCAGCTAAACGATGACTTGGTTCGAATGTTCCTGGATCTCAAATCGGGTTGCAAAGTCGTGTCGCTCAAGTCGTTTGTCGCCGAGAAGAACAACAACCACAACATCAACGATGTTGGCAGCACCATCCTGGAGGTGGAAGAGTGCATATACCCTGAGGGTTATGTGAGTTGGACTAATGCAGGAGGATCGTACTTTATTTCGACGCGCAAGTAGACTATAGAGCTTCATAAGCATGTGGCAGAGAATACGGTGTAGGAGATAAGGGTAGGACAGACAGTTACATCAGCGTGGGGTATTAGGGTATGTTCGGACTTACAGGATACTCCATATAGCACTTGTTTTTCGTGATAACCTATCGTGGGTCGTTTTTCGGATTGATGTTCTTTTTTTGTCGCTCATCGTTTGATGGATCGTCCATCAGCGTCCCTTTTCGAATATGGGCTCGTTGGCGAGGTTCATTGCCTCCGCTTCTTGTGCCATCCTCTTCATCCATCGGTCGACAAGTTCCTTATTCTCCTTCTTGACCTTGTCTCTTTCCTTCTCAGCCATCGACATTTGTAGATTTAGAGCAATCATCTCATCTTGTACTTGCTGGTGCCGTTGTAAGTTTCATTGCTAGCGCATCCCGCCAATCAGGACACACATACCTCAATAAGCTTGCGCTTTTCCCTAAGTTCGTATTCCCGATCCTTCAGTCTGGTGGTAAGACTGTTTCTATCGGCTGTAAGTTCTCGAATGGATTTCGTATCCGTCTTGTGCTTTGACCGTAGCTGCATCAACTCTTCTTCGCTCGCGCGCAATCGTTTTTCGGTGACACCCTTTGATCGAAGGGCTTCAGCGAGGTCCTGTTTGAGTTGGGCGACGCCAGGATCGTTTATCGAGGGTTCAACGGATTGTCCGGTCGTGTTCCCGCTTTTTGCGACAATTGTTTCTAGTCCGTTCTTCTCAGCTTCAAGAGCAGATATGCGATCCGCCATCTGTGAGCCTTGAAAGCATTGTCAGTTTCATGAACGCATGGAAATTCTTCGTGTGATACTGCGTCGTCGCATCATGAGGAGGGGTTTAGGTGGGGTGGTTTTACGGACAAGTCTGAACGAGCTCCATGTTGACGGGATTACTGAGCTCTGCATCCTTGATGGATGAGAGATACTGGTCACGCCAGTTTGGCATTATGAAAGGGGAAGTTGTGTGTTGGGGATGGGGATGAGTTAGGTTGGATGCAGATGAAATGGAGTGAGCAAAAGGTGACGAGAGAGTGAGTTGAGAGAATGACTTCCATGCACTTGACTTGCACCGCTCATTCCCTTCTGCCATGTGAGATGATGCAACCGCCAGCGGCCAAAGCAACTCAAAATTAGCGGGACAAGGAGCTACCCGACCGCTAATTCCAGCCGGAGAATAGCCGCCCATGTCTGCCTACCTCCACTTACCTACGTCCCGGCTTAGGGACGGTATGATGCAGCACCTTAAGCTCCCTGCTCTCATTCATACTGTACTGTAGTGCACAGCTGACGAATAATATTCAGCTGTTGGCGCGTCTTCTCTTTTCAAACCAAAAAGATCGGGTTACAATATGAGATAACGCGAGATGGACACGCTTCACGCGAGAGCCGATTGGGAGAGTGTCGGGGACAGATGGTTCCGCAAGACGCAGCAGTATACAGCCGTGTTTGACCAAGACCTCGACTTGGATAATTATATTGTTGCTGGAGCTCCCTATGGAGGAGCTTTAGGTGAGTAACAAAGCTATATCTATTTATGCTTTTCGAGTCATGCATGAGCTGCGAATATTCTCATTATGAACGGCGTGTGGATATAGATGTAACTGACTAGATGTTAGCACTATGGCGCGACGACACAAAGCTTCTGGCATATCAACCCGGAAGATCAGCTAAACCAGCAATTGAAATTTACAGTCTTGCCGGCAAGAAGCTTCGAAGCATTCCTTGGGACAAAGGCACCATCAAAGGTCTTGGATGGTCTGAGGATGAGACCCTGCTCGTTGTTACTACCGACGGGACGGTCCGTTGTTATGATCTGCAAGGAGACTTTACACAGTTCTCCCTTGGTCATGGTGCTGATAACTATAGTGTTGAGTCATGCCGGTATGCACTCTGAAGCGAGTATAGTCTCAGTGTCACTAACGAGACGCAGTTTCTACGACCACGGCATGGTAGCACTACTTGGAAACAATTCACTTGTCACGGTCTCATCTTACTCTGAGCCCCGACCCAAGGCCCTTGCCCAGACACCCGAAGGCGAGATCAATTCATGGTCAATTATCTCACCAAACCACACATTGTCTCGGTCCGTTGAGGTGTTATTGAGTGTTGACAAGACCGTATACGTCGTTGATGCCACTGATTGCGAAGATCGCTTCCTGGATATTGGACCTTTTAGTCATATCAGCGTCTCTCCGGATGGGCGCTATGTGAATCTTTACGCTGTGAATGGGAAAGCTCATGTCATATCGAGTGATTTTCAGGAACGGCTATTCGAACATGACTCGGACTCTCAAACACCGCCTCTATACGTTGAGTGGTGCGGGAGTGATGCGCTCATCGCTTGGGAGGACGAAGTGCACATTATTGGGCCTGGCGATTCTTCATCCTCATACATCTACGACAGCACACGAGTACATGTCATTTCTGGTACGTACTCAACTCAGGATTGATGTTTTTATGCTGACATTCTCTAGAACACGACGGTGCTCGCCTAATTACAAACGACTTTTGCGAGTTTCTGGAAAGAGTTTCAAGTGACACCCTCGACGTCTTTGGCCAGTCCTCAGATTCATCGCCGGCTTCAATTCTTCTAGATGCAGTGGGCCAACTGGAACTTCAGTCTCCCAAAGCTGATGATTACATCCAGCTAATACGACCTAACCTTACTGGGGCAGTAGACACTTGTGTCAATGCAGCTGGACGTGAATTTGATACTCACTGGCAGAAACGTTTACTCAAGGCTGCCTCATTTGGCAAGTCTGTCCTTGATATCTATAATAGCGACGACTTTGTTGATATGTGCGAGACTCTACGTGTGCTCAACGCTGTGCGGTATTACGAAGTCGGAATGCCACTGTCTTTTGAGCAGTATCACCGCTTGACGCCAGAGAGTCTCATTCGGCGACTGCTCAATCGACACGAATACCTTCTCGCTCTCAAGATTGCAGGTTACTTGAAGCTGCCTACAGACCGAATCTACGTGCACTGGGCGTCGAGCAAGGTCCGCGTGGGAGGCGAGGATGATGACACTATCTGCCGTTTGATTGTGGAGAGACTGTCTGGCAAGCCTGGAATTTCCTTCGAGGAGATTGCGCGTGCAGCGTACCAGGAAGGAAGGGGCAGACTTGCGACAGAACTTCTCAACCATGAACCTCGTGGTGGTAGACAAGTCCCTCTTCTCTTGAGCATGGAGGAGGATGAGCTTGCTCTCGACAAAGCGGTCGAGAGTGGTGACACAGACCTCATCCTGTCAGTCCTGTTACAGATCAAGAAAAAGCTGCCCCTTGCTGCTTTCTTCAGGGTCATCAACGCACGGCCTACAGCCACAGCCTTAGTGGAAGCCCTGGCCATGGAGGAGGGAGATAATACGCTACTGAAAGATCTTTACTACCAGGACGACCGGCGGGAAGATGGCGCCAACGTCTTTATCCGCGAATCACTCAAACAGCCTGATGCTCGAACATCATCTGACAAACTGGCTTTAGCGGCAAAATTGCTCTCTGATTCCAAGGAAACATTGTTCGAGGTTCATGCTCTGAAGGAAGCCACAACGCTCCTACGCATGCAGGAAGCTTTTGACCGGGATCTGACAGACACATTTACGGGTCTAAGCGTCAACGAAACCATGTTTAAGCTTATCCGTCTGGGCTACCACGGACGGGCTAAGAAGATCCAGAGCGAGTTCAAGGTCCCTGAGAAAGTGGCGTGGTGGATTCGGTAGGTGGACCTGGTCCCAACAGCCCCTGGTATCGGGGAGGCAATGTTTGACAACGGTTAACGTGTTCCTGCAGATTACGAGCACTAGTAGCGAAACGAGACTGGAACGAGATCGAGGAGATCTCCAAGACAAGAAAAAGCCCCATTGGTTGGGAGGTGAGTTCATAACACAAGACCTGTGTGGAGTGAGATCCGAGACTGACAACTATAGCCCTTCTTCAACCTCACTCTTCAAGCAGGCAACCCACGGTTAGCATCTATGTTTGTGCCCAAATGCACAGCATTAGAAGCTGGAGAGACGATTACTATGTATGAGAAGTGTGGTATGCGTGTGAAGGCGGCACAAGAAGCTGTGAAACTCAAGGATAGTGAGGCGTGGGAGAAGCTTCTGGAGGCGGCAGGAAACGGAACGCAAGAAGGAAGAGAGATCGAGAGATTGGGCCAGTCAGTATTCAAGAAGTAGAACCAGTTCTACTGTAATTTTGGAGAGGCACATGCAGCTCGTCGTTTCACCGTATTTTCGCAGCAAGAATATCCACAGACATGAAGCAGTCATGACGACCAATTTTGACCTTTATTATGTGACACAATGGTTCGATTGGAAGCGCGTTTAACGCCATGTATGTAAGAGTGGCTGTATAGTTAGTTGATGGAGTGGAAATGGCCTTATGTTGTTTTACCATTGTCTGTCGAGGTATAAAAGTTACCCCTCAATACAGGCTAGCATCTAAGCGACTGGAATGCGAAAACCAGCAGTTGTTTCGGAAGATTTCAAGTATCTTCGCGTGATGTTGTTCGTCTCGTGACGTGACCCACGGAGTCATGTCTCTGTTGGTGTCTCATGATACTGTCTGGCACTCTACCTGGTCGAAGTTGAAGCGGAACTAGCGGAGCTCCATCAGATTTCACGTGCGAGCTTAGTGAAGATAACGTTGTTTGATCGGGATCTCCCGAAACCATTCCGTGGCGAACGAAGCAGATGATGCCTAGTGGTGGCATGACAGCTGAGAGTGCAGATACTTTGCATCTGCAGCACAGTAAAGAGGGAGGGTAGGATGATGATATCATGGGTTACATTGTGGCTCCGATGTGGGGATGACCTCGGCACTATGTTCGTGTAATGTACATTAACTAAGGGACACAGACTCGGAGACTTTTCATCACTCAATAATACATCATTATCGAGATGCTGAGGGAAGGTTCAGCTTCAATTCATACCTAGTTCAAAGTTAACCCCCTTTTTTTGTCTTTGAACTTTTTGTTTGTTTTGCTGCATGCAAGCAGGCTGGATTTCAAGCCCAGTTTCCTCTTTGGGGTATGGTCAAAGGCCTCGAAGAGTCTGGAGGTGGCGGTATAGAAACCTCAGCCGACGGGAACTTGGGGAAACGGTTGATAGACAGCTCCTTTTTCTAGAAACCAAGCGAGGCGCTTTGGTTGAAATAGACAGTTTCCAATGTTAGTTGGGTATAAAGTGGATGAGAGATTGGGCCGTTGCAAGAGGGGTTGGGTCGTTGGGAGATATAAATTGTGGAAAATGGCCTTTTTTTCAAGCTGGGGATATTTCGTCAAAGAAGATAAAAGATGGAGAATATCTGCCATGATGGATCTTCATGTGGAGTTAACTAGGAGCATGAACGCATGAACGGAATTGAGAGTCATGTCGTTTCAGGGTCTCGATACAAGTGAACTCTATCGACATTCAATCAAGGTTATATCATGTAACCGAAGGACCACAAAGGATTACCACTGATGGTGTCAGCAACTAAAGCATTTGGCCACCTGCATAGAAGGATCCGCGCTGCGATGGACCCTGTTCTTTTTTGCCAAGACGCCCTTCCAAGAATCAGTGAAGCTGAGATGTTCTAGAGCGGCCACTCCGAACCACGTTCGACTGCAGATCAGATCACTTGGCTACGTGCGTGATCTTGCCTGCTTTTCTTGTTACGGTCAAGTCAATGATATCGCCATGAATCAATTCGTCGTCTGCAGATAATCCTTGTAGCTGTCTTGTTCTTGATTGTCCACTAGTCTAGTCAGTCAAGGTTTCTACTCCACGCTGGGACTGACAAGAGTCCTACTGAAGGATTGTGATCTTCACGAAATCAAGGGCGAAGTGTTAACAATAGAACTGCCCCCCTGCTTACACGATAGCAATAACAAAACAGTTAATTCTAATTCCAGGTTATTATCCTGTCAAAAACAATTACGTCTGCCAAAAAAGTTCAGTTCCTTGGTTATCCTCTGGTCGGGCGTTCTCGTCTGCTGGGGTACCCATATCCGATCCCCTCTCTTTTTCTGGAGGAGTTCCCCCCTTCTCCCACTAGAACGAATCAAGCACGTCAACCCCTGTCAGATACATGACACCCCTGTCGCCCTCTCCGGGTTTCTTCGAAAGCATGAAAGAAAACAAGCCTGCGAACCCCATACTAAATCTAAGTCACGGCCAGTAATGTTTTCTTTCACCCACTAAATGGCTTTGTACGAAATACTGTCCTGCCGCCACTGCTGCTTTTCTAATCCCATCGTATCGCCAAGCCAAGCCCGTAAATGAACTCACCAACCTCCAACTTTTGGTTCCCTCTTCTTTTCTTTCTATTTACCTCGTGCTCCCTCAACAGTTTTGGTCTGTTTTGCTTTTCCGTCGGATTGAATCCTCCCTCTTCATAACGCTACCTCCTCACCTTTGACGGAACGAACCATCGCCCCAGAGTCTAGAACGGATCTGCAAGGTGGACGGAACAGAAGAACAGAAAAGGCAATTCAACTTCCAACAATTCGCATCAACAACCATTTTACCGCCTCTGTAGACGAACCAATAAGCCCTATTAATATCGCCTGCTATATGTACGCATAAACCGCTCTCGTCATACCGAATACGCTCTTATTCCACTCTGGAACACCAAGCTATTGTCTGTCTCAGTCGAGGTTTGAAGTCACATCGCCGTCTGCAGCAAACACAATAAGAGACAAGCAAGACTTGAGCCAAAGCAAGGGTTAAACTGAAATTAAGCCTCGTCTTTTTGCAGTACGATTATCTTACTCATCTGCCCGTGTCCAGATTGCGCCGCATTCTGCATCTTCTTCTCCCTTTCTCGATTGGATCTGTCTGGCTTTGGTCTAGAGCTGCTCTCTTCAAATATCAGCGTCTGGAATTTGCATCTGCTTCTGTCCAATTCCTCCTCTCTCGCCTCTTGCTTGAGAGTTATACTATACTACACCCTTGCAAGGCACCCACCAAATACAGGACCCAGGTCCCTGTTCTTCCAGTTACATAACTGTTTTCCTTTTTTTCTATCCTTCCCTATCCCTCGTGTGCCTGATTTCCCTCTCCAAATATGTTTACCCAGCCGGTGGTATCCACGCCCACGGGCCCGCCACAGTCGTCCTCGACTTCGACCTCGAGACCCAGTCGTCTTCGAGGTTTGAGCTACTTGCGCAACTATACACAGAACCATTTACTCTCGCGCGACAACCACCACAGCGGCTCTGGATCAGCTGGCGCCACGGGCTCTGGCTCAGCGAGTGCACGCAGCACGTCCCCCAACCGACACGGCTCTAGCCTCACGCGATCGCTCAGCCATTCACCTACCACGAGTGGACCATCCACTGGAGCCCAGAACACCAACCACTTGACACTCGTCAGTTCGACACCCGATCCCGTGAGGATTTTGACATCGGCGACCAACACAACAACTATACCTGCGCTGCCGCCTACTTCTGTTCCTACTTCCGCGTCCGCTGCCCCTGAGACTCCTTTGGCTGAATCGCCTACTGAGAAAAAGGCCTCGTCACAGCATTCTGCCGACATCAACGACCCCACTACCATCGCACCAGATTCAACAATGACTGCAGATACTCACGCTGCCGCTGCCGACCCAAACCAAGATCAGCCTACCATGACGAGATCGCGATCGGCTACTGGCGAAGGGGGCACATCAACCCCCGAGACTGCCCCGTCAATTCGATTTTCGGCTTACTACGACCCGCGCTCTACACGCCCGTCCCTGACGTTTCCCCCCATCTCCAGGACCCTGCCTACGGGTTCCGAGAAAATTCGTGTTGGCCGCTACTCGGAACGCGATAGTCATTCCATGTCGAACATGCCTGGTAACCAGCCGTCAGCTGCACCCGTGGGTTTCAAGAGCAAGGTCGTCAGTCGTCGCCACTGCGAGTTCTGGTATGAGGATGGAAAATGGTACATCAAGGACGTTAAAAGCTCTTCGGGTACATTTTTGAACCACATCCGTTTGAGCCCTCCTTCACAAGAAAGCAAAGCTTTCCCTGTCAACGATGGAGATATTGTTCAGCTTGGAATCGACTTCAAAGGGGGCGAGGAGATGATCTTCCGATGCGTCAAGATGCGACTGGAGTTAAACCGAGGATGGCAGAACAAGCTCAACACATTTAAGTAAGTTTTCGATCTGGCTCAACATTGAATGCTTGAAACTCTAACATCTTAATTAGCATGGCTGCGCACAAGAGGCTGCAGACAATGGCTTCCAGTGGAGTAGCTGGTACTAACTCCCAAGATTGCTCCATTTGCTTGAGCTCCATTGCTGTAAGCTTCCTGCAACATGTCCTTTCTCGTCTATTTTTACTGATAGTTCTCTAGCCCTGCCAATCCTTATTTGTGGCACCCTGCTCTCACACATGGCATTTCAAGTGTGTGAGATCATTGCTCAACTCTCCTCAATATCCCATCTTTATTTGCCCCAACTGTCGTGCCGGTGCCGATCTAGAAGCCGACGTGGATGAACTAGCCGAAGAATGGCAGCAACTTAAGAATGAAGCCGAAGCAGAAGCATCAACTCCAGCCCAAGTCGACACTGAGCCAGAAACAGATCCGGTGCCTCCAGCCAACTCTGGAATTTCGACACCCGAGCGATCGAACACAGTGGACAGTGACCATATGGACGTTACCGTTAATATCACGCCTGAAACGCCCCAGCGAAACGAAGTCAACCATGCTATCTCCGAGCCATTGCCTATCAGAAATGCGGCCTCTGGTACTCGAAAAACTGGTCAGCTAGGAGACAGCCGAACGCCCTCTCCACCAGGCGGCACTGAAGGACCTATTACCCCTCGAAATAATGTTGGACCTTGGGTTTTTGATGGCAGTGCCGGCCGTACAGTCAGCGCCACAGAAGGTGAAATGACAAGCATAGACGCGGCGGCGCAACCAGATACAAACGAAAACGACACCGCATCTCGATGATGACCCTATCAGGAACGTTCAATGTTAAAAAACACTGCACATACGGACCACTCGATTGGTATTCTATCATAAAGTTACGCTTTGAGATCATTATATATATATGGCGTTCTGTTGGCTTTCATGGCAGCAAAGGCGTTCAAGGAGTTTCACACTGCCACCTGTGGTAGAAGACAGAGTGGGCCTCTGTGACACAGCATTGTTCTGGTTTGTTTTTTGAGCGATATATGAAGGAGGCTTAGATATAAGAGGACGGACGTTTATATGGTATAGGATGGAAATGGCCGAGAGAATGAGCCAATGAGTGGGAGTTAATGGAATAGACTTGCCCATCATATGAACTGAAACTGGAGCCCTTGTGACTCGATATGTGTTGTGTTTGTATGTCGTGTGAGTTCTGTTCAGCCCACAGCCTGACAGTGCGGTTTGTTATGTGTGTTTCTGTGAACCCAGCCAGCAGACTCTCTTCCTTACGCATATGAAATTTGAGGTTATCGCTCATATTGAGAACAGATGTAAATATCATTGTGTGATGGCGTTGTGCGTAACGCCTCTTGATGTAGATTTCAGAAGAGGCTGTTGTGTGACTCCCACTGCACTGAGAAAGAGTCTAAATCGTATTGATGTTTACTTAACCCTTTTATTGCCATTACAATAAATCTTTAAACTAGGGAGGTACCTTGACCTGCCTCTTCTCCCATGTTGTTTGTTCTCTTGATATAATTGTGCCATTATGTCATCACAATTATTCCCGGCACCGAGATGATCCGGCCTAATCGCCGAGTGCGGGCGGACTGTCCGGGGTCGTGCTAAATTTCGACGGCTTTAGTCGCAAACTCATTCGCCAGCGCCCAACCCAACCAAGCATTTCTTTGCCCTTGTATTTACTAGAATAAGGTCCTGTTTGTTTTTCTCTTATTCCTGCTTATAGGCGCATCGCAATAATGCTTCGACCCTTTAGTGCAGGCCTGCCAACAAAGGCCCGGGCGTCATGTTCCCGGGTCTTGGGACAGGCTTCCAAGTTCTCGCTGGCGCGGAGGTCCATGGCTACTGTCAAGGTGAAGGGAATTGAAAAGGTATTTTGGACAATGTTTACTTCGGGAAACTCTTGTTAATGAGAACCAGGACCCTACAGAACTCGATAGAGTCACAACACTTCCCAATGGCCTACGAGTTGCATCAGAAGCCCTCCCCGGATCTTTCTCTGGTGTTGGTGTTTATATCGAAGGCGGTTCTCGATTCGAAAACGACTCTCTTCGCGGTGTATCTCATATCATGGACCGTCTTGCTTTCAAGTCGACGTCAAAGCGCTCCGCAGACGATATGCTCGAGCAAGTTGAGGCTCTAGGTGGAAACATCCAATGTGCGTCATCAAGAGAGAGTATGATGTACCAAGCTGCTACCTTCAACAACGCCGTTCCCCCGACCATCGAACTCCTCGCCGAGACGATCCGCGATCCCCAAATTACCGACGTGGAAGTTGCGGAGCAGATCGAGACGGCCCGGTATGAGATTCGAGAGATCTGGAGCAAGCCTGAACTTATTCTGCCTGAGCTGGTGCATACTGCTGCGTTTAAGGACAACACCCTTGGAAACCCACTGTTGTGTCCTGAGGAGAGATTGGGTGCTATTGACAGAAACACTGTTTTGGCGTACCGTAACCTGTTTTACCGACCTGAAAGGATGGTCGTGGCCTATGCTGGAGTTGAGCACGGCGAGGCTGTCCGGTTAACAGAAAAGTTCTTTGGTGATATGAAGAAGGGTGGCGAGCAGGTCCAAGAAGCGACTGGTTCTGAGACAAGCGAAGGCGAACTATCAGACAGCGAAGCCAGCGCATCCTCCACCTCCTCATCACCACAGTCATCCTCAGGTCTCCTCTCACGCTTCTTTAAGAACTCTCCCTCCGCTCCTCAAAATCTCACAATCCCCTCTCAGCTCGACATTACGCTGCCTTCGAAGTACACGGGCGGCTTCCTCTCTCTCCCCGCTCAACCACCTAATTTGAGCGGTCTCCCCACTTTCACACATATTCACCTCGCCTTCGAGGGTCTCCCTGTGGCTTCGGACGACATCTACGCCCTTGCTACGCTCCAGACTCTTCTTGGTGGTGGCGGCTCTTTCTCCGCTGGTGGACCTGGAAAGGGCATGTACTCTCGTCTGTACACCAATGTCTTGAACCAGCACGGCTGGGTTGAGTCGTGCATGGCCTTTAACCACTCCTACACCGACTCAGGACTGTTTGGCATCTCAGCAAGCTGCCTCCCCGGCCGCACCGCCGCTATGCTGGATGTTATGTGCCAGGAGCTCCGCGCTCTCACCTTAACAACAGGCTTCTCGCGCCTCCAGGAGGGCGAGGTCGCACGCGCGAAGAACCAGCTGCGATCCAGCCTCCTAATGAACCTCGAGAGCCGTATGGTTGAGCTCGAGGACCTTGGCCGCTCGATCCAGGTCCACGGCCGCAAGATTCCCGTCAAGGACATGTGCCGTCGCATTGAGAACCTGACTGTGGATGACCTCCGCCGCGTAGCCAGGATGATTGTCGGCGGCAAAGTGAAGAACCCCGGCGGTGGAAGCGGCGCGCCTACTGTGGTGTTGCAAGAGGCCCAGGCGTATGGTGTGAGCAGCCATTCGATGACCTGGGATCAAATCCAAGACCGCATTGATAGCTGGAAGCTTGGCAGCTCGTCCTAGTTGTCGTGTATTGTGTGTCAAGGGATGGTGTATTTGAAACATTCTGTTCGTCACTTACAAGAGATCCGGACGATAAAACGGCTGTGTAATAGAGCAAGATCCCTTGTATATACAGGGTTGCAATAGGCAGCGGGATAGATGCAGCATTATCTAGAGGATAGCGGTGATGAACTGGAAACTATGTATTATATGAGCCCCCACGATTCCTTTAGACTCAAATCATTGTATACTAGTAGAAAAATGCAGACGAAATTGATGACTCTCAAAGTAATCGATCTAAAGTTTATTATCAAGAACAGTACTACCAGTAAACTCCTGAGTGTATTCTCTTCCCATTCTGGGTTTGTAATCGTACCATCTTCGCAATACGCCATAAGATATGTTCCCGCTATCCAGAATTTCATAATCTAGTTCCCCATCAAAATCAACCATATTTTGCTCAAATCTTTTAATCATAGTTTTGACCGTACAGCCTCAAGACGATACTTGACGTCCTTGAGAGCTTTGTTGGTAGGCTTCCAGTCATCAAATTGCCTAAGCAGCTCGTCCGCCTCGGTGCTCAATTCGGTACGCACAAAGTCCTCTTCAAGCAAACCACGCATTATCCACGGCAAGACATACGGGTTTTGGGACGTCAGCGGGCCCTCACGCGGTGGTGAGATTGTACATGGTGGCGGTGCTGGGCCGGCAGGTGCTGTTTCAAGAGCATGTGCGATAGCAAGGTCGTACACTGCGTCGTCGTAATAAAGACGAGAGTGGCCAGCGCCAGAGTAGAGCGAGCCGGCAAGAGGCACGGACAGTTCACGAATCAAGCCATGGTCAGAAACGCCAAGGTTGCGAAGCTTGAGAGCAAAGCCGACGAGGTGAGCAATAAAGTCGGGGGCATGCACGCGCCTATCAATGAACACAGCTCGGTAAATATAGGGGTGATTGGCTGGTGAGTAAATGGCGGACTGTTCATGTTAGTTGATCTGAGAGTATGCAGTGTTGGCATAAACTTACCTCCATCGGCACGACTTGGTCATCAATGCTACCAATAAACGTGATACGAGTTCCGTAGTCCACTACACGCTTGAGAGCCTTCTCAAACCGTTTTGAGTTATCACTTTCTGGGTTTCCAAATTCCCATAACTCAGCAGCAGAGCCCATCAGGAGACCAGACTTGTAGTCAGGGAATGGTCCCAAAGCCACACCAGCCATCGCACAAACACCTACTTTGGCATTGGTGATAATGCCGAGATCAATGAGTTTCTCAAGCAACATGATACTCACTGGAACTCCTTGGGAATGACAAGCAATCAGAATGAAGTCGGCGTTGCGGATATGATCGATCCAGTTAAGCATGAGATTCCACAAATTGTCCACACGGTCTCTGATTTTTCCTTCTCCCTCAAGTGCAACCTTTTCGATTTCGCAGTCGCCACACCCGTGAGACTCAGTCCATCTTCGGATCGCTTCAGCACCAAGAGCTGCGAAACGTAGTGATGTGCCTGTTGGCTGGCCGATCATGGGGCGAAGGTACGTTGCAGGAAACAGTCCATGGACGCCGATTGCAATAGCCTTTCGAATCTTGATAGGATTATCCACTCGAAAAACATGGTTTGGAGGAGCCTGTTGTGTGCGAAGAAGGAATTGTGTCAGCTGCTTTAAGATGGATGGGTTTTCCTTCATGTGGTAAGTACTGGAGAAGGACGGCAGGAGGAGGTTGGTAGAAAGTTTGGATGATGTTTCTGAGTCGGAAATGGATGTGCTAGACGATGCAATCTTGGCTGCCGCCTTGTCGATGTCCTGGGTTGCTGGTGCTGTGCTGGTTGGAGTTGAAGTGCCAGACACGGAGGGCGATGGAGGGTCTAAGTCCATCGACTGTGGTCTAGCGCGCTTGTTCTTCTTCATCCATCCGGACCTCACAGTCATTTGTGCGTCCTTTGCTTTTGTGTCTCCCTTTGTGCGGTCTTTCGTTGGCGATACGTCATATTCGGCCATAGGCCGTGGATGAGTCTCTGATCCTTCGCCCATTACTGCCACTTCTCCTGACTCTGGCATAGGTGTGTCTTTCGATTTCGGCGATTCTTTAGACCAAAATGCCCATGTTGAGCCAGCCTTGGGAGGTGGTTCATGCTGATGTGGAGGTGGTGCATCTGCCACGGTGATGTCCTGGGAGGCTGTCTCAGTCCCTTGCTGTGGTTGAGGATCCTGCTTATCTTCCGAGGCTTTGACAGGTTCGGCAGATGGGTACCAATATCTAAACCAAGAGGTGGGCTGTGAGTCCCTTACACTTTTTGGTGTCGATATTTGGTCTGAGGGCATCGTTTGGGCGAGTGGGGTGACAGGTCGAGGCTCGTCAGCTTCCTTGGTGGCCTCAGCCCCAGCCCCAGCTTCAACTGTTGGTGTATTGTTCACATCAGATGTTTGAGCTGCGTGTGTCTCTGTGAAAGGCGTTTTAGACCACCATCCGAGCCACCCAGATGATGTTGTTGGGCGTTGAGGATCTGTTTGTGGTACGGGTGCTTCAGGTTGAGTGTTGGCTTGAACTTGAGCATCAGCCTTCAACTCTGGTGCTTTAGTTGTTGTCGCCTTTGCAGTCGCTGTGTCTTTTGGTGTAACTTGAGTCTCTTTGACCTTCGATGATTCCCGAGAAGGCTCAGAGTCTGGCTTCTTCTGCGTCCGGGATTCATTCTGCGCGCTTTCCTCTGTCATTGTCACATCGGACTTGGCCTCGGAAACCTTGGGCATAGCCTTGATCGAACCAGCTGTACTTCGAATACTAACGTTATCGTCGCTCTTTTTCGCTTCGTATCGACTTAAATCTGATGTTTTGTTTAACTTGACGGATCCTCCAAATATGTTCTCCTTTGCGACGGAGGTAGATGCCGAGGCTTTGGAGGGTCGTTGCCAGGAACCGTACCAGCTCTTTGTCTTTCGGACCTAAATGTTTTGTTAGACTGCGAAAAGGGAGTTGCAACAAAACATGGAAACCCACGTTTTGACTCTTCTGCTGGGCTGTGGGGTCTGGATCGCCCATGATCTGCTGTCTCGATGGCGCCTTTGCGTTGTTGTTTTGATCTGCCTCTACTGCAGGTGATGATTCCTTTGATGCCTGTGATTGTGACGTAGGGGCCTCTCTTGTTGAGTCGCTGACCAGGGTCTGAGAGCTGTCGTTCGCGGCAGCTTCGGCCGGGTTAGGGCGTGCCTTTTTACGTGGCAGCATTTTAGATTAGATTTCGTTTAAGTATGTCATACCCTTAAGAAGAATGATAGAAAGTTTCTATGTTTTGTTGTTGTTTTGTAAGAATGCTAATTTCATAGTTTCGTCATGTGTTGATTCAGACGCCCATGGCTGGTACCTAGACTCAACTACTAACCCGCCCGAGCTCTGGATGGCCGATTTGGCCCCACCGGAAGACAACTGCAGGGAAGTGGGCCTACCTAACCAGCCCCATTGTTTGTTATCGATAAGAAAAAGATTTCAGTCCCATCCAGCTTCGACTGAGAAAAAGAAAGAGTGAGAGACAGTGTAGTTGGTGATGCGCCAACGTCTTTCACAATGAGCAACCTCAAACGAAAAGACGCCCCCGGCGACAATCCCCCTGCCAAGTCGGCAAAGAACACAAAAGAAGCCCGACCTACCAAAAAAGAGAATGTCGGCAAAGATGCGAAACCCGCTCACAAGAAGCCCGAGACGGCGGAGAAGGCTCCTGTCGTGTCGCTCTTGAAGGAAGAGGAGCCAATGTTCCCTCGAGGCGGTGCCAGCATCCTCACTCCTCTTGAGCAGAAGAAGATTCAGCTCGAGGCCAAGGCTGATGCTATGCGCGACGAAGAATTCAACACTGGCGGCAAAGTCGAAAAGAAGAAGAAGCGGAAGACAGCGATGAAGGGTGGCAAGAAAACGGACAAGAAGACCGAAGAGGAGCAAGTAGTCAGAGTTGAGAGTCTTAGCTTCAAGGTAAACTTCGAAATTCATGTCAATTTTTACCTCAATCACTGACATTGGACTAGAAACTAGTCAAGGGCTCTCTTGTCCTTGGACAGGTCACACGAATCAACAACCTCGATCTCGAAGTCGCATTACCAAACAACCTCACTGGACATATCTCAATCATCGCCGTCTCTAAACAACTGACCGAACGTCTTGAGAACGAGACTGCAGAGAAGGATGAGGAGGAAGACGAGGAGGAGGCTGACGATGATGAGGGTATCGACCTCAAGTCTATCTTCGCCGTTGGCCAGTACTTGAGAGCGTACGTCGTATCTACTATCGAGGAGTCCACTGCCGGAAAGGGCAAGCGACGCATCGAACTGTCGCTACGACCCAACGAGTCCAACACTGGCCTTGAGAAGGACGAAGTTGTTCCAAACACTACAGTTATGGCGTCCATTGTCAGCGTCGAGGACCGTGGTTTTGTAATGGACACTGGTATCGAGAACTTGGGTGCTTTCCTCTCCCGAAGTGAGGTTGACAAGAACATTGATGAGCAAAGATTACAGCCAGGTGCTGTTTTCTTGTGCCAGGTCACCAGCAAGGGCGCCAACGGCAAGATTGCACAGCTCTCTCTTCAGCAGAAGAAGATTGGCAACCCCAAGAATGTCCCCGCCGATGCGACTACCATCAAGACCTTCCTTCCCGGTACTATTACTGATGTCCTTATTTCCAACACTGATCGACGAGGTCTCTCTGGCAAAATTATGGGCCACCTCGACGTGACTGCAGACATTATCCACTCTGGTGCTGGTCCGGCTGGTGTGAGCTTGGATACAGCTTACAAGATTGGTTCAAGAGTCAAGGCCCGAGTTATTTGCAACTTTCCAGGTGCTAGGGAGCCCAAGCTTGGAATCTCTCTTCTTCCCCATATTACCGCCCTCGAGAAGAAGCGGCCCACTAAGTCGACCGATTCTAAGAAGAACCCTACTCAAGTTCTTCCAATCTCGTCTCTGATTGAGACATGCACAGTTCGTCATGTCGAACCCGATATGGGTCTCTTCGTCGATATTGGCATCCCCGGCTTGAGCGGATTCGTCCACATTTCACGAGTCAAGGATGGCAAGGTGGAAGCACTCTACGAATCAAGCGGCCCTTACAAGGTTGGCTCCGAGCACAAGGGCCGTGTCGTTGGCTACAATGAAATCGATGGCCTTTTCCAAGTATCTCTGGAGAAAACGGTGCTTGAGCAACAATATCTCAGGCTCGAGGATGTTCCTGTTGGTGCTGTTGTATCATGCAACATTGAGAAGGTTGTCATCGATGAGAAGGGCGTCAGCGGTCTTATTGTTAAGGTTGCCGAGGGTATTACTGGCTTCGTTCCCGAACAGCATCTTTCCGATGTTCGACTGCAGCACCCCGAGAAGAAGTTCCGACAGGGCATGAAGGTCAAGGCTCGAGTTCTCTCAACCGACTTGTCCAAGAAGCAGATGCGCCTGACTTTGAAGAAGACACTCGTCAACTCGGAGGCGCCTATTGTCAAGTCCTATGACGAGGCCAGCGTTGGCATGCAGATTCCTGGTACGATTATCAAGATCCAGTCATCTGGCGCTATTGTCCAGTTCTTTGGTACCGTCCAAGGTTTCTTGCCTATCTCAGAGATGAGCGAAGCTTATATCAAAGACCCCAAGGAGCATTTCCGAACCGGCCAAGTTGTCAGCGTTCATGTTCTCGATGTTGAGCCAGAGTCTCGAAAACTCGTCGTGTCATGCAAGGATCCCTCTGCTTTTGGCCTGGACAAGCAAAACGCCCTTAAGAAACTTCAGCTCGGCGATGTTGTATCTGCTAAGGTCACACAAAAGACTGAGGACCAAATTTTCGTTGAGCTGGCCGACTCTCAGCTCAAGGCTATCCTTCCTGTTGGGCACCTTACTGATAAGTCAACATCTAAGAACCAGTATGCCCTCAAGCGTATTGCTGTTGGCCAGACCCTTTCCGATCTGGTGATCATCGAGAAGAATGAGAACCGACGTGCTGTGATCCTCAGCCACAAGCCCAGTCTTGTCAGTGCTGGAAAGGAGAAGACTCTTCTTACCAGTTTCGATAATGCCAAGGAAGGCAAGATTGTTGCTGGCTTCGTTAGAAACATCACCGTTACAGCTGTGTTCGTCCAGTTTGCTGGGAACTTGACTGCTCTGCTTCCCAAGGCCCGTCTTGCTGCTGACATCCAAGAGCAGCCCGACTTTGGCATGCACAAGCACCAGTCAATCGAAGTCAAGATTGTCTCTGTCATCCCTGATCATCAACGCATTGTGGTAGCTCCCGCAGACTTTGATGAATCTGCTGAGTTGGACAAGAAGGGCAAGGCCACCGACAAGCCTGCTGCTTCAGATGATATTGAGCTCGGAACTGTCACTAAGGCAAAGATTACTTCTATCAAAGATACACAGCTTAACGTTCAGCTCGCCGACAGCAAGGTTCAGGGCCGAATCGATGTCTCTCAAATCTTCGACAAGTGGGAGGATATTCCTGACCCTAAAGACCCTCTCGACAAGTATCACAAGAAGCAAACTGTTTCTGTGCGTGTGATGGGAGTTCACAGTGCCAAGGACCACCGATTTTTGCCATTCTCTCACCGATCGCTACACTCTGTTCTCGAACTTACCGCAAAGCCTAGCGACGTCGAGGCCAAGACCCTCAAGCCCCTTGCCCTCGAAAACCTCAAGGTTGGCGACACCTACGTTGCTTTCGTTAATAATTCCAGCCCCCAGCATCTTTGGGTCAACCTTTCTCCTTCAGTCCGTGGTAGGATCTCTGCCATGGAAGCGTCAGATGATCTTTCTCAGCTCAATGACCTCGAGGCAAACTTCCCTGTAGGTTCAGCCCTGAAGGTGAGAGTGACTGGTGTCGATGCTCGCAACAACCGTCTGGACCTTTCTGCGCGCTCCTCCAGCTCTTCCGAGACCGTTACTTGGAGCGCTCTGAAGCAAAATATGGTTCTTCCCGGACGAGTTACCAAGGTCAACGAGCGCCAAGTTCTCGTGAAGCTCAGTGAGCTGGTTTCAGGACCTGTTTATCTCCCTGACATGGTTGATGACTTTGATACAGTCAACACACTCAAACAGAAGAAGGGCGACATCGTTCGTGTCTCTATCGTAGAGCTGGACGCAAGCAACAAGAGACTAAGACTGTCGACTCGTCCCTCTCGTATCATGAGCTCTACCCTCCCAGTCAAGGATAAGGAGATCAGCGATGTTGCTCAGCTCAACCTTGGCGATATTGTGCGAGGATTTGTCAAGAATGTGTCGGATAAGGGACTCTTCGTTCTCCTCGGCGGACAGGTCACTGCCCTGGTCAAGATTTCCAACTTGTCGGATCGTTACTTGAAGGAATGGAAGGACCATTTCCAAATCGACCAACTTGTTAAGGGCCGTGTCATTGCTGTTGACAAGCAGACTCGTCACGTGGAGTTGAGCTTGAAGTCTTCTGTCGTTGATGAGGACTACACCCCTCCCATCGGCTATAACGATATTGAAAAGGGTCAGGTCGTGACTGGAAAAGTGCGAAAGGTTGAGGAGTTTGGTGCTTTCATCCTGATCGATAACTCTGATAACGTGAGCGGCCTCTGCCATCGCAGCCAGATGGCCGAGAACCCTGTCAAGGATGCTACCAAGCTCTACAAGGAGGGTGACGCTGTCAAGGCTCGCGTTCTTGAGGTTGATACCAACAAGCGACGAGTCACCTTCGGATTGAAGCCTTCACTTTTTGAGGATGTTGATACTGATATGGACGACTCCGATGCGGGTGCTGAGCTTGTGGACGAGGATAGTGACGACGATATGGATATGGATGATGCTGGTGCTCTGCTTAAGATTCTCGGCACAGACAATGCAGGAGACTCAGACGACGATGAGGATGAGGACGACGACGAGGACGACGAGGATGAGGACGACGAGGATGACGAGGATGAGGATGAGGATGTAGAGATGGAGGACCAGCCAGCCAAGAAGTCCAAGGGTCTCGGTGTAGGCAAGAAATCTGAGTGGTCTGCTGATCCCTTTGATGAGCCAGAATCTGAGTCAGAAGAACAACCAAAGGACGAGAAGACAAAGAAGAAGAGGCGAAACAGGGACGAGATCCAGATTGACCGGACTGCTGAGCTTGATGCCAACGGCCCCCAGACCTCTAGCGACTACGAGCGATTGCTGCTTGGACAACCTGACTCGTCAGAGCTTTGGATCGCTTACATGGCTTTCCAGATGCAGGTCTCTGAGCTCCCTAAGGCGCGTGAGGTTGCCGAGCGAGCCATCAAGTCGATCAACATCCGGGAAGAGACAGAGAAGCTCAACGTCTGGGTTGCTTACCTCAACTTGGAGGTTGCCTACGGAACTAAGCAGACTGTGGAGGAAGTATTCAAGCGAGCTTGCCAATACAACGACGAGCAAGAGGTTCATGAGCGACTGGCCAGTATCTATATCCAGTCGGAGAGGCTCAAGGTAAGCATTTTCTCTTATATTCACATGGCTCATCACTTACTAAGTTGATCACAGGATACCGATGCCTTGTTTGAAGCGATGGTTAAGAAGTTTGGTGCCAAGTCTCCCAACGTCTGGCTCAACTATGCCCATTTCTTGCACGTCACTCGCAACAAACCTGACGGAGCTCGTGCTCTCCTACCCCGAGCCACCCAGCAACTCGGCGAACGTCACAGCCAGACCCTCGTGAGCCGCTTTGCTGCGCTAGAGTTCCGATCTCCTAATGGTGAACCTGAACGCGGCCGTACTATGTTCGCGACTCTGCTGGCTGCCTATCCCAAGAAGGGTGATCTCTGGAGCCAACTTCTCGACCTTGAGATTGGCCTTTCTGATTCCGACCCCACCGCCATCCGCGACGTTTTCGAGAGACGGACACGAGTCAAGGGCTTGAAGCCTAAGCTGGCAGAGAAGTGGTTCAGGCGCTGGGCTGACTGGGAGGAGAAGTTGGACCCCAAGGGCAAGGACAAGGTGATGGCTAAGGCACAAGAGTGGGCAGTTACATTCAAGGCGAGAAAGGAGGCCGAAGCTGCTGCCGCCGCAGCTGAGGATGAGGAGATGGAGGAGTAGAATACTCACTCGTCTGTGTTTCAGTAATTCGGGATACCATACTATGGGACAGTCAAAAGTTAGTACCAAGCATAGAATTCTTTTAGCATATTGTCATGATGATCGGCCCTCCCGAAGTGATAGAATGGAATGTTACGTCGGAGTAGTGAGGATATAGTCGTAAGCCAAGCCTCAACACGAGGTGATAGTCTTGACGGTTCGGGTGCCGGCAAGCCATTGGCTGTGAAATGACGAGGTTATATGTGTATATGTGCTGGAGGTATAGTATAACTAATTACCAAGGTTTCTACTATGTAAAAGTGGCTCCCTCCCTACTTAGATAGTACGGATACTTGTCTATCCCCTGTTAATATGCCCTCCAAGTATGTACCACATTCGCACTGAACAGTTCAGCCTCCGCATTGGCAGATAGTGCGTCATGGTGAGCTGATAGTAGCAGTAGCTGGATTAGTTGATACTAGCCGCGATCAACTCATAGGTACTGTAATCACTATTGACGTCTACCTGCCTATGAATTGGTATAAGGCTCCATGCATAGCCTCCACTGGGCGGAGAATTAACATGCACATTGCCGATCAAGCTCGTATCCGCTGGTCCTGTCTATGTACGTACTGTAGTTTCGGAGGTAGCACAGCAACGTTGCCTCTAATTAAACGGCCAGTGACATACCGCCTCTTGCGTTGATACGGCAAAAGAAGATTCTGGCGCAGCCACAAAGAAGACACGAGCTCTAGCAGATCTCACTAATTAATGACAGGCGGTCAAACCGGCCCCCCGAGTTATCCGGGGATATGGGCCGTGCTGGACGGTAGTGATCGGCACTCAATTGGGGCGACCTAGGATCTGTAAATAGATCTTGGCCGTTGCATTGCTTTGCGCAGGGGCATTGGACATGCATGAAAAACACGATATTAAGAGCTGGGAGTTGTACATATAAAGGATCACCGCTTCTTCAACTGAGTCCTCTTCATTCCACCACTCTCAGCTCAACTCACAAACATCCTATCCAACTCTTTCTTTCTCTACACAACTAAAACAACTCTATAACCGCCAATATGCGTTTCTCTATCGCCGCTGTTTCTGCCGCTCTCCTCGCCCTCACTGAGGCTCGCATCACCGGCATCAAGGTCCCCAAGGAGATCAAGCCCGGTGAGCCCTTCGAGGCCATCATCGTTCGCGAGAACTACATCCAGGCCGTCTACGACTCTTCCATCGTTTTCGGCTATGGTCCTGCTTCTATATACCCTGGCACCGTCGGCCAAGTCGCCGATTCTTTCTACATCGGAGCGAGTACGTTTTTCGTCACCAGTTTCTCTTGAATCTTTACTAACGAATAAACAGAGGAGTCCAACAAGGCCGAGCCTCTGAAGGAGAAGCTCACCATCCCCAAGGATGCCCCCAAGGGCAAGGGTGTCGTCACCGCTGCTCTGTTCAGCATCTACGGTGCTTCTGGAAGCCCTACTATCAGCGAGTACAACGTCACCGTTACTTTTGGCGACAAGACCAGCAACCAGTACGTTAGCTCAAAGTAAGATGTTAGAGTTTGATTGTGTCAAGAGATGGGCTTGGTAGTGAAACTTTGACATGGTGTTTATATGGAGACTGGCTGGGGATCCCCTTGTATAAACAAGCTTCCCCTTCCCCGGCCTATGCGATATGAGCCTTTTGCACCTTCTTAGCATTTGTTTTGCATACTAGAACATAGATTTATGAGAGCATTAGTATATGAATGAACCATATCAATCAATCCGGTTTGACTATGATTGTGTCTTCTTGTGGTGTAGCTCACTTACACCGGAATTATTCTACCGATGTCAGCAATCCTATCATGATTGGTTTATGCAAGGCGGCAATATGCAATAATCTAAATAGGGTATCACTCTATGGAAAAGGACAAACTTAATTCAGCCTCCCTAACGCTTACTATGCCCTTGTTTCTTGGTCTGTATACCGTTGGCGCTGCCCCAGACGCTGTCGCTCACTTTGGCTGGGATCTTACGTCCACGAAGTCGTTGGTCAATCAACCACATACCGACTACGAACTCAGGCCGTCCCAGAACGCCCTGTCCCTTACGGTCTACCAGGTCCCATACCTCGGCCAACTCATCTGCCGGCAAACGGGAGCGTTTCCAGACCTCGCGAACAATTGTGTTAAGGACATACCCTGACGAGTCTCCATTCATTGCTTCATGAGGCGCGTTGGGCAAGTCGAGCAATAGGCCACGATTTGAAGCCCAAACTGCTTCATATCGTTTCCGCTCACGAGGTGTCACCTCTTCTCGCCATTTCTTCCTCGAGCCTTCATGATGCGCGTGTTTTCCTTTATGGAGCTTCAGGCCTTTCTTTTTGTGGCGGTCTGGGCTTTCTTCTAGAGACTTAGGCGGCTGTCGTAAAGTCTGCATCATGCGAGGTGATTTCTGCCGTCGAGGTAACGGCGGCGCAAGGCTGCCTCCCGTATTGTGAGGTGTCAGACGAGCCGAAGCAAGTGAGCCAGCTACGATGGCACTCGTAAGAGACTCGAGCGGGAGACTTGTGGTGGACGCACTTTGAAAGCGGCTGCGTCTTATATCTCGAGTTGGTGATGGTGGAACACTCCCCGTGAAGTGACGATTAATAGCCAGAGGCGACGAGTCTCGTAGAGGCGACTGAACAGATGACGCAGATACGAAAGTATCGTCTGAAGACACTGTAAGAGCCGAGGTTGGCCGTGCCTCTGTAGGAGTAGGCGGGGTTGTCCTTGGACGAGACAACCGAGCTTCCAGTGGAGGAGCGGTTCGTTTTTGTGTGATAGGCAGCGACTTGTCTTGCAAGACACTCTTCGACTCGACCTTCGGTTTACTGGCTCCTCTTGGCTGAGGCGGTGTTGGAGGTCGTTGCTTTGGCTGCTCCTTGGGTCTAGGACTGCGTTTTTGAGGATCTGGCGATGGTGTCGACAGAATTTGGGTTGCATGGCGAGTAATGATCTGAGGAGGTGTTTTCGGTCTCAAGAGTGTATTTGGACTCAAAGCTGGGTTCGGACTCAAAGCCGGGTTCGGACTCAAAGCAGGATTGGGGCTCAGAGCTGGCTTTGGAGGAAGTGCTGGCTTAGGCGACAATACTACCGAAGCTGTCTTCATAGGTGTCCGAGGTTCCGGTGTCAACGGTCGAGGTTTTGGCTTTGGCTTTGGCTTCGGCTTCGGCTTAGGTTCCAGTGAAGGTCTCTCATCGGGGTAAGTTATTCGCTCTTCCACTATGCTGTCAACCGGTCCCTTAGACGCTTTTGCGGGAGTTCTTTTAGGAGAACTTCGTTTAACGGGATCACCTGTCCGGCTCTGCTCAAACATCGAAATAAGTGATCCAGTAGGCGCAATAGGCCCCGAGTCAACTATTTCACCACTGCTTGTAGATCCTTCAATGCTCCTCCTCCGTGGTGTCCGCACCTTGGGGCTCGGACTAGCACTTCGACTTGCTGCCAGGGTGGCAGCTATGAAGCTCGCGCTCTTAGGATCCGTCCTCCCCGTAGCTGCGTTTGGATGAAGCTGGCCTGGACTAGAGCCCAGCTGTCTCAGCCTCGCCGCTATCGAACCCCCATTCTGGCCATATTGCTCGTTATCGATTGTGCTTCCGCCGGTGCTCTGCGCCGCAAGCTTCTTAGTGGGACTTCGAGGACGCCCAGCTGACGTCGCAGCAGTTAACGCGCCATTGTTCTTCTGGGGAGGGGGTGGAGCTGGTTTGTTCTTGTTAAAGGCGAGTGTTGCGCCTCTGAGGGCTGCGGCGGCATCGGAAGAGCCCGTCGTATGGGCAGCGACGGGAGGCATCGCCGTCAAGGCAACATTGGAAGTTGAGGAATGCGATATGAGGTCATTCAAGGGTGTGCTCGATAGGGGTGGCCGTCGTGTTCAAAAGTCGAAAATACTAAGAAATGATGATGATTGAGGTTGTTGAATAATGATGAATATCTAGGAGGTGAGATTATAGATTGGATGAGATAATGTCAAGATCACGAGTTGAGGGTTTGAACCAGAGTCCGAGACTGAGACTGCAGGGTTCATATCCACGTCTCACGTCTCGCGGCTGCAACGGAAGTTCCATTGTTGGCAGCCGAGAATTCCAGGGACCTTTAGCGGGATGTTCCACAGGTCTCGGGCCATTGAGAGCGCTAGAATCGCTCTGGGTTTAGCCAACAGAAACGGTTCCCAACGGACAAACCCCTGGCTATTTTGGGACCGGGACCACGGTTACCAAGGAGACGGGATGGCTGCATGTCATTCGATCTTTGACATTCGTGAAGCCCATCAATATTTCTGTACCTAACTACCTTATAGGTAGTCTTAGTTGCTCTTAGGTATCTTAATTTATTGGTCTACTAAGAAATTGTCTATGTTTCTTAACGGAACCTACTATTCTTCTGAGGCCTTTCACTAGATCTTGGTTCTGGCCATTTTCTTATACCAATCAATTGCTTGAACTCACCTTCCAGGCAATCGTAAAAAGGCCAAATCTAACGCAATTCTGTCTCCCTCATTCGCGTAAACACTTCCAGGAATGAGTTAGTAGGGAACATGAGATTAGGACCTCAAGCAGCAGAGTCTGTTCATGCCTTGGGATACATAGATCGGGCAATGTTATAGTTCTCTATGGCCTGTCTATCTATTAATTTATAGGAACAAGAAGTACATAGTAACATCATACAGAGGAGTGAATGAACATTCCCTAACTGAAACATAAACAAACGAAGGTTCAGTTTATTACGTCTAAATATCTTTGTAACTTCAGCTTGTGTTTCACTGTTTTCAGCATGTAATGCAACGTCACCACCCTACCTAAACTACCAGTGGAGATCTGTTTCGGGAGATCTCCATCCAACAGATCTAGACGATGCCCGACAACACCCTTCTCAAAATACACTTCTTCAGATTAGGAAGCTTCATAGACCTTCATGAGCTTAATACATATGAATATACAAGAGTTGACATGTTTCAGCCACTAATATAAGCTAGTCCAACACAAGATAGTGCAAGTAAGCACTTAAAACGCCTTTCATGGCTGTGAACTAGTCCTCAATCTCCCTTTTTCGTATGCTTATTTCTTATCGATTCTTCCATCGCCAATCTCGTGGATCTGAGCAGCGCTTGTATCTGGAGCTTCAACTAGCACTGGAGCTGCTGGGTTGTGCAAGATGGGAGGCGAGGGAGAGTGTTGCCACCCCTGAGGCGGTGGTGAGCCTTTGTGCCATTCTTGGTAGGGATGCATCTGTTGTTGAGCTGCCATTTCGTAGGGCATTTGAGGCTGAGTATATGTTTGGTCTGTCATTAGAGGCTGAGCTGCTTGTGCCTGTTTCTTGTCTTTTCGACGGATGAAGAAGATTATGAGGCCGACGGCGACGAGAACAGCGACGCCTCCAACGACACCGCCAGCGATGGCACCTACGGGAGTCTTGCTTCCGCTATCTCCATCTTTGTCTTTATCTCCATCTGCGTTATTCTGTGGTGCGCTGGTAGCTGTGGTTGCTTCTGCCGACTTTGACTTTGCGGAGACGGACCCGGTTTCTTCTGTGCTTGATGTTTCGGAGGTGGTAGCAGCTGGGAAGATGGCGACGGGCAAAGTTGATTGTTCGAAGTCGCTGACACCAGAAGGAAGGATCATGCTGCTGAAGCCCGCCTTTGTATGGCAAGGATACTTCTCGATATTGTTGGGAAAGTAGATGGTGAAGCATTCCGTCTTTGTATCAGCAGTACTGTTCACGATTCGTGAGTTAATTCTTCTCAATTGGCTTTCGGAACGATAACTTACTATTTCTGGATATTTGTATTCCGTCTGCAGTTGACATCACACTTCCTCGCGTCCAGGGCATCGGCACTGTTCATACAGGCCGTCTTGAAGTCTCTCTCACCACAAAACGCAACATTGTACTTGTCATTCTCATACATACATTTCACATCGCCAGTACATGTGAAGAAGAAAGATGTGTTCGGAGTGTAAAAACCGCAAGTGTTGTCCGGGGCTACGGTAATCTTGAGATCTTCAGTGGTTGCGTCCTCGGCTCGTCCATACACATGGCGAAGAGCACGAAGTCGCGCTGGTGAAGTAGGTTCCGGGGCTGAAGGCGGTAGATCAAAATCAAGGGCGCTGGAGCAAGATACAAGAGCTGCCAGAGCAAGCCATCTCATTGAGGAACCCATGTCTAAAGCCTGATTCGATATATGAAGAAGTGAAGTCCAAGACTTCTTTGGAGAGCGCGAGAGAAAAGAGAGGGGAATTTGAGAGAGTAAAAGAAATTAGACCGCAATCCTTCAGTTAAGAAGACTCCTTTCCTTTTCCAATCCACTAGAAATCAGCCCTGCCTCCATCTGTAGCACTGAAAGAGCCAATCAGCCCAAATGAGCCCATATCGCGAAACACAGCCAGCCTTGGCCGATTCCCTTAGCTCATTACAAGAATGAATGGCTGAGGAGCTAAACAAACTAAGATATTAACCATAAGCGCTTGTTAGCGCCACTAACCCGAATTAGGTATGGCAGTCCAGCCATTCCTAATCAGTCTCTAAGTAGGGCTGTGTTGGTTGTCTTGTTTTGACCTCGTCTACTCGTATGTCGGGCTTTGTGGGCTAAGTTGCGACATGGAATGTAACAATCCTTTGCGGCTGAAGCTATAGAGACTTTCTCAGGACAATTGCTCCATTTCTCAGTGACTGGTGACCAGATATGGTTGAGAATGGTTTTTGCAGTGGCACTGGTGTTGTTTCTGGCCCCCAAATAACGTTAGTCACCAAGATCAATAACAAGGTTGGAAATCCTTCTCCCTCGCGCCCACTTTTCGGGGGGTAATAAATACTGCATTTTTTCTGCAACTGGATCAGTGTAGATTATGTTGTTTTACACAAAGTCTTAACTAGCCTATATCCAAGACCATCATTAGTCACTACGCCTACTAGAACCTCTAATATGAAGTAAGAAATTCTTATACGAAAATACAGGCCATATGATAGGAGGGATGGAACAATTTCGAGAAGAACAAGTTCTCGCAAAGCCCTGTCTATCAACCCTGTCCTATCTCATCTCTCAACGTGGAGCCATGTAAGGACAATATTTCACCTCATATCCGTACTGCGTAGATAGTTGGACCAAAGCACACACTCATATCGTAAACGCGTTGGTGCATGGTTTCGCCAAAAGCAACTTTACTCGTGATAGCCATATTGAATTTGTCAATTGCTCAGCAGTATTTGTTTCAAAGAAACCGTAACCGCATAAATCCTCTCTCGTTCTGCGTCAAAACCCAGTGTTGCCAGCAACTACTGTGTCCCTTTCTCGAAACTCGTGGGGTATCCAGATAATTCTCCTTTGGCCGCCTATGATCCAGTAGTTATTAAGACCCTGAAACTCGATATGAAGCCTATCATTACCAGCTTTGCTTGAACCTTTCTCAAGCAACAGTCCGCGATCGAGGTCCACAACATCATAATCAGTATCGATTCTCCCGTTGCTCAGCCTGAGGTCTTGTAAACATCTTCCTGTTGTTGCATCCAGTGTGCTAAAACACATGTCATTGCTGCTCTCGAACTGGCCTTTGACAAGAATACGAAGCTCGTCGTTTGAAACAGATGAGAGATGGAAGAAATCGGCGTGGTTTTGCGAAAGCTTGAGTGTTTGCACACACGTTCTGGTATCCAGGTCATAGATCTCGATACTCCTTGTGGGATGCTGCAAGAAGACTTTGGAGCCCAATGGCGAGAAGAGCAAGGAACGAGAGGAGCCGAAACTCATGAAACACTCATTAGAGTCTACAAATACATATAAACGCAGAAGTCCCTTTTATAAAAGGAAATCCCAAACCTCGATTTCACCCAAGAGAGACCAAATTGCTACGAGACTATAGCCAGGATGTGAGAAGTACAACCTAGCATTCAGTCGTTGCGGGCTTAGCCAGGGCCTTTGAACTGCGAGCTTTTCTCCAAAAACGTTCCAGAAACGGAGGAAGCGATACTGACTCACCCGAGCCAACCACTGAGGATCACTGGAAAAACGAACTTGGCATTGATCTGGTATTGCCAAGCATTGTGTGCGGGCTCCAGATCGAGTGCTCGAGATTTCGACCTCGCTCTTTTCGAACGGCTTTGAAAATGCAGTTTTCGTTCAGTTCTGATCCCAAAACAATCTTCTGTGTGGCATCTTGGAGGGTATTTATTTCGGGCCAGTTTCGACTCGAAACAATTCATCTTGCATTGGAATGAGAAAGACTGACGAGCGACTCCAGTAGCGGTTGAAGATCAGTGACACATTCATCGAGTGCGCCGATAATGAATACGGCGTCTCTGAGTTCTGTGTCTGTAATTATTGCTCTCAAAATGCGGGCGAGGGCGGTAAAGCGTTGCGCTCCTCAAACAGTTGCGTGCCAACGTGCTCATAGTCTTTCCATACATGCATCAAGAACGATTGCTGGCTTTTTATGAGCATATATAGAAGCCCACTAAGAACGGAAGTTGCATTATTGATCCGGTTGTCCGCCGCTTGATAAAAGAAGTAAACGACGTGGTTTTGGCCTTTTGGCTCCTTGTTTAACTCATTGATGATACCACAAAGGAGCATCGTTTTCCCCTTTCCTGGGTCACCCTTTATCCAGAGGAAACGAGAATCAGAGTCGGGCTTCCTCTATCGTTTAAAATCTTCGTGATCAAGTATCCAGCGATACGAATCTTCAAGTAAGCCGCCTTTAGTTTGCTCGATATGTGTCTTGTCATCTCTTGGGTCGGTTAATCGCAAGTCGGTTAAGCATTGCTTTTTATCTTCATGTGTGCCTTATAGACTGATTAGCCTCTCCATTATCCTCAATCGTAGCTCGTGACTCACAGTTGCAGTAGTTGTTGACGTCACCTTGGTGTATTCGAGTACCATCTCTGAAGCGGCTCTCTGCAATTGTCCGGTTATCCGACATTCTAGCCGGAATCAGTTCTTATGTTTCATATTTTTGAAGTGTTAACAGTGAAGACACTTGGGTTGCTTGGGTTGAAACGGAGAGCCTGATGGCAAGTGGCCACGGGAAATGAGTAGCCGCCAGCCTCGTTGCTCAGCCGCTCGTAGGACTCGTAGCTGACCGCTCCTACCTTCTAAAATACCACACCATCATGGTAAGTGTATAATATCTTCTATATCTAAAACACTTGTAATAACTATGACAATAGCCTTTAGGGATTGAAACTGCTGGCAGTGTTGTATCACTTGTAGATGTCTCTGTACAGATAGTCAGAGAAGTCCGGAAAGCACGCGAACGAGCCCTGGGTATGCCTGCTACTCTCTACAATGTCTCTAGGCAACTGGACAATTTGGAGAACTCTCTGAATCTTGTTCGAGATGAAAGGTCCCTCCAGTCCGTGGTCATCGAGCAGCAACTTCAGAATATTGTGCAGCTTGCTACTGAACTCAAGCAGTTTTACGATCAGCTCTCTCAGGACCAACAAAAGAGCCCGACTTCTCAGTTTGTTCATTCTCTCAGATCCGGTGATCACGAGGGAAAAGACCTAGAAGGGATCCTCAAGAGGCTGGACACGGCCAAGAGCCCCCTCTCGATGCGCATTCTGGTCACTCACGTGGGCGTGGTTGGCAACGTTCAGGATGGCTTTCGTGTAGCATATGGTGTCCTTGAAGAAACGAACTCTAGAGTCCAACACGTCTTGGGTGTCAATATGGCTCTTCTAGAACTACTCAGAAATCGTGATCGAGGACCAGGTCAGTTGAGCTTGTAAGACACCCCAGGAGGTCATATATTGATCAATTCATTTTACAGACGGAACAACCCCCGTTGTTGCTGCTGAACTTGAGTCGCTTAAAGCACCTCGCCCAGGCGGAGCTTCTCAGACAGTGCAGAACACGATATATGGCAACAAGGGCATTGGCTATGTCATGACCGGCAATGTCGATGTTGGGTCCAACTATCAAGCCGCGTCGCGTACCAATGCAATTACAGATAATGATTTTGGGGAAAATAGCCGACTCATGACAGGGGATATTGGGGGTGAAGCCGCGGCATCATTCAACCAGAGTTTCTGGAAATGAGACCATTTAGATCGTCAAAAATGGAGTTCTTTCTTTTTTGGTCTTCCAGAGTTACAACATGTTGTCTAGTTCTTTTCGCGATCCTCCTTCAAAGACACAATACGGTTGAGCACAATCTTATCATCTGTGCTATCCGAGTCCATGGCCTATAGGACAGTTAGTCATTATCCTTGAAATGATACAAAAGACACTCACAAAGTAAGCAACACGCATAGCCTGGAAACGAACACTCTCGGGGCCGCTAGCCTCGCTTGTCTCGCCAGCCGTAACAGGCCAAGGAGCCCTCTCTCGTACCTCCTTGAAGCCCTCCTCAACCAGAGCCTCAGGGTAGACAACCTCGCTGTTGGGGTTGACGTCGTTCAGGAATCCACCCTCAACGGCTGTGGGGTCATCAGACTTGAACAAAGCGCTGTGCACTCGTGCCTCCAGCTTGATGGAGCCTTCAGGCACCCACTGGATGTAAGTCTTGGGCTTGCTCTCCTTGTCGAACACAGCCTTGATGCTGGTAACCTTGCCTGACTCGTCCTTCTCGAATGAAGTGGCCTTGATGGGATGGGGAGCGTTGAGAAGACCGACAGTCTTGCCGGGAGCAAGTCGGAAGTAGCCCTTGATGTCCTCCTCTCGGAAATCGGATCTGTCGATGTAAACAGTCTTAGTCAGGCGAACCTTGTGGGTACCAAACTTGGGGTCCTTGGGGGAGTAGGGAACCTCAAGTTCCTGGGTCTCCTCAAGATCCTCGATGGTAATAGGGACAGGGTCCAGGACAAGCATGAGTCGTGGTACTGTGTTCTCGAGGTAGCGGCGAACAGTCTGCTCAAATCGAGCAATCTGGATGATTGTCTTGGCTGTGGTAACACCAAGCTCGTTGATGAATGCCAAAAGAGCACCAGGGGGGATACCTCGGCGCTTGATGGCAATCAGTGTGTACAGTCGGGGGTCATCCCAACCACGAACAATTCCACCCTCGACCAGCTTCTTGAGAGCTCGCTTACTCATGATGGTTCCACTGACATTAAGTCGGCCTGTAGGACATTAGCATCAAAGAAAAACGTATTTGGGTGGAAATTCGTACCGAACTCTCGCTGCATAGGCTCGTAGACCTCGAGGGACTTGTTCAGCCATTCGTAGCTTTCACGGGATAGAATGAACTCAGTAGTGCACAAACTGTGTGTGATGCCCTCGAAGCTATCGCAAAGACAGTGTGTGAAATCGTAAGTAGGGAAAATCTTCCACTCGGGAGCTCGGTGGTGAGGCTTCTGCTTTTTGGGTATCCGGTAGGCGGCAAGATCCCACATCTGGGGGTTTCCGTTTGTGATGTCCTGCTTCATGCGGAGGAAAGCGGTCTGAGGCTCGTATTTTCCATCGTGCATATCCTGGAACTTCTGGAGGTTTGTCTCGACATCCTGTTCGGCGTGCTTGCATCGGTAACGGGGACCCTCCTTGCCTTCCTTTCCACCGCGCTGAAGCTTGATCTCGGCCTCGTCACAATGGCAGACGTAAGCCTTCTCCTTCTTGATGAGTTCCTTGGCAAGATCGAAAAGCTTCTGGAAATTGTCGCTCGAGTGTGTGATGGCACTGGGCTCAAAGCCTGTACGTTTACGAGGTTAGAAAGAGCTAATTCCTTGATAACGGACGTCCCCACCAAGCCATCGGATGATCTTCAGGATCCATTCAAAGTATACCTCCTCCTCTTCGTCGGGGTTCGTGTCGTCAAATCTTTACTCGTTAGCTATGGTCTTATGACCTGGTAACACCATCATACCGAAGGATCTGCGGCATGTTAGCTTCTTGGCCAGCTTAAGTTCGCGATACCCAAGCTTACCGTCTTGCCACCGTGGTAGCGAGCGAACCCAAAATCAATGGCAATGGCCTTGGCGTGGCCCAAATGAAGGTATCCGTTCGGCTCGGGAGGGAATCGGGTCACAACAGGCTTCACAGGTCGCTCCTTGTAGACGTCGGCAAGGAAGCCCTGCTTGAACATGGCATCAGGGTCGAGCTGGGTAGGCTCCTGGGCCTTGGGCTTGGGCGCAGCAGGCTTAGGGTTGGCCTCCTGGTTCTTAGCCTTCTCCTCACGTGAGGCTTGAGCAGCGGCCTTCTTGGCTCGCTTCTGAGTACGCTTCTTCAACTCGTTGCGCGTGACCTGCTCCCCGGTCACCTCGTCAAGCACGAGCTTGACAGTGCCCTCGGTGACCTCAGCGACGGGGTCGGCCATGATGTCAATTGGTGTATAGTCGATTATCTGCTTCGTTCGATGTCGAGAGTTGCTTAGCTTTGTTCGATACTTGAATATCGTGGTGGGGTTATTTTTGAAGGTGGAAAGTTATCAAGATGTTCCATGGTGGGGGAATGGAGGGGTTGCTTGCAGGGCTGCAATTGGGCGGCATTGAGTCATAACGGGAAAGATAAAAGATAAGAGACGTCAGGTACAGCAAAGGGACGAAACAACTTATCCGAATAACGGATCACTTGACTCATAGGTATCCCGTTCTGTAAAGCTTAATTTTATTTTAAGAAATATGCCAAGACGGAAGTCATCATGTCACAGGAGCAGATTGTGACATTGAGCATTTCCCCCAATGGATGTTAATCAATAGAGACAGCCACGGTATCTACCTACTTAGGTATGGATATCAGGATCAATATCTGATATTGCTATTCCCGGTTAGCTATTAAGCATTGGTTTCGTAGACCTTGACTATGCATGCGTCGTTACAAAGGACACCGGTTCAAGAAAATGGTATTGGGTTAAGCTCTGAGCAGCTTTCTCCGCGCTCAGGTTGTGTTTCTCCTTTTGCAACCAATTATGTTCAGTTCAGCCCGGAGCTGATTAACCCAGTACTTAGCTCAGAGTAGTTTATTACCTGTATATACCATAAGTATCGAGAGTATTCAACGAAGTGTCAAACATGAGTTGCGTCAATCAAAGATTTGGAGTAAGCCACCTACCCTGCAGCGGGGTCTGGACCATCAGATTTGCCTCCAACTGTCCATCATCGGGCCATCGCTGCCAAAACTTAATTATAGGGCCGCATTTTGACTTCAACAAACAAGGGACCTTAAGTATCTGAAGTCCCCTAAGTTTAGCAAAGCCCGTGAACTTGCATTTAGATCGGCAAGTGGGCTTTCATCCGGGAACGCGATTTCAAACCCCTTGTTGGCAACCATGTATGTTCCATCGCGTCATCTTGGTAGATACTGGGGATTGAGGACCAGAACACGGACAATGGGGTGCTACACAGTAAAATTTATCATCCATTTCTTTCATGGAGAGCTCACACACATTGTGGCTTAATTGTTGAGACGTTCATAGCAGCGTTGTATCACTAGCACATTGCCTGCGGGGATCGTTGCAATGGCTAGATGGCGCAAGAGCGAACAATGAGCATATTCTTAATAGTCCTGGTGAGACAACAAGTTGGTGGTTTGTCACCAGGAAAAGAGATCATGGTGTAGATCTGATGGAAGTGGGGGTCATCTGAGAGGGATCATGATGAGGCCCCAACCACAAAGATTTGAACTATTTTATGTTTATTTACCAGGTTATTGGTTGGTTGAGAAGAATTGACAAGGTTTCCGACATCCGAAGTCCCCGTCCGCAAACGTGGAATGCACTCTCTCAGTTCAACGAGCAACGCCATCGTCATCTTGGACACCAATGTCGTGATATGGCTGACAGCGGTTACAAGGGTTTTTAGCCCACATAGCGCAGGCTTGACCGCAAGCTAGACTCCATCAGGCCGCCTAATTCAATCTCCCCGAAGATTTACTGTGGCGGTAATCCACCTGCTGTGCAGTACCAGCATCCCAGCCTCTGATAGCAAAGGACCCTCGCACGCCATCGGCTGCTCGCCAGCTCGCCATGAGCAGGGCAGGGGAATTACCTGCAGAAGGGAAACCTACAGTAACGATGGAAGATCGCAACTTGGCTCTTGGACACAAGACCTCACCAAGTCTTGCAGATAGAGATAGTGAGAGTATCTCCAGCGTCAACCGAAACAGCATGGGCTGTCGAGTCTGTCGCGCAAGAAAGGTAAGTGACGTATTTTCCAACCTTTTATCTCATAAGAGAGCCAGTCACTCACATGCAAACCGCAGGTCAAATGCGACGGTCGACCCAACGGCTGTCGTAATTGCGAACGTCTTCAACTCGAGTGTGTTGACGACGACGGATCAAAGTCGGGCAGTCGGCGTGGATCAGTTCCTGTCTCTCTAAGAAAGATCCGGACTTATCGATCATGTACCAGCTGTCGCGTGTCAAAGACTAAATGCGACGGCGACCGTCCGAGGTGTTCACGATGCTGCGCCCGCAACCTCGAGTGCCAGTATGACGGAGGCTCGGCTCCTCGCTGGGCGCGCAATCTCAGCAAGCCACCAACTTCGGGCTCGACCGAGGAGGATTTCGAGTCTTCTTTGGATGCTTCCTCAATTGCGGGAGAAAGTATCAGGTCGCACAATCTCATCCAGTCGCGAGAGAATGATGTCGCAACGTCTCACCGGTCAACCAACAGAGAGGCCAACAGAGATACCAGCAGTAGTAATGCACCAATAGACTTCTCTGACGATACCGAATTGTCCATTCACTCATGGTATGTTCAAGGACCATTTCCGGAAATCCGAGTCAAACTTGCTCACTCAACCTTACAGGCTTGTATCATCAGACCTGCCGTCCGCAAACAACATCCGTACAGTGGTTGACCACTACTTCTCAAATATTCACCCTCTTCGATGCTTTGCTTTTGTACATAGACCATCATTTACTCGCCAATTAGATAAGGGGTTTGAGTCCGATGACGAGAAAGCATTACTGCACATCATTTGCGCCCAAGGAGCCAAGTATGTTCTCCAGCTCTCGATGCATGTGAACTTGACACTGACTGTCCAGATTCTATGCTCTATCCATCAATGTAGAAGATCAGGATGACAAGGCGAGCTTGATTCGAGCTGCGGGTAATAGTTGGGCACAGAAAGCTGAAATGCTGGTGCTCACTAATTTCGGCAAGATTTCAGTCCAAAGGCTCATGGTAAGTCTCAGTGCAGTGCTTGAATTGGCAAACAATAACTAGGGTTACTCAGACATGCATATTACTTTACGATTTCCATTTCAGGCTGGGGGAATACACTCAAGCTCTCATGCTGAGTGGCCTGGCAGTCCGGATGGCTCATGCCCTGCAGCTCAACGTCGAATTCTCACCCGACATTCTCTGCGCGGAAGCCAACGAATCCTCTCCACCAGCCGTTGAGAAAGAGAGTCGTCGAAGACTGATGTGGGCTTGCTATATCCTAGATGCGTGGACGGGTAGCGGCGTTGACCAATTGACATTGCTGCGCGAAGCCGATATCAAGATTCAATTGCCATGCAATGAGCGCAACTTCAGACTTCGGATTCCGTGTGTAACTGAAACACTGGGCGTAGGACACGTTCTGCAGTTTCTCCCTCCGGCTATTGTCCCACGACGACCGGCTGCCAACATGGGTATTATGGCTTACTACATCCGAATTGTCACCCTTTGGAAGCGAGTAGTCAGGTTCGTTTGAACTACCCGATCCCTTCCGAAAATGCTCAGACATCTAACCTCAAGACAGATATGTCAAACACTTGAACACAAGTCCACCACCATGGCTTCCCGAGTCCGACTTTGCCGCTCTTGATGCCGATTTGCGGTCATGGGGACGGCATCTCCCTGAATTTATCTCCTACTCCACTGATACCATTTATGCCCGCCTCGAATCCGACCAACTCGGCTCACTTGTCTTGCTCCACTGCACATATCATCACAACCTCCTAGATCTTTACAGAATATCCATGCCGGATCTTTTTAAGCTCATAAAACCCTTCTACTTCCCGCCCAACCAGCAAGAATTTCTGCAGTCATTGCAAGCCGACTGTTTCTATCACGCGAAGCAGATTGCGACTATTTTGGCCGAGGCTGTACAGCATGGTGCACGATATCTAGCTGATAGTCTACTGCCATGCTTTGCTTATGACAGTAGCCGTGTGATGCTGTACTACATTGCAAGGTTGCTTGATTTGAGTAGACCCGATGCCGAGACGATTGTTGTAGATGCCATCAACGCCGTGGAAAGCAACAGCAAAATTCTGCGGACAATGGCTGCCCTATTCCCGCTTGCTGATTCTCTAGTATGTGAAATCTCGCGTGTTCTTATTGCCATGTGCCTGCTAACTAATGATGCTAGGCGACGACAACGGAAAGATGGTTAGCCAAGATCCGTAAGACATTTGCTCAGGATGAGCATATGAGCGACCGTCCCTTGCATGGTGACGAGGAAAGGTACTTTCTACATATGCATCACCTTTTCCAATTTGCTGAACTTTAATCCTAGGTCACCAATTCTGTCTGGAAGCCCTATCACTAATAGTCCTGACGAGGCCATGGGGGCGCTCGGCTTGGCATGCCTCGCACAAGGCCAAAGCACGGATATGAAGCCAATAGATCAGGATGCTTGGAATAGGGTGGAAAGTGGTAGCCCGACTGCCAGTAAGACCGGAGTTGGCTCTGTCTCTGGAGGTAGGCCGAATAGCCAACCTGAAGCAACACCTGCGCGTTCCAAATTACAGCACGAGCAGCCAGTATCTCAGCGAACACCCCCAGGGGCTACAACCTCGTACATGGACCACAAAGCAGTAGATCTAAGCGATCTGCAAAATTATCTATCCTGGGATATGTACGGCATTATGGAGATGAGCGACAACGGTTTGAAGGCTGGCATAGAAGACAATGGCATGCCATCTTGGAGCGCGATGTGATCCGAGAATAATTAAGCAAGGGTTCGAGATACCAATCAAACGCCATGGATGTCTCAAATTGACTTTTCGGTGTTCCGGATTGATTTTGGAGTGAGGATGGGATTGGCCTTTATACAAGGAGACAATTCGGGTCATCGGGTTCGGAGCATCGCAATATTAGCAACCACGCAGAGCGCAATCACTATCGCGCAATGCAACGACTGCGAATTGAACTCTCTGGTAACGGCAAGATATGTCCTGCATTAACTTCAGCTTCATCATCTGAAGCGAGAATTTCAAACAACTTGGAGGATGCATTCCAAAGAGAGCCGCAACTCTGATGAAGCACTCCATGACTGTTAACGACCTCGTGCCTGGTCTGTTGGCTTATAGACTACAGAGCTTCCAGTACCTTCCTTATTCGGTCTCTGGTCTCTGAAACTTCTTGCTTAGAGTTTTGACAACGGATGCATAAATCTTGCGAATGTCAGGTTCATTGTTTTCACAAAGATACTTGCATACGGATAATCATATATCATCGTTGGCTTTTGATGCCTGATAGATGTCAAGGCTATTCGAAATTTCAAGAATCCTCACGAATGTTTCAGGCCTCGCACCATTCGTTTCCAGGCGAGCTGAACTTCGGAGCGGGCGAGAATAGGTGCAAGGATGAAATCGATCGACCACGATCTGGACGCACTATTGGAAGGTGGACCGCAATGGACAGGGTCGACTTGTCAAGAATGACGCAGAAAGCAGTTCAGCAACTGGTAGGCTAACCTTTTGCACACAATGGTGCGAATTTAGCGAACGGCTAGAGGGAAGAGGCTTTATAAAGGGTTTGGCGGGCAACTCAGCGAGACGGACAGTTTGATTACAAGACCTGAGCAGCATTGATCATTGGAGTGCCAGCGCAGAGCACACACCGGGATGACTACCAAGGTATACCAGGGCTAGAGCTTGGAAAGAAGCAACGGTAGATGTCATCGGAGCTTGGACCTCACGATAACAGAATAAAAGCAATTAATCCTCGGAGATCGATTACGGTAGGGACAGGGAACCTCGGCGAGGTGAGCGATGAGGGGTAGGTAGTAGGTAGCTGTGGCAATGCTAAGGAACTATTGTTATGCTTTCTTTGTTTACATGCGAAGTGGTGAGAAAAAAAAAAGTATTCAGGATAAGCCTGTTAACGAACATGAACTATAGCTGCAGCTGCAGCTGCGGGTTTTAAGTCACCAATGGCAAGCTGACTTCTGAAACGATTGTTTACGAAAACCATGAATTGGAGCAGCCAAGGTAGTATAGCAATGCGTGAATGGATGGATACCCGGTAGCTATGTGCACATAGACTTTGACTATGGTAGTAATGGGTAAGAAAACAAAACTCTGCTTGCGGCTCAGCGTTTGAGTTTCTTGTCATACGAACGTGGCTGGCTTGTTTTTCTGCTGCTTGCGGAGTATTGATTCGCTTATCCTGTGAACTAGATGTCGCTTCTGCACATGCAAGTAAGCTACTACATGCAAGGAGTTGGAGCAAGACGCCAAACACACTTACTTGCCTAAGGTTGAGACGGAGCTCTGCGGGTTCATGCTTGTCTTGCTGATGTTTGTGCGATGGAAGGGAGGGATCCATGGGGTAAAAAACAAGGAACTTATAATTTAAACAGATAATAAAGTGCGCTAGACCGCTTAATGAAATGGATGTTTAAGCGAGCATCTATCTGTTTGTACGTAAGATTTTGATCGTTCGATCTCAAGGCGAAACTGTGGAAACTTCTTCATCAAATCCCATCTTTTTCCTGGTTCTCGCATCGTGGACGGGCCAAATGTTGTCTGTCCCTGGAATAGAGGGACCAAGGGTGCTAGATGGGATTCACGCTCCAGGCCAATCACTGGCCTTAATAAATGGGCCTCTGTTACAACAGGTGATCAACCCGCGCTTCGACCAAGCTTTCAGTGGCCTCACAGCCCTGGAGCATCCCTGCCAGAAGCGAGCTACAGCGGGGTAAGCTTCGTGAAACACTGGGGCGCCCGAAATAGCCCGCCAATTATACATTACCTCAACGGGAAGGGAGGTTGCTGTAGCAACTCGCCGCTTCCTATCGTTTGCCTTATTGCGCCAGATGCCGTCGTGAATACTTTCATGTTATGTTGCCCGCCTTTCCTCTTGTCTCAGCCGCTTTCAAGTCTCTCTTTTTTTTTCCAACTCCAAAATCTTTCATCACGAACCCGCTTTTGCGGTGCATGGCATTTCGCAATTTCACCTTCGCATTGCGCATAGGATGCTAATCCCGCCTCGACGATTTCACTGCTCGATGACCGCCTGTGAGAGAAAGTAAACACCCGAACTGGAGAAACGATTGAATTATACCGAGACTACGGATCACGCTGCACGCATCGCATTTTAGTACACCACACATACATTCAGGCATTCATTCATAAGCCAGCGCTTGCTTCTATACACCCCATTGCTTGTATATATCATTGTTACCCGATCACACTATCTCCTCAACGGCGAAATTCACGGCCCCAAGCAAGATGGTGGACACTAGTTACCTTGCGCAGCAGGTCAATGCCAGTATTGGCCAGCTACACGGTCTCTTCGATGAGATCGGCGTCCCTGATCATGAGCGCGAAGCTCGCGAGTCTGAGGTATGTTTACTTGGTCGCAAGAGAGATAACGGCTCACTGACTTGAGCAGCTGTTCTCAGCATTGTCTGAGGCACTCAGTAGCCAAGTGAGGCTAGTTAATTCAGAAAAGAAGGAGATGGTCGATGAGGCAAAGAAGATCATCACTATCATTCACCAAATGGAGGCATCACTGGATGACTCAAAACGTCGTCGCGACTACGAAGACGATGATGACTTGGCTATCACATATCCATTGACACAATGCCTCCAGCAGCTTAAGGAGAAGCATAAACAGATCAGTCGCCTCCACAAGGAGCGCTTCGAGCAAGTCAAGAGTGCGTTACTGTCGCTGCACCAAGTCCTTCCTTTACTAACACAGTACAGAGCTTGTGGTGGCCCTCGAGTCCTACTCTTCCCACCTTGAACCCACATTCGTCCAGATCGCATTACCGCCCACAGGGCCAAATCAGTCCATCCCTCCCAATTTTGACCTTTCCTCTTCCTATGTTGACAGGCTGGACAATGAGTTCACGCGAGTTTATGAGGAGTATTCTCGTCGTATCGCTACTGTCCAAGCCCTCGCTGACCAAACAATTGGTCTCTGGGCGGAACTTGGTATTCCCCAGGCTCAGCAAGATGGCGCCATCGTCAAGTACTACCGCGATGCCCCTGAGCAGCTTGGTCTGCATGAGGAAGACATCAGTCGACTCCGCGCCAAGCGTGACAAACTCTCTGATGAGAAGAAGAACCGAGAGAGGAAGCTAAAGGAACTCAAGGCCGCCGTCGAAGCTCTCTGGATTAAGCTTGGTGTTGACGAGAGCGAGACCAAACCCTTCCTTAATGCGAACCGTGGTTGTGGTGTCAGACAGATCAACGAGTTCGAAGATGAGCTCGCTCGACTGAACGAACTCAAGCGCCAAAACCTCCACCTTTTCGTCGAAGATTCCCGCATCAAGCTTCAAGAACTCTGGGATGCGCTCTACTTTTGCGAGGATGAAATGCTTGAGTTCACACCTGCCTTTTCCGACGTCTACAGTGATGCTCTTCTGGAAGCTCACGAGCGTGAGATTGCGCGACTGGAAGCTCTCAAGGAGCAGCGAGCGCCTACGCTGGCCTTGATTGACAGGCACAAGAGCCTTATCCAGGAGCGAGATGATCTGGCCACATCAAGCCAAGATGCGTCGCGACTGATGGCTCGCGGTCAGAAGGGTGAGAAGCGAGACCCTGGCAAGTTGCTCCGCGAGGAGAAGATGCGCAAACGCATTGCCAAAGAGCTGCCCAAGATCACTTCTGACTTGCGCAAAATGCTGTCCAACTGGGAAGACGAATATGGACGACCGTTCCTCGTGTTCGGCGAGAGATACTTGGATGACATTGAGGCCTCTGATACCTCAAGGAAGAACGCACCGCCACCGCGTTCCAAGACACCTGCCGGCCCACCTCCCTCTCACGTCAAGGCGCCCAAGTCGGTACCAAATCGAGCTGCTACCAAGTCCGCTCCTCCTAGGTCTATGACCAAAACACCTACGGCTGGTGCGCCTCCCAAGCGCTCTGGACACCAAGCCACGGGCTCCATATCAAGCATTCCGGGCAGTCCTTCAAGGAGTCCATCGCGAATCCCTGCGAGAGTCCCACTTTCCAACATGAAGCACGGAAACAATTCTCCTGAACGGCCTCGTGCTGAATCTCGAGCTGATACATTCCGACCTGGCCCGCCATTGATGAGAGCTCCCCCTCCCAAGATGCGCGACTTGATGGCCCGAGCTGAGTTTGAAGCTCCTGCAAACCCCTACAAGTCAAGCATTGTTCGCCATGTCGACCCTGAGGATGTCTACGATGACCGTCCAGAAACATCCCGTTCCAACTCCAACACCTCTCAGTACAGCAGTCACCCAAGTAACAGTTCTCATTATAGTCATCACAGTTATAGCGAGGAGAGCTACCATGATCCATATTCCACTATCCGCTCACAAGGCTATCGTCAAGTTCCTCCACCACGACAGATTTCTGGCAACTCAATGGCATCGACCAACATCTCTGGATCTGAGAACTGGGAGACTTACGACGACGATACCAGCGAGCCTGAGGCTGATGTTTCCGATGCTTATTATGCCAAATTAAGAGCAGCACGAAACAAACGGTTCTCACCCGAGCAGCAGCGACCCATAAGCAGCCAGTCTACCAAGCGCATACGCGGAATACCCCCAACAGCATCATATGCTGGGCCAGTAATGATTGACCAGGATGGTAACCGCATTATTTCTGGTAGTGAATGGACAGATGAGGATGCTTATTGAGCACTTCCTCGGCCAGCATTCACTCAACGTGTTACCTACGAATGATGTGAAACGATCGTACCATTCTGAACGATGACGGATTCACGCAAGCTTTTCATGATGATGCAGGCATCTCGCGACGATCTTGAGTGAGCGAACAAGAACAACAGAACGTCGCAGAACCACAGCCTGTCTAGTTGCAACGTCGATGCACGACCTAATGTCTACGATAATGCCAGACAGGCGTCTTGTCACAGTTCCACCTCCTTTGGACATCTTTGCCAACGAGCTTTTTTCATTTTCACTTTTTTCTTTTCTTCTTAGTCGCTTCCGACTGTTTACGTTACATCTCGCCGGGCCCGACGCCAGGAATTTTTGTATTCTTTTTTGCTTGAGGGGGGATATTGTACACAGTTTCTCCCACCTAGAGAGTGAGGGCTGTCGACGTGAGTGAGTACTTGCTGGCCCTAGGATAATGTGGGATGTGCATAAGGGGTTGAGGGCGCTGGAAAACTGGATTAGGTAGGAATGGCAGGCAGGCGTCCAGGATCATTGGCGTTTAATGTATATCCTGAGTAGGTCGAGCTCCTCGACTAGATTCTCAACCAACAATGCTATTTGTCTTGACTTGAATAAGTGTCTTTTAATCTGTGAAGTCTTTGTACACCCATGTAATTATCCCCCTTGCTGGAGTGAACTACTCATCACTGGTTGCCGAGGAGACTTGTATATAAAAAACTGAGGGTCATGGCATGCGGAAATAATGTGCTGATTTGTGACGACAGGGCATCGCTTAATAGAAGAGATGAGCCGAGTCCACAATGTTCTACATCTGAAACATGGAGAATCTCAAAGCTTTGAAAAGAATTGGCTGCCGCTATGAATATATGAACGCTTGTAGACTGTGAGAGATGTAAAGTCTTGAGGTTGGCATCGATGTGTTTCATCAGTGATAAAATCGCAACATTTCTGCTTGCTTTGACTTCAAGATGCTGGGGTTGCAGCCGAGGAACATGGCATAGATGCCAAACCTTACTGGTAGCTAGCACTCATGTTGAGAATATTGATAGTGAGTGACTGGACTGAAGTCATGGTTGTGAGGCTAGACACAATGGCATTTACTACTGTGCGTCTTTCTTGGAAGCGTTGGACGTCAGCATCGAGAGGTTGATCGCATCATTTAACGATGATTCTTGCCTTCCTGTGCAGGTAAGAGCTCTAATATTTCTTTTGGCTGAGAGAGGCTTCGACGTTTTCTATGACTTTAGTAAGTAAATACTCGACCTTGGAGGATCAAAGCCCTGGAGGAGTTATGCATTATGCTGAATGCGCCATACAATTGTCTCTTGAGAAATTATGATGACGACGAAGAGATTTAGCGAGAGATGTAAGGGAAAAGTAGCCATCCGGGATCTGAAGTGGCTGGGTTTGGAAACTGGTGGTATACTCAACGGATGGATGGTAACACGGAGAACAATGCCCATGTGACACACACTCAGGCTTCTGTGATTTGATACCTACATAAATCAAGGTGTTTGGTGAAACTGACAGACTAGCGAAGTCCTTAGTCTGTTTGTTATCACGATGCATCCCGAGGAGTAACTTACCTAAGGGATACAAAGCTAACCCAAGCTTCCATCTCAAGGTACTGTATTCTGATTAAGCTCTTATGGATACAGCGGACACGGTACGCTAGAACCACGTACAATACCAACTGTCCTTGTGTGTGCCCCGAGTGCAATGTCCTTGGCCCAGTCAGTGACTCTCAAGGTCGATAAGCGGAGCGCCAATTTTACGAATGCCTTGATGTCTGCGCTGGCCGAAGTTCCCAAATTAGACTCAAGAATCTTGAAGCAAAGGCAAGACGAAAGATCACAGAAGCTACCATAGCAAATTACCACAAGCCCAAAGTCACGCATCAACCTTTGATGCTATATAGGTACTAAGGTAGAGTTACAAGGTTAGGGTGGCCCTTCTTCTCTAATATTTCATAATTGTATTTCCTTGCCTATGGTACCTACCTAGGTACTTAGGCACCCAGTTACCTGCCTTACGTATGTTTATATTGTTACCTTCCTGTATGGGATGCTTTGGTGCGAAGGCCGAATTGGGCCAGAGAACTCGTTATGTCGCACCTACTATCTTGGTGCTTTGAAATCCCAAGGAATTAACGCCTTATATAAGGTACTTCACCGGGCGAGGCCAACATAAGAGGTTCTTCCTCTTGCACACCATTTCATCACAGCATCGGTAACAATGCCGCTAGATACATACGGGGTCTGGAAGGGCAAAGTCTATCCCGCCAGAATACCAAGTGTACAATTCAGCCACGCCTATATCGACTTACAAAATGAACCTGAGGCCTACCACAGCCATGAACCTGAGGCAATCCGAGCATCCATCAACATCCGATCGGGACCTTTTGATGAAACGCGCCTTGTTTATTGGTTGATTCAGGACCTCGAGACAAGGCCCCATCTCGAAGCCCTCCCACGTGGATGGAATGAGATCATTCACCTGGCTACCCCTGACCACCGCAGAATCAGTCTTGATTACCTCCGAGGTGCGATAGACCATATGGAGAGTGGGGAGATCGTCCGCGACAGGGATAATATTGCCGAATTCTTATCTGCCTTCATCGAGAATGCCTTCATCGAGAATGCTACAGCATACATATACGGCCAGTTGAATCAGGAAAACAAGACGATTCATAACGTTCACATGAACCAAGGGAATTTCACACATTTTGCGAAAGAAGATGGAATTCGTCAAGATGGTGGTATTCTTCTTGAGTTCTCGGATGGCCACTAGGAGGGTCTCTTCTTTGCTTTCACATCGCAGGGGTCGATTACAAACGATGCCGGCCAGGCCACAGGTCCAAATCTCGGCGGTGTCGTCGAATATAACCGCCCCATAGCTCCTATCATTCGTACGCAATGCCCGGGGATCAGTATCATCGCGCTGTTGCTCAACTCCACCAACGATGAAGAGCAAAGAGTCTTTCTTCGCAACATGACGACGGAAGAAGTCAAACTTTCAGATTGCTGGTTAACCGATGGGACGGGTCTACGTTACATCATACCCGAAGGTACAATTCTAAAACTACTGGGAGGCTGCATATACGTCGAACCTCCATTCAACTTCTTCTCCAGAACGGGTAGCAACATATTTCTGAAAGACAAGGACAGAAGAATAGTTGATGCAGTCAGCTACACAGAAGAACGGGTGCAAAAGTCAGGGAGGCTACTGTATTTTGGAAGGCAGAAATCAAGGACATTACCCTAGATCAACTTGGAGGAGAGTGATGCAAAACTTAATAATACCTGTTAAGAAGGAAGGTAATAAACCACACAAAAGTTAATGATGCCCATTGAAGAATATCTCAAGTTAAACACCGTACCTACATAAATCCAAGTGATATATGAGGACGTTACTATAAGACTGGGATGAAAGAATATTAGTCGCGGGCGACTAACCTGCATCTGCCTGTTTCATATTCCGTCCTCAGAGGCTTAGGAGTCAGCAGGGTGAGTTTCCAGCTCTCTTTGTTCACTCACCGTTTATCTGCGGTGGAAATTGTGTGATGGAGCTATTCCGACAAAGGAAGAGCTCGTTTGGCTTGGATGCCACAACTGCGTTTTAGCGCCAGGGGTAAATTTCCGAGATGCTTCGCTAGCCCATTACGTTTAAAGTTGTCTTGATTGGGTATCTCCTTTTTGCTGCGTCTTGCTGGATCAGTTGACAGTGCCTAGTGATGATGAGTGAAGAGTCTGGACTCGGAATTTGCAATTATTTGATGAGACAGATCTAAGCCAGTAACAGCCTCTGTATCAATGGTTGATAGAGTAACGAGGTCATGTTAACTAACGTTAAGCATAAAATACCTACTATACCTAATGACAGTTGCAAGCCATCAGCTCAAGTGGTTTCAACCATGTGATCAATGGCTGAAATGCCCGATGGCTACCTCTAGGCAATTCATGTTTCCTCCGCACAAACAACCCTGGGTCTTGCTCCAACAAGCGAGAACACTACACACGTCTCTCAACTCCCACTGCCAAGAGATATAGAGCTCTTCCCCAGTTCGATCTAGATTCTTACTCTTGGCATGGGCATCAACTTCCCGCTCGTTCCGATCTATCGGGTTCGCTCGTATCCACCTGAACAAGGATAGTTTCTCTACCGCAATTTGAGACTTGGTTTCTGGCGCTTGGCTTTGTCTAGCAGTCAATATTTCCTCAGTGAACTTTCGATATCCAATGGGAGCAATGCAATTCTCAGCTGAAAACTTTCCTAGCCTAATTCTGTGGTTGTGCTCAGGTCTTCACCAAAAGGAGGTAGACCATGTTGGTGATCGACATGTGGATACACGTGGGCGTATCATCTTACACGCAGCTGCATGGGCCACCGGAGCGGCCAACAAACTCCGAGTCGTATTGTGAAAAAGCAAGACGTTGGATCAACGGCGCAGACAGTTAATTATTCGATCGAGAGTTCGGGGCATACCCCACAGAAAGATCGCCATGCCCTGCCGTTGGCAACCTGAGGGTGGCATTCTGCCAGAGGGAGCCCATCCGGACACTCCTTCGGCTTATCCGGTTTAAACCCTCCCCCAAGAAAATAGTTTCCGACAATCTATCAGAAAACCAAGTGGTTCAGCTGACGTGAAACTTTAGATCGTTGTTTAATGGGACGAGGCGTCATGCGCAACGCCTCAACGCTCTCCACGCAACCGAGGATCCACTGTTCAACCGTGGAATCACATCAACTGAAGCTAAAACGACTTTTCTCTAATTAGAAGCAGAGAAAAGATACAAATCACTTCCTCATGGAGGAGAGATTGCTGCGTCGAGTGGTGTGTGAGCAATTACTACGCACTGACGGTGATAACTACAGGGGGCCCCATATCGAGGGGTTCCAGACACACATGCCGTCCCGTGGATGAGCTACAGGGTTCATTTAAGCGTCTTTTGTCAGGCTGCTGCTTGATCGAGCCCTTCGTGGTCACAAAACTAGAACGGAAGCTGAATAGAGAGACCGGGGACCTGGAATTGACGTGCCGAGAGTTCTCGGCTTCTGGTCAAGGCGAGTTGATAGGAGACTGAGCGTGTCTCTGGCATATATATACATGATGCTGTTCGCTTTCCCTTGAGCTCTTCCAAGTCACATCTTCCAAGAGGTGAGGTCAATATCACTCGACGTTCTTTTCTCCTGTTTTCTTTTTATACACTCGTTCTTAATCCGATTCCCAATCACTCATTATACAAAAGCCAAGAAGGCATTCTTCACATTCTTTCAAGAAGCCAGATTCATTCATTAATAACTTCCTATACTTCACCAAAATCATGAAGTTCACCGTTCTCATTGCGGCCGCTCTGGCTGCCGCGCCTATCCCAGAGGCAGCTGCTCACCCGGGTATGGGAGAGACCATCAAGGAAATCGAACGAATTGCTGCCCGTGGCTGGGGCGGCGGCTGGGGCGGCGGCTGGGGTGGAAACAAGGGCTCTGGACAAGGCAATGGAGGTGGCTCGAACTCTTGGTCGGGACCAGGCAACGGTGGCCCTCCACAGCCTGGACCAGGAAACGCTGGTGGTCCTCCCAATCCTTGGTCGGGACCAGGTAATGGCGGTCCTCCACAGCCAGGACCAGGAAACGGTGGCCCTCCCAATACTTGGCCTGGACAAGGTAACGGTGGTAGTCCTCCAACACCTGGTCAGAACAATGGAGGTGGTTCCAGCTCTTGGCCCGGTCAGAACAACGGAGGCCAGAGCAATGGCGGCGGCTCAGGCTCAGGTTCATGGCCTGGTCAGAGCAATGGAGGTGGTGGCAGCGGCGGCAGCGGTGGAAGTGGCGGCAGCGGCTGGTCTGGCGACAACTTTGATGCTCACTCCCTCATTGGTGATCTTGTCACTATTAGTGACAGTTCTCTCACTTCAGTCGGCAGTGACATCAAGAAGATCCTCCAAGGAAACGGCAATCCCACAAGTCGCGAACGCTACATTGGCTGCCCTTCTATGAACTCCCAACGATGCAAGCGCGATACCTGCTGCATCTGGCAGTATATCTCCAACGAGCTCCAGGGGCAATTCAGAGGCGAGGCTGGCCGCTGTACGAGATGGGCCCGTTATGCCGTTCGCATTGGTTTCCATGATGCTGGTACCTGGTCTCTGAAGACTGCTTCCCAAGGAGGCGGTGCTGATGGCTCCATCGTCCTCTCAGATGAACTCAGCCGCAGTGAGAACTTGGGTCTTCAGCAGATTGGAGACTACTATCAGACCATCTACGACAAGTACCACACACAGTATGGCTTCACCCAGGTTACCATGGCTGATCTCATCCAAATGGGCGCCAATATTGCTGCCGTCACATGCCCTCTCGGTCCCCGAGTCCGCTCCTTTGTCGGCCGCAAGGATAACAGCAATGCTAACCCCAATGGTCTCCTGCCTTCAGTTAAATCTGATGCTTTGACTCTGATCAACCTCTTCAAGGATAAGACCATTGGCCCTGACGATCTTGTTGCCCTCATCGGCGCGCACACAACTTCTCAGCAGCACTTCGCCAATCCCCAACGTGCTGGTGATCCCCAGGACAGCACCCCTGGTGTCTGGGACATTCTGTTCTACCAGCAAACTATTGACCCAAATGCTCCCCCACGTGTCTACAAGTTCCCCAGTGATGTGGCCCTCGCGAACCACCCTATCACCCAGCCTGCCTTCCAGGCTTTTGCTAGCGGTAGCACTGGCCAGGCTGCCTGGAACCAGGTAAGTTCCCTTAACGACTACTCTACTGTAAGAACCATACTGACTCTTTTCAGGATTACGCCCGTGCCTACGTCCGTCTTAGTCTCTTGGGTGTCAATAACATCAACGACCTTACTGAGTGCACAAAGGTTCTTCCTCAGCCCATGGACTCTTATCGCCACAAGGATCAGAGCCAATTCAACAAGTGGCTTCAGAGCGATGACAACTCGTGGACTTCAAAGAGTGTTTCCAAGGACATCGACGATGGCTACACGATCTCTACCCCTGCAGACAAGATTCCCACCAGACGGGGCCCTTGGAAGACGTGGACTACCCCGTTCAAGTTCTGGTAGAGGAAGGTTCTCAACTAGCTGGATATCACTTCTTCCTCTGATGGCCACTTGAGATAGTATGTTGTTACGCAAAAATAGCGAGTCGAAGAATGGCGTTTTGGATTCATTAGATAGTGCAAGGGAGACGGGATTTCATCATAGCAGTATATGTCACTCGCGTGACACTCTTTAATTCTTAATCTTTTCACAATAATATTATTCCTCCCGTGAGATTCTTCCTCTTCACAGACTCATGAAATCCACTTCCCTTGCATTGCTGGCGACTAAATTCTATACCAGGACTCAATCTAAGTGTACGAAGAGGACATGGTATCGATGGGCTGGCTTGGGTATCCAATCGCATATGGGTAGGTACATAGCCCATCCACCGGCGTGATCTCAATTGTGCCATGCCTTGATGGAGTGCAGTTGCAACTGCTATGATACCTGTTAGACGAATTTGATACAAGATACAAAACTCCATTGGTCGGAACATCGGTAGTTACCTACATATGGCGTTCAAATAACACAAATTATTGTACTTTGTGAAATCTCTGTCTCGTCATTATTGAGTCATGATCTTTTGGTCTATTTACTGTCTCCCATCACATGGAGAATCTTCTCAATGAGCTCACAGCTTCAGGATCTGCTGAGACATAGTCGTTCATATCCAGCCCGACGCCGTCTGCTTCACCGCCTCTCTCGCCTCTCACGAGCATGGCAATACTTGTGCCTTCCCGTGTTCGACAAACACCCCCTCCCACAGCACCCTGAATTGCTCGAATTGCATATGAGTGAACCGTTAGCGATAGGAAGTCATCGTCCTTTGTTGACTCGTTGAAAATATCTTCCAGAGCTCGATGTTTCCGCACAACATGCTCCTCATCAGTCTCGGGCTCAACTCTATTGGTAAACTCATCCTCCTCCGCGAACCCATCTTCGATTTTGTAGCTGGGGTAGTTCTTGGCTATCCATGTGCGGTTTCGTCTGTAGTCGCAGGTGTGGCGGGTGATCCTTTCTCTGAGGAGTTCTTTGACGATAGGCTGCATCGGCGGTGTTTGGGAAGCCATGAGTGAGGAGAAGACAAGATCTGTTGTTTGAAGACATCGCGCTAGAGGACTCGTGTAGAAGATTTTTGGAAGGGGTGCGCCTTGTGCGCTGATGAGATTGGTCCAGAAGGAGTTGAGCTCTTGAGCTTGCTTTTCACCGACTTCGGTGAGGAAGGCATCGAACCATGTTTCTTTGTCGTCACCATTTTGAAATGATACTTTGGTCTGCTCGGTGTGTTAGCATATGGTCAAGGGCTGGTTTTGTTAGATTTTAATACAGACATTCCATGCTTCAGAGCCTACTTGGGCGTGCATCCTATTGTGAACACCAAGGCCATGTCGCGTGAGATATAGAACTTTGTATGAGACATTGTTGGAGCTGTTCTCATTGAGCCATCTCACATAGGCAGCGAGACGAACCCAGTCGCGCTGATCTGGAGCATCTGGATCATCGGAAGGATATTTCTGGTCTGGTATGAGACCCAGGTTTGGTTGCGTTGTGACTTTTTCTCCAGGGTATTCATGGGCGATGTCAGCGAGTTCGACAAAAACACCTGGTTGGGCTTTGAAGGTCCAGGACTCGGCCATAGTGTGAGGCTGAAGTCTATAATGGAGTGTGATATGGTATCCGATATAGACAAGGCCCGCTAAATTGATGAGCGATACTAACGGAGTGTACATGTGTCGGGTTAAGTTTGTTTGGTCTGGTTTGGTTTGGTCTACGCATGAGGTTGCATGCACATGAATAAATGCAAACTCACCTAAATAAGTACTAGGTACGGGTAAGTAACAGAGTTTGGTCAGGCCATGACGTACCTAGTCAGACTAGTTGGCAGAAATGGGGCATCGATATCAACATCAACAACAACATCATGATTACATATAATATCTTTGGCCAAATCCAAGTTCTTGACTTATCATGTACGTAAAAAGAATTAAAAGAAAAATATATTATGGAGTAATTATCTATGAAATAATTGCCTGTGGCGATATTCAATCATCCACCATAACAAAAATTATAAAGGTTCGTGGTTAAACTCAGCCCTGATAGAGTGGATCGATTCGTCCGTTCCAAACACTCACAGTCCAAAAGTCGACAATACATATCAACTAGCTCAAGGTTAATGATCCATAAAGAAGCGTATATTTACAGCATTAATGTGTTGCTTTCCTGCTAACTTGATATCGTAACGACCCTCCAAAACCCCCTATAACGCCTAACTCAACCGCTCGCTCAAGCAAGCTCCACGGGCTCCTTTTTACCAGCTCCAGTATCCCCAAGCTCATGAGGCTTGTTCTCGATGGCATCGCCACCAGCCTCGTGAATAGCAGGCTGTTGAGGAGGGTATCCGGTAGGATAACCACCAGCCTGAGCATACACGGGGTTGGGACTGGTGTACGCCGTAGAAGGTGTGTTGGGATCGTAGTAATACGGAGGACCCTGCTGCTGGCCGGGTGACCAGGGCGCCTTGGTATCAGTACCTCCAGGCGCCTGTTGGTACTCTGGTGGGCTCGAGGCTTGGTTCTGCTTCTTCTTGCGGCGGAGGAAGAAAAAGATTCCTGCGCCGAGCAGAGCAAGCGCTGCAACACCGCCAACCGTTCCTCCAGCGATTGCGCCCACGGGAGTTTTTGAGCTGCCACTGTCGTTGCCTGTCTCGGTAGCGGTAGGTGCAGATTCAGATGCAGTCTCTGCTGCAGTCATCTGAGACATTAAAGAGCTGTAGTCCTGCTCGTCGAGGGTCTTCAAGCCTCGGTCCTTCAGGGCTTCGCCCTCGTAGGTGAGAGCGGCGCTCTGTGCTGTGGAAATGTCCCTGTCGTTGCACCAGTAGTCGTAAGTGCTTCCCTCCCATGACACAGTATTGCAGTAGGGCTTTCCAGAGTTTGTGCTATGATATCCATTAGTCTGGTTGCTCATAAAGTGAGATGTGAGTGAGCCGAGTTACCATTTTAGAATGAAATTGTCAACAGCACAACCATCGTCACATTTACTCGATTGAAAGTACTCTTCCGAGTTGATACATGAAGAGTGGAATGTACAGGGCCCTTCGTTACAACATATAACACCACCTTGAGAGAATCCTTCTGATGGCACTGGAGGAAACATGAGGCAGTAATCGTCCGATTTGGGACAGACTCTGCTGGCTCCAAGTTTCTCTGAGATGTATCCGCAAGTATTATCGGGGGCGATGGTTATGGTGAGCTCCTGGGTTACTGTTTGGCTACTGGTTACTGCTCGTCGTTTGAGAGTCCTGGTAGCCGGGGGGGCCGTCGGCCTGGGAATAAGCTCGTTGAGGATGTTCATGGTGATGTTGTAGGTTGATATTGAACCTGAGTTGGGTGCGTGCTTTAGGAAGAGTGATTAGGCTGCAGATTTGAAGAAGCAGAGGCCGAGTTTCTGAGTTTTTGATAGTTGATGTCGATTCTCAATGGTAACGAGCGGCGGTTCTGGAGGGTAGATACCAGAGTGAACTTGGTCCAGATGATGTATGTCAACAACTGCCACAGCAGTGCAATATAAGAGAAAGAACAGAGCAAAGAACCAAAGCCCAGAAGGAAACCCAGCCAGAGAAAGTCAGGAGGGAATGGGTATATACAGCTGCTCTTCCACAGTCGAGTTCCACATTCAGCCCTGGAATTATAAAGTACCATTTTGCCAAGACGTCCTTGCAATCCTCAACCAAGGATCAAGCACCTATTGCATCTAACAAACACACCATGGTTTTCGGATTTTCCGTGTAAACTGCCTGACTGGTCTGCATGTCGTCAAGGATCCCAGTACCACCCAAGCTTCAAACTTACCGATTCTGGTTCTATCCTGCGCAGGTGGAGTCAATAAACCCGGTAAACTGTGCTTACTACATCCACTCTCGAGTCTAAATTCTTACAGCCCAGACAAGAGGTTAAGAGGATTCATTTGGCGGTTAAGGATAGGCATGGAGTAATTTGCAATCGTGTGAGACTGTGAGTGCAATGTGCGGTGGAGAAGATAACATTGGTCCATCCTCATTGAACAATCTTGTCATAACCTTGAAAGGATCCAGGTTTAAGGTTGATTTAGTAGGTTATGGGAAGGATAAACTATTTATTTAGACTAGACTAGTAGATGTTGACACCAGACCATGTAACATGGTGTTGCATAAACAATTTCGTATATCGGATTCGCCAACAGCCACTCATCGGCGCAGAGTGTCTCCAAGGTGAATGGCTCGTGAGATACATGTGCCACAGTTTCTCTTGTGAGAGCAAAAGTTCAATCAAGAGTCTTCACTTAGCATTTGTTCTCTATAAAGGCCTCTTCACACCCCTTTCACATTCCTCTCCTTTGAGAATCGCCCAGCTCTTTTTATACCCGTCTAGGCGACTTGCAGCTGGACAGAAGTACAATATCTTTGCATATGCAATGGCCACCTCAATACCAGAAGTCCCCTTCTTAGTGGTTGGCTCGATTCGGCTATTAGACTCGAAAAGTCAAGCCAGGGCATAATGCGACATAATTTAAGAACTTTAGGACGCGGTAGCGCCCTCGAAAAGCACCCTCTCAAGATGACCCCCGGACGTGCTCAGTTCTCAGCAAAGGATTAAATATCAATGTCTTCAAGTTGAACCATCATTTCGACGTATTAATGCTTATCTTGTTCTATTCGAACAATAGAGACTAGCTGCACGAATGGACCATCAGTCGGTTCTTGATCCGCCTAAGCGACGTTTCAGGCGTCTTACACCAAGAGCCAATATGGCCGCATTTTTACTATTCGGGACATATTTCTCGAAATTGAACTCGCATCTCCTTTTACTCAACGCAAAATCTTTGAGAGGATGAGGCGTAGAACATATGACTGCACAACTTATAAATCATAACTCAATGGTTCTCAAGGACGGCCAAGTCATAAACGGTGATTGCTGCATAACATTCTGATATCCTGTAAATATTTGTTGAACAAGGCCGTCTCCGAACGCGCGTCAAAGATACAACGGCCAATTAATTCTGAAGAAGACGTTGGTCATTTATATTTCGAGGAGGTTATAAGATAACCCTATTAAACAGAATGAAACCTTTCAGTTTTGCTAGACTTGCAAAGCTAATAAGCCTGAGAGAAGGCGGCATCGAGAACTGGGACTTGGCGAGATCAACTAGATAAAAGTCCAGATGGAAAATGGACGGAGAACGGGCCGGACTGAATGACAAGAGGCTCTTGAGTATTCAGATACTGAATCCAGCACGGGTGCTTCTTCCTTGATAGGGGACAAGGAGGTGAATTGTGTACAAGGGGGATATGGGGAATGCCATTGCCCAACGACAGCCGCTTTGTTGCCTGGTAATTCTTAGATGATAGGTAGATCATAACAAAACAAGGACAAATAATAGACCTTGGAGAATATCAGCCCGAACTTGCAATAAAAGAATTTCTGAAGATTCGATTCTCAAACCAAACATGAACAAGTCGAGGAAGATATCTCTAACCCGGAGATGAAGTAGAGAACCTTACTATAGAATACCCCCCAGCCGATTATAGCTGACACCGTAACTAATGCTCACAGAAATTCCAGGATGTAGACCAGTGATTATTTTCCACTTCACCCTGTGCCACCGATCTCTCGTCCATGAGCTCTTCTCGAATCTTCTTAGCATCCTCCAGGCTGATAGGGAACTCCATGTTATCAACCACCATGTCCGTCAACTCCGGCGGCAATCTGCCCAGGCGGTTATCTTTCATTGCGACCTCGGACCACCAATGCTTCTGCTGGGGAGGAACATTTGCGGTTGAGATGATGGGGATTTCAGGGTCGACTAAAAATAGGGCCAGAATCTTCCGGTGACCAGGTCGGGACTTGTCAGCTAGTTCGAAAGGGCTAACATGATGCTGATAAATGTTAGGGAAGAAAAGCATTCTATCCTGTCGCGTCAGAACGCTGCCGATGTCTTGAAGAGCGTTGTCGTTGGCGTCGATAGCAAGGACTCGTTCGATATTGTGATAGTCGCCTTGCTCGTAGCTCAACTCCATCATACAGTCTTCTTTGTCGGCAATCGTGCGGAAATCAAGACGAGATTCAGTAATGTTATCGCAGTCATAATAGTAGAGCGCAGTAGCACAGATATGCTCATTCAACAGGCCCTCGACATGCCACGAGCCGCCATCGTAAGTCGGGTTCTCAGGGGTAAGATGGATGTTGGCAAGCTTGACAATGACTTGTATCCGAGAAACGTCGTCACCAAAGAACTTTGTAGTCTCCACATCGTCGGGGGTGATCTTGATGAGGTCTTCCGCTTTTTTCTCAGGCTCTGGAAGGTCCGGATAATGGGTCTCTTTGAACCAAGCGTCATCGCGTTCGAAACGTTCAGATTCATCGTATTCTGGGTCATCCTCTTCATCCTCTTCGCGGGGAGGCTCGTCCTCATCCAGTGGCCGTAGTTCACGGCAACAATAATGATCCTTGCAGATCTCTGGAACTCTGCATTCTGGTCTAACATTGTCAACTTTAATGCGTTGAACTTGATGGGAGGATTCCCATCCGTAGATAAGATCCCAGGCCGGGAGCGACTTTTCGATGAGCTTCTCGATAACGGGGTAGAGTGCAGCATGCTTGACAGGGTGTACATTGTTGATGTAACTGTCAATACGTGGACGGTCACCCTTCAAGTCGACGTCGCAAGGCAGCCACTGGAATTCTCTGGAGAAGTTCGTGTCGGGCCATTCATCGTAGTCCTTGGTATCCTCAGGGATTACAACGCCTTCTCCGCAATGTGCCAAAGCCTCTTCGGCATTGATACGCTTATCCGGAAGAATACGAGAACGCCCATATACAAGAGGCCAGAGAGAGGGGTGAACGATATCAAGAACTTTGCCGTCACTGCCAGGATGCCAATCTTTTTGCTCGTCTGGAACATTCTCCAAAGGCGCAACGGCAGATTTGAGCGCCTCGCGGAGTTCTTGGGGGATCAACTTGTCTGATTTAATAACAGTGGAGTCGTAGTCCATAACAGGAATGAGGCTTGTTTTTTGGTAGACTTCTGCCTTCTTGCGCAGTTCATCGATACACTGGCGTGGAATGTTAGCGATACGAAGTGCGCGTCAAGGGAGTTTGAGTAATGTTTACAAAATCAGCCATGGTCTGAGTGAAATCTCCGTGCTCTCGATATTCGTCCCATGGCATCTCCATAGCCTCTTTCTTCCATTTGGCAGCAATTGTGTCATCATTGACCTTGAGCCACCATTCAGGCTTGTCGGTGATGTCGTCGATGAATTTGAGCATGCAAACTTCTCGAACGCTCAAAGTGGTGGCCCTCCACTGCCCTCCGCTCCCATACATGACTGGGAAACACTCATAGTATTTGCTGAAAGGGAGGCCGAAGCCAGGAAGCTTGATTTCTTGGGGTTTAGGCATACTGCTTCTGCTGGTGGTGGTCGTGAAGTGTGTAAACGATGTGCTGATAGTCTTAGCTAGAGACTTGAGCATGGTCTTTATATAGGCCGCTTCAATGTCGTTGGAACGAGGTTGAATGTCGACCCTGGTCAAGTCAATGAGGCACCAGCCTCCACTAATCCTTCAGAAGGCAGACACTTCAGTGGTCCACCCTTGTGCGCCCAATAGCGCCAAGTTGAAGCAAAACGAAGCATGGTAACGAGATGAGTCCCAAGGCAGCAACGCGATTGATGAGAAGAGATAACGCGAATGCCCGAAAGGAGTTACGCGAGCAGGACACGAGGTCACGATATTACCAGACCGCCATCTCTTGGTAGTATCATCAATCAGGCAACCCGACAAGGTGATCATTCTTCAAGGGAAAGCCTTCTGATAACAGCTTAATGTACTCTAAAGAGGCTTGACTTGAAGGATACAATTTGATTGGAGGAACGTTCCCGTCCAGTGACTTTGGCGTTGTGTGAGTTTGACATCCATCGGCAGCTGACCCGTAGTCTAGCTCTCGCATCTCAGACTTTCATGTGCTTGACCAACGGAAATAGAACCCGATCAATATGAAGATGAGAAACAGTATTGTTGGAAGGGTTCTATCATAGAGACTCGACAGAAAATTGCCTAACTGATTCCACGCAAGCCGGGAGGTCCAGTCTCATACTATGAACTCAGTGGAGGACAGCATAACATTACCTTAGTACTGCGAAGAGAATACCTTTCAGCTTATTTGTGAGTTATCTAAAGGCACTGCTTCAATAAACAAAAGTCAATATTCTCTTGGAAAGCAATAATGAATACTTTGCAAGAGAGTTATGACACAAAAATCGAACGAGCCTCATATTATCGGAGTATCCTTTGCGATTTATTAATTATCCCTGTCTGGCCAAGTTGCATCTCGGGCAGACGCAGCGAATCACATTCACTAAACTACCGAGGCACGGGTCCTTTGATGCGGAGCTTTCACCTGCCTGCGGCCTCGGCCTCGGTCACCTCTGCGATCAGTCTAAGATCAAGCACGGATGGGTACTGATTGATAAAAATCCATGTCCCCACGTCCCTAGGAACCATCCATACCTATTTTATCTTTGTACGGATACTGTCGCTCGATATTTGTGGCTAATTTGCCAGGGTTTTGGCCTTTTTTATTTCTAATTTTTTCCCTATTTTTTACTTCTCTTCAATGCTCACCGTGAGCTTCTCCTTTCCGAACCATCCACCGCCATGACAGAGACAGAGACAGCCACCGCCGTAGCTCTAGAGCCCCCCGCCGAGGCCATCGTCATTCCCTCGGCGGACCCCGTTGTCGCCGATGCACCTCCGGCCGAGCCCATTGAAAAGAGCCTCAATACCAACAACACAGACACAAGCAAAAACACCAAATCCACACCCAAGCATAGTCCTCTTGCGCGACTTCTCAACTCGCCATCTGCCCTCGATGACTTCATCCAGCATCTTAATCGTGTCATTCAGACGCGCAGGGGCACTGACACTGTCCTCCTCTTCACAACCTATGTCGCTCGTTTGATCGGAGCTACCCTCGACATTCTTGGTCGAACCGCTCTCCGTCACTCGGCCAGGAAGATTGTCGAGTTGGCCTTCAAGCTACCGCCTTCGACCTCCGTCGTACTGTCCACTGCGACTGCGCCGCCCCTTGCGGCTCTGGCCCTGACACTGTCTAAGTACATCCAGGGCTTTACCAACATGATGGGCGAGTGGCGCACTATGAACCGGTTCTGGGGTATAATCGGCACATATTTTGAGGCCAAAGACCTTGTCCTGCGTCTCCGCGGTCAAAAGTTCGACGAAAATGGCCAAAAGGTGCCTCCTCCTAACCGAGTTAACACCGCTTTTATGACAATGCAGATCGTCTGCAACCTCGTCTACAACTTCGGCGAAGGTGCCTGCTGGCTGACCTGTAAGGGCGCCACCGGTCTGTCACAAAAGGTCAGCAACAAGCTCGGTCTCGTAGCTGCTCGCTCGTGGGCTGTTTGGGTCGCCCTCGAGCTCGTACGTTTGCTGGTTGAACGTGCGCGCAGGACATCAAGCGGAGACATCACTACTGAGGAGGAGTGGAGGTCGAACTGGAAGGCCGAGTTTCTGGGAACGCTTCCCTGGATGCCTCTGTCGGCTCACTGGGGATTTGAGGAAGGCCTCATGCCTGAGATTGCGGTTGCGGCTATTGCGACATGGCCAGCTACCAAGATGATGAAGAGCGTGTGGCGCCAGACAGCCTAGAGGGAGATATGAGACTCCTAGCTGCCGGACGCATGGGATATTGCTTTGGTGCTACTGGATATACAGGCGCATGAGATATACAAGGATCAGAGATAAAATTGCTAGTACTGCGAAGGGCTTTCCAGTAGATTGCAAATCGCATTTAGAGACATGGCATTGATACCATCCCTCCATCAACGTATGGTACAGGGACTTAGAAACGGGCGCTTGGAGGTATCTGCGATTTATATGTATATAGATTATCAGCTGAATAACAAGTCATATATGTGCGTCTATCTTTCATCGTTTCCCTCACATGGGCAACCTCATCATCTCATCTTTACTCCAATACTTCCTCATATTACTTGCGCCGAGGGTTTCGACCTCTTGGTCCAGATGCTTCCACAGCACCTCACCCCAAGACTCCATTTTGGTCTTGAGCACACTCAGTTCAAACTCATCTTCGCCGGTCCTGCACTTCTGGAGATAGTCTTCGAAAACGTCTAGGCCAGCATGTATTTGCTTATGCTGGCGCAACAGTTCAGCGCGTCCTCCGCGGAATTCGGGCATTTTCTTGGCTAGTACAGGAAAGATGTACGTCTCCTCGATGTTGTGATGCGTAGTGAGATGTTCGGCGAACTGTATGCCAACCATGATAAACTGCTTGAGTGACATGCTTTGAGGTCGGCGGTTGTTTTCACAGGCATTCCACATGAGATTCCATGATCTTCGAAAGTTGTCGTGCTGCAGATATATTAGACAATGCTCCCCAGATCTTGCTAATTGAATCTTACAAAGTAGTTCATATGCTCAGCCATTCGATTGTAGACCTTAAACTCATGATCCGACAGCGGCGGTAACTCCTCCGTCTTTGTCTCAACATTCTCGACAGGGTTTGTCGTCTCTTGAGGTTTTGTTTCAGACATGGCTGCTTGCTGGTGATAACGTCGACAAATCAAAGAAGCAGTTGAAATATGAGATCTCGCAGAATTTGACTGGCAAAAGGAAGATATCCGAGATAAGCCAAGTGGCAACGTTTGAGAGCTGATTTTCTTGGCGTTCTTATAATGTTGCAACCGCCAAATCGCTCTCATTATTGAAGGAAAATAATCTAGGGAAGAAGACAAAGACCTTAAGGCGTCACTAAAATACAAAAAGAGAAGAGTCTACCTCATGATGCCCCCAGGTCTTGGTCCCCTTGGACCACTCAGAAGCCGCCCATATCCGCAAGGAAAAAAGTCGACAAGATTGGAAATCGCTGACTGATGGAGTCGGTCTCATCCGCGCGCCAGCTGAGTCATTCAAGCGCGTCTCTGTGGCTCACTGGACGCCTCGCGCGCGTCGCTCAATCCCAAAATCCGAGTTCGACAATTGGAGATATTGGCTTTGAAGGGGTGGAGCGGAAGTGTTGTGATCCAGCTACCCTGTGAGTATTGTTTCGTGTTAAAAGGCTTCTTATCATGGGCTGTCATCGGCTTTGTATCCCGAGCAGACACACGGCAAGAATGCCGACCTTAGCTTAATACTTGACTACCAGATCCAACTAAACGAGTAAGCCAGACTATGAAGGACTGGGTTTTATCTATGTTTATTTTGTAAAAGATACCTCGGATCTAGTTCGAAGGATGGGCCTAATGGGTGTTTTCCTCAAGCGCATTATAATAGTCCAGATACATCTAATCCATCTAGTAGATATCGACAAAACTCTTCACATCACATCCATGGATATTGGTCTTAAATAACTTTGATCTCATAGATTCGTTACAGTACTTTTAACCTGCTTTTTCCAACTCTTATCCTGCGATGCAAGCAAATGTCATGCGCTGCCTCGATGCAGACCTGTCACCTCTCACAGCATAGCACTAGCACTAGCACAAGCTCAATGTTGACGACTTCTATGTATCCTTATTCCGGTTCAACCTAGTGACACGTAGCGAGTGCTTCCGCATCTTCGCCCCTTTTCATTAAAAGAAACCATCCCATGCAAAATGCAAACGACTAAGACGCCTCATCTCGTTCATTCTCCATTTCCTAACCCCGGACAGCCGCACCCAGCGCGCCACCCGTGAACTGTGTTCCGCCAGCTTGTCGCTGCGTGTTACCACCTGCTCGGGCTCCTCCTCGGCCCTGACCACCTCCTCGCCTCTGTCCTCCTCGGCCTCGGCCGCCTTGTCGCTCAAATGCATTTGAAGTTCCCTGTGTCTTTTGCTCCAGAGTTCGCTCGTTGCTCTCAATGAGCGCGCTGGCCTTGTCTGATAGGGCGAGAGCGAGAGACTGGAGACGGCTGAGCTCGACACCCTTTCGGAAGATGACAGTGGATGTGACTTGGTCCAGAGAAGCAGCAAGCTCCTCGTGGCTGATCATCTTGCTGATGACAGCCGCAACCTTGGTCGAGTCAAGCTCGAACATGGCGCTGAGGGTCTCGATGGAGAGGGTGTCGTAGAAGGGGGCGTAGGTGAAGAGGTAAGTTCGCAGACCCTCCTCTTGGATCTGCTTGGAGAGCATAGTCTTGATCTCCTCGGCGCTGGGCATGAGATCCCAGATCTTGATGCTGTGAATAAAATCGATTGACTTCTTCCACTCGCCAGCAGCCAGGGCCTTGGAGGCTTGCATCACATGGTCTCTGGTGTTTTCAGGGGGGCCAGTGAAGATTTGTCTCTCGTGGTACTCCAACATGCGGCGGTATGTCTTGCTGATGACTCGCTTCTTGACATCAGGAGAGGAGCCAGTCTGGGCCAGCAGAGGGATCTCGAGCAGCATGCTGCATGTCAGGTACACGCACTCAAGGAGCTCGAGGTTGATGTGCATATGGAAGGGCAGTTGTCGCTGCTTTTCAAGGCGCTCCTGCTCGGGAGACACTTGGTTGTAGCGCTGCATCATGACGCCCTGGGCGAGCAACTCCTTCTGGCGGCCACTGCCACAAATCTCTTGGAGTGTGTTCTGGGCCTCATAGACCAGGCCCTTGCGGAAAGCACAAAGACCAACCTGGACCAGAGTTCGGTTGTAGAGGATCTGGCTCTGGACGTCGAAGTTGGGGATGTTCTCCTGCAGATGCGACATCAACATCATATCACGAGCCTGGTAGTACTCGCCGTGAAGGGCGAGGAAGTAAACCTGGCACAGCATAGCTCGGGCACGGATGATACCGTCGCTATGGCTGAAGAGGTAGTTGCAGAGAACGTTGACAAGGTTGCCAGCGTTCTGAGCTTGGTCGCGGGGGGTAATGATGGACTCGACAGAGTCGTTAACAGACTTCCAACAGTTCTCCTCGAAGGTCTTGACAACCTGGGCGGGCTTGTGGCATGTTAGTTATTAAAATCAAAGCGAGGGGCAAGAAAATTACCTTGAAGTAGACGTGTTCCAGACGGCGCATAACAATTCGGTTCACGCTATCTTGAGGAATCTCGAGCGAGTCGTCCTTTCGGAGGTACTCGTAGTAGAGGAGGCCACGGAAGATGATGTTGTAGAGAGAACCCTCGTCTTGCAATCTCTCGATGTACTCAGAGGTGTGAGGGTCAATGCTCTGGAGGGAGCGGACGAGCTCGTCATCGAGACGCTCGATGTAAGAGACAATGCTGCCAGGAACCTTGATGTGCTTCTCGCCAGGTTGCAGGCTAGGAGGCTTCTCGTCATCATCCCACTCCTCAGCGTTCTCAACAACGACATAGTCGTGGTTGTCCTCAAGGACTTGGAGAAGGCTTGAAAGCTCCTTCTCAGCAGCCTTCCAGTGCTCGAGGGGCATGGCAGAAGCGCCACCAGAGCCAACATCGAAGCGAGTAGAGACAAGGGTAAGGAGAACGCGGATCTTCTGATAAGGGGTGTTGGCGATCTCGTTGAGTTTCTCCATAACCTTGATTTGCTCTGTTCGGTCGGTGTTCTTCTTTCCACGGGACTCCATGATGGTTCGAAGGTGCTTGAAAATGCTTTCGGGGGTGTATTGGAGTGTGCGACCACCCTTGCCAACAGTAGCGAAACCATCATCGTCGCCCTCCTCAACGGGAGCAGCGTCGACCTGAAGAGAGACCTTCTTGGGCTTGGGAGCGGGAGCAACGGGCTCGTTGTCGGAAGACTCCATGAAGGCATCCTTATCCGCTCTGTAGGCATCGATCTGAGTCTGGAATTCTTTGTTGGTCTTCTTGACCTTTTGTTTGACGGCGTTGAGAGATCGGGCTTGGATGGCGTTCATCTTCTTGGGGGTGACCTTCTGCTTGGCGAGGGACTCGTTCATGAAGTCCTCGAGCTCGGCGAGGATACGGATGTAGGGCTTGGGGGGTCTGCTGCCAGGCAGCTTGGCGACCTGACGGTTCAGCTTCTCATATTCTAGATGTTTTGGTCAGTATTAAAATTTGGCAAAAGATCGACAGTCTTCCTCATACCGGCAGAGATGAGTGTCCAGTCTCCATTCTTCTGGCCGTTCTCGATTTGCTTGATGGATGACTCCAACTCATCCAGGCGCTTGTCCTTGGCGCTCTTGACTTTGGCTCGTACTTCATCGTCGCTGTCTTCGCTATCGGAGGATGCATCCTTCAAGAACTTGTTGATTCCTCGGCCACCCTCGTCATCGCTGTCCGAGTCGTCGCTATCGGCCTCGGAAGAATCCTCCTGGGAGTCCTGCTGCTCCTCCTCCTCCTCCTCCTCGGAGTAGAGCTCCTCCTCGTCGCTGGAGCTGTCGGTAGAGCTGTCGTCGCCGCCGCGGAAAAATCGAGACATGCTGGGCAATTTCTTTGACACTGAGAACTTGTCTGTTGGGCTGGCCTGGCTCAAGTCAGTGCGCGGGGTTGTTGGAGAGAAACAAAATTCATTGTGGGATGTTAGGGTGGGGCTGGGGCAACCGAGCAGGGAAGCACAGCCACAGGATTTGAGTGGCTGAACATGAGTCACAATCTTCAAAGTTGAGTTACGAACATGAGTTGTAAGTTGAGGTTCTTGCAATAAGTTATCCCAGTAGGGGATATCAAACATAAAGGAGTAGGTAATCAGAGTGCTAGAACATGGTATGAATGGCCAACTGAAATTCTCTACAGCTACCCTTTATCTGCCTTGCCCTCTTCCAATGAAGATTTTGTACAAACTCTAAATTTCAATATGGCTCAGAGGCAAGTAACCATAAACGTCAAGGCATTTGATCCTGGTATGTCAGAGCCTTTATTAGACAAAAATGATCAAAACATGAAAAGTACCAATCGTATATCATAATGTTGTCATGTGAAGAATTATTTCCCCACGCAAGTTTCTCTCGGAATACAACGGCGATAAAAAAGCCACTTATCCGTCGTTGAGCCGGCCTTGCCCTCCAGGTTCTCTCGGCCTCCGGCCTCCGGCCTGCAGAAGAATTTCGAGGTCCGGGAGGCAAGTGGAATCGGCTTCTAGCATGGATTTCTCAGCAACATACACTACGTAATTCCACTTACCGCCAACATCATCCTTACAACTTCAAATTACTGCTTTCATTATGGCCCGGATTCACTGCGCCAATGCGCAATCGACTGCTACATCATTTATTCAGCTTGCACGACGAAGCTACTCAACGGCGACTCGGTCTTCAATGCCCCTCGAGTTTCTTGTCCCGCGATATACTCCGTCGTCTGGCATAACAGCCCCTCAAAGCGCTATTACCCGATCGAAGGGATATATTCACCCGAGAAGATCATGGAATTTCAAGCCATGCCAAACCCCGACGAGGCAATTCTCGACTTCTGTTATCCGACAAAAGACACGGGCTATACTGAATCCTCAACAAGATGAAGATGGCAGTGAGATGACGCTAGAGATTACTGAAAGAGCTGCCAAGGTAATTGGAACAAAGCCCCCTTTACTTGGACCCTGCTAATCTTAAAAAGCGCCTCAACAAGATCATGGAAAAGGACGGCAACCCGAACCTCGCCCTAAGGATTCAAGTCGAGAGCGGCGGTTGCCATGGCTTCCAATATCTCATGAGCCTCGTCACTTTACCAGAAAAGGACGCCGCTGAACGGTCATCAATTATTAATGAGGACGACACAATTTTCCAATATATTCCCGACGACGCCGACCCGGCCACAACCTCGGAAGAGGGCCCGAAGATCATCCTCGACGAACCCTCTCTTGATCTTCTCAAGGGTAGCAAAGTTGACTTTACGATGGAGTTGATCGGATCGCAATTCAAGATTGTTGACAATCCACTTGCTACCAGTAGTTGTGGGTGCGGTACAAGCTTCGATATCAAGATGTAGAACACCCGACATTTGGAACATGAAGACTCAACTATTTCATAGATTTAAGTGTGGTCCCCCCACATCTGCAATTGGCATTATTAATACCCTCCTGCAATTGGAAGAATAATGGAGCACGTGAGGATTAACCAAACATTTATGCACATCACAAGTGTCACAGGCAGAAAAAATTGAAAACTCGGGTGTCATTCATCACGGTATCAATTGCCATATCCCTGTCATGATAAGAACGCCGAGCAGCCAAATGCAAATCTTTTTTGAATCCGTTAGGTCCTAACGACCGATCCCATAAAAGCCCTTTTTAAATTAAAAACAACCGCTTAGTTCATCTGGCGGACGAGGGCGTTGATAGCCTCCTCACGGTTGCCAAGGTCACCACCCTCAATGAAGTGCTTGAACTTGCGGGGGCGGAAGCCACCAGTGGGGTTGGAGAGCTTGAAGGGCCAGAGGAAGTTGGAGGCCTGCTTGAAGTTGGGGCCGACGGTGTAGATCTCGTGGATGAGATCCTCAACACAGACAATGCCGTACTTGCCAAGGTTCTCCTCAACAATGGCGTTGTCGGTAAGAGCAACACGCTGCTTGTTGACCTTTCCGTAACCACGCTTGTAGACGAGCTCCTTGACGGACTTGAGGTTGGGGTAACCGTAGGCGATCCAGGGCTCGACAACCTTGAGCATCTCAGTGATGGCCTTGGTGACCTTGACGAAGACACCGTTGTTGATTTGGAGGAGACGGAGAAGCTGGAGGATCTTGCGGGGCTTGGGGGGCATCTTGTTGATACCCTTGATGCGGACGACGAAGATCAGCTTGGCCTCAGCGGGAACGAAGGCAGAGTCCTCGGACTTGGCGACGCGGTGAAGACGGATCTTCTCACGCTCAGCATCACGGTACTCCTGAACGTACTTCTCAGCACGCTTGAAGATGACCTGGCGCTTCTCCTTGTTGGCCTATTTCGAACTGGTCAGTCCATGTCTTGCAAGTGGATGAAGAAATGATTGGATTCAGTCAGGCAATGTCAGACCCGAAAGAAGGTTAACTATCAACAGCATCGACAGAAGTCTAGTTGATGAATGTGTGTTTTCCATCATAATGCCAGGAAAAGAGAGTTGATATTACTTACAGCCTTCTTCTTCTCAACGGCGTCGGTGCGCTCAGCGCGGGCCTTCTCCTGAGACTTGCGCTTCTTGAGAAGGGTCTCGGGGACCAGGATCTGGTCGTTGGTAGGAACGCTATACAATTAGATTAGCTCGTAGTCCACAATACCACGGACGTGGTATGGAACAGAGCGCCGGTGCGAGAACTGTTGCAATGCAGCATTCTCTGCTTGGCTAACTCGAAGGGATGATTTTGATCGGTGAGCTGCAAGGCCATGACACTAATGTCCTTTTCTTGTTCACTCATCCGACAACGCCTCAAACATAAAGTTCGAGAAAAATAGTCGAAGAATTGCTAGGACGTGTGCATATTTCAGCGACCAGCCGCAATTCGACGATAATGATTTTAGGAAAGAAGAGTTTTCATCTTCATCTCCAACACCCCAAGCAACATCTCTCAATCCCCAAACTGTGTTCCAAGTCTAGACAAATTGAGGGAGAAGCTCGAGAAAGATCGAGCTGGCGGTCAACGACTCAACGGGGAGATCGTGACTTTCCAGCGAGAGGACCACGGCAATCTGCAAAAGAAATCTCGAGAACCAGGGCGTCTGCCCATATCGACCATGTCCTCAGGGAGGAATCACATACGTAGCACCCATTTTGTCGGCGACGGCTGTTGGAAGGGTCGGTTAGTGGTTGTCGGTCGGAAGCGTGGGTTGAAGAAAAGAACAGCTCCTTTTTGCTGGAGAAATTTTCAGGTCAAATTCCGGTGGGGCCACGGTAGGGTTTGTGTTGAGAGTGGTTCTGCCACACCCCACCGCCTGTGCGGGCCACTCGTCCACCGAAATTTTGGTGCGGCGCATCCAAATACATTCGGAGATCCTCATTCTCAATCGCCAAGTGACGAAGTAACCAGCAGTCGCCCATTTTTTTCAAAATGCCTCCCAAGAAGACCACCACCCGCGCTCCCCAGGAGAACATCTCCCTCGGACCCTCCGTTCGCGATGGTATGCGACCCTTTGGACGAGAAACGAGCGATCGTGAAGAAATCATAGACTAACGCAAATGTTTCAACAGGCGAGCTGGTCTTCGGCGTTGCCCGTATCTTCGCCTCCTTCAACGATACCTTCGTCCACGTCACCGATCTGAGGTTCGTCAGCCCGTGAATAAGGATAATGAGCTTGGAGGAGAAATAATTACATGGTTCAATGTGGCTAACTTGGGTGATTCCAGTGGCCGTGAGACCATCACCCGTGTTACTGGTGGTATGAAGGTTAAGGCCGACCGTGACGAGTCCTCCCCCTACGCTGCCATGTTGGCTGCCCAGGACGTCGCTGCCCGCTGCAAGGAGCTTGGCATCAACGCTCTTCACATCAAGATCCGTGCCACTGGTGGTAAGTTGAATTGAGTACCCCTCATGCGATAGTGATGCTAATTCGCATCCAGGTAACGGTACCAAGACCCCTGGTCCCGGTGCCCAGTCCGCTCTCCGTGCTCTTGCCCGTGCTGGCATGAAGATCGGCCGAATTGAGGACGTTACCCCTACTCCTTCCGACTCTACCCGCAGAAAGGGTGGTCGCCGTGGTCGTCGTCTCTGAGCTGCTCGCTCTTGGGTGGCCTGGATTGGACAGGAGTTTCGCTATCTGGTTTCTCTGTGGCGTTGAGAATCACGAGGAGAACGGCTTTTTCGCCTGGTCTCCAGTCTACACTGCAGAGCCTGGTCAGGTTATGGGTTAGGACGCAGTAGACAGTTATGAATTCGCCCGAAGAAGGCCTATGAATCATCCTCTTGTCAGATTTGGTCCATGATGTGATACCCTGAAACTTCACTGTTGACGACCCATGATGATATGATCTAAAAGCAATTTCATACATTTCTAAGAAATCATATCTAGTATAAGTGATCCCAACGCTTCCCGGACTCCTCGCCAAATAATGCATTGCCCCTGCTTATTTATTTTACACCTGGTTTCAAAGTCCAAATTCCTCTTCCTGCACCTCCTGTCTTGTTTAGAACTGCGACCTTCTCCAGAGCTACTTTGAACTCGTCGCTCTGCTTTTTACCAGGGCAGTAAGGATTGAAATGGTCAACCAACATTTTGCTGGGAACTCGGCCATTATGACGGTTGATAAACGTCTTGATCATAGCCATGAAGTCTTTGGACTTCAAATTCTTGTCAGCACCAGGGGTTCCCGAACGAGAGCTCCCCCCGCTTCCTGTATCAAGACCTTGTCGATCTGCCAGGTTGCTCATGATGCCTGCTGAGCTTGGCCCTCCACGGCGGCGGTTGGCTCCAGGGCGACCAGCTTGCCCAACCTCACCAGTCCAAGTAACGGTACCTATAGGAACTCTCCGCGCCTCTGCCCCAGCTTGTCGGAGGTGTGCTGCAGCTTGTCGGGCTACTAGGTTCGCCTCATGTTGAAGGACGGAGACATCTGCCTTTGCTTTCTGTGGCCCATTGACGATGGCTTCGTGATCATAGGCGTTGTTGACCGACTTAGCAAAGATACCTTCCAACATGCGCTTCTCATCATTGACAGACTTGTCTTCTTTAAAGTCTTCCATAGCAGCCACCAGTCCAATCTGCCGAAGCTCCCTGCTCTCCGCATCGGTTTCGTGTGCCACATTCTCGGTAGGTTGCGAAGTTCGCTCTGGACCACCATTACCATTGTCATTGATCAAGTCAACTTCTGCCTTCTTGAAGACTTCGCTGCGATTGGCCCTTGCGCTTTCCCCTGTGTTGTAACTGAAGAGATCGTAGAGGTCCGACAGATCATAACTGCTACGCTGCTTTGGATCCTTCAGGACTTTGTTCGTCATGAACTGCTTGAAAATCTGGCGATGATAGATCTTCTCTTCGATGGTTCCCTCAGTCATGAGTCGGTAAATCTTTACTGGCTTCTTCTGGCCAAGTCTCCATGCTCTTTCTCTAGCTTGTAGATCTGTTGAAGGATTCCAGTCTGGGTCAAAGATTATGATTCGATCGGCACCAGTAAGGTTGGTTCCTAGTCCTCCTGTGCGAGTTGTCATGAGAAACACATGGATATCGGGGCTTTCGTTGAATCTGTCAATCATTGGCTGACGCTGATCCACGGGTGTCTCTCCGTCCATTCGAACATAAGAGATTTTGCATTCACTGATGCACTTCTCGATAATGTTAAGCATTTGTTTACCTTGCGAGAAGAGAAGTGTTTTGTGTCCATTGGGGATCATGACCTTTTGCAACAGGTCTTTTGTGAGCTGCAATTTTGCAGATAGCTTAGGATTTCCAAAATCATAGCCGGCTTTCTTTCCCAGAGTCTTGTCTAGTAAATCAGGGTGATTGCAAATCTTACGTAGAATATCAATGCCGTAGAGGGATTGTCGTCTTCGATTCAAGATGGCTGAAACCTCATCCGACCTGATGAAAGTCTCATACGCTTTGTGTTGGCCATCGGTCAATTTGCAAAACAACACCTGCTCGGTTTTTTCGGGGAGGTCAGCAGCAACATCTACCTTTAACCTCTGAAGCAAATATTCCCCGATGGTCTCTTTCAGGGCCTCTGCGCATTTCTCCGCTGTCATGACCTGCAGGTTGGATGCGTTCGCGTAGCCACCTTGACGAATCGGGATCTCAAATTGAGCTCTGAAATTGACAAGGGTTCCCAAGCGCATGGGATAGATGAAATCGAAGAGCGACCATAGTTCGGTCAGGTTATTCTGAACTGGCGTCCCGGAGAGAATAACACGATTCGGTGTGTTGAGCTCCTTGCAGGTGACGGTAATCTCGGCGTTCGGGTTTCGAATCTTATGTCCTTCATCCAAAACCGCGTAGTCCCATTGAACCGGGAGCAAAGTCTCTGCATATGTCTGAAGTCCAGTGTACGTTGTGACCAAGACATGTCCGCTCTTGACAACTCCACCCACAATTTTCCTAGCGGCTTTTTCGGATTTAGTGGCAAGAGGTTGGTAATGATCCAGATCATACTCATCCTCGAACTTGGGGTTCATCATACCACTGCCAGAAGCGTGCAAGATAGACACACGAAGTGGTGGCCACCAGCGATGAAACTCGCTTACCCATTGTCGGAGAAGCGTGGCAGGAGCAACAACGATGACAGGACGACGTAGCTTTTTGCTGTAGTGAAGAGCCGCGATAAAGGCGATCAGTTGTACAGTCTTGCCCAAACCCATCTCATCGCCAATAATGCCCCCAACGTTCTGCTTGTAAAGTTCTGCGAGCCATTGCACACCTGTTTTCTGGTATCCGAAAAGGGACGGATGAATATCTCCGGGAAGTTTTAGATCATCACCGAAGTTGTAGTCGGGAAAATCAGGTGCAGGTTTGAACCATTCTTCTTCTTCTTCGTCGCTGCCTTCAGCATCTACCGGCGCCTCCGCTGTTTGTCTCCGTGCCCTTCTTGCGCGACTTCTACGGGCCACCCAATCGTTCAGTCTCGCCTTGAAATGTGCTTCGTTGCCGTCGTCGATCTTGCTGAGATCGATTTGCTCTTGGTCAGCAGCCTTGGTCTTGGCTTTGGCCTGACGGCGTTGCTCCCTAATGAGATCGTCCTCATTCCCTTGCTGCCAGACGTCGTCGTCATGAGATTCAGAACCAGACGCCTCGGGCTCAAAATCCGCAGATGGGCTGCGGTCCTTTTGGACGCGACGCTTTTTCCTAGGCCTTAACGAAAACTCAGTCTCAACAGCCGGCGCTGGTCGAGCCGGTTCAGGTTCCGATTCAAGCTCGTCAGCAAAGCCTGGTCGGCGAAGTCGTTGATGAGAAGCAGGCCCTTCAAGCTCTCCCCCAAGTTGTTCAGCCGCTGCCTCTTCTTCTGCGTCCAGGATTGTATCGGCGAGTTGGCCTTGAATTCCTGCAGGTCGCGGACCGCCAATTTTGGCGAACGGTGTGATCTTTCCCGTTCGAATCAAGAATTCGCGGTTGCTCTCACCAGGAAGCCTCGCAGATTTGGACTTGTTGGAATCTTCTACAGAGGTTTCCTCATGGCGCTTCTTTATTCGTGCTTGGAAATCCGAGATGTCGTTGCTAACTTGTCGAATCTCTTCATCCAGTTTTGCAATTTCCTTCTGGACATTTCGAGACTGGTAGACGTTGCTGGAAGCTACTCTTTCAAGGCGCTTCTTCTCTTTGTCCAGTTGAAGCTGAAGCCGATGCTTAGCGGCTTGTAATTTTTCAATACGATTCTGATCCTTCTTGTCCTCGGCTTCATTCAGTGCAGCATTGGCTTGGAGTGTAATGTCGCGTTCCAAATCATTCTGGTCTCTAACGGTACCAGTCAAATTGCGTAGCGCATCTTCTTCGTTAAGACCTTCTGTGTTTGGTTGCTCTTCCTCAGCATCATTTTGTGAAGCACTCTGCTGTGCGGCAGCAACCATTCGATCAAGTAGCGCTGCTTTGTCGACTTCTCGGTTTTCCGAGCTCGCTTCTTCTGATGCCATGGTGAAGGGTGTGCTAATTGAGCAGTTCACGATGTTACGCTTATCGTGCTCTCGGGTAAGATGAGAGTGAGGGGTGGGTTGGGCGCTTTGCTTAAGAAGAAGAGAGCAGGTTTATGGCGAGTTAGCACCAGTGATTCATTATCACCGTGGCTCAAAGGATTGAAGAGCAGGCTTGAAAATGCCGGGACACGACACGATGTTGAAAGTGTGCGTGAATGAAAGTCAAAATCGACCTTCTAGTGACTACGTTGCGCTGTGTGAACTCCCCGACTCGCCGAGAAAATTTAAAATCCTTTACCAAGTATGTCGGACATCCGGAAACAAAATATAGAAATTAAACAGTTGAAGAAGTTTGATTATCGCCTCTGTTGGCGGAAAATTGTTTGTAATGACGTAGAGGAAGTGAAGATGAAAGACAACCTTAGTTTACCTATTGAAGGTCTAACGCTAGGCTGAAGGGCGTGCTAAGCATTTGCTTATTGGTGGCGCACGAAGCCAGGCACCAAGCGGGTCCTTAGTAATGAGGAAACCACATTGTATAACACCTCACTTGAGTGCCAACCTGACCAGCAAGACGACCTAATCCCAATATCATTGGCAGGAGAAAATGAGTTATATCTGAGGGAGAAGAAAAACACAGTTCATTAGAATTATGCCAGCGCCGTTTTCATCCTTCTTGGATCCTATGGATGCGAGGTGCTTACTTGCGGAATCAAATACTCTCTAATTAGGTACAGTATAAGTTACTGTAAAACAGAAAGCATCAGTACCTTACATCCAATCTACCTATTCGGCTGAGTTAGTTAGTATGGAGGTATTATACATACCTAAGGACTTACTGAGGCATGTTAAGTAGATAGTGAGATCTACCCATACAATATATGAGAGCGACATTCTGCTTCCGGACAGTGCGAGTGTCTGAACCAATACTTTGCACGGTATGAACAACTCCACCGCCCCAGCATTGGGCTCAGATCACCACCATCATCATTTTCAACTTCATCCGAAGTGCAGTAATCGGACCACGACATGTCATCTTTTTGACCCTCCCACTCAATGAGACTCGATCAATAGTCTATTGATGCTATCGGCCCGATGACTCTCAGAATTGGGCCCTCCCAAATGCCTGTCCCCATTAAGAACATACGACACATGTAGCGGCTTCAATCGACTGACAAGAGATCCATCTTTCTGGAATTGACTCCGCCACCGGCTCTCATATAATACAATTATCTCTTCCCGGCCCATCAATTCCACAATGCGGTCTATCTTTTCTCAATTGAACCGGCCTTACTACCTCAAAATTACTGCTTTTCGACGCCCAATCTGGCTTATACCATCAACTAGGATGTACTCTCAAAGACCTTCATGGCTGGAAGTATGCTGCAACGATTCGCGGCCGACTCCCACATTGTTCGCCTGGAATCTTTCCAATATTTCCTCTTACGATGGTTCTGACCCTTCAACATCGTCTGCTTCAGGCGACTCTGACAAGCGCATTTATGTCCTTGGAGTCGGTAACCTGGGTCGTCTTTTCGCAAGTTCTCTGGCTCAAGCTCCTGACAGACCTCCTATTACATTGGTCGTTCACAGGAAGGAACTTTTGGAACGCTGGATCGAAAGCGAGGGCATCGAGATCTTGCGGCAGGGCAAGCTTGAAAAGAACAAAGATTTCGATATTGAATGGTGGACAGAGACTGAACCAGATGTTGGCCCAGTGCGAGAGGTTGCTGAGGGTGAGAAGTTGAAGAATCTCATCGTTTTGACCAAGGCTTCGGCTGCCCTGCCACAGGTTGATCGAGTTCGAGGATATCTGGACCGAAACAGCACTGTATTGTTTGCGCAAAACGGAATGTCCAAACTCTGGCCACCGCACGGGCAACTGTATTCAGCCCATCGCTACCATAGCAGCCACGAACCCAACTTCTTAGCTTGCGTCACGACACACGGAGTGACGTCCCAGGGAACATTTAAAAGTCTTCATGCCTCTCAGGCTGATTTAGTTGTGGGAGCAGTTCTCCCTAACTCGATATCAGTCGGGAAAACAGCTTACTTGATCAAGCAGCTGCTTGAAGCACCTCATTTAGATGCTAGATCAGTGTCCAGAGGAGAGCTTTGGATATTACAATTGGAAAAGCTGGTCATCAACGCAGTCATCAACCCTTTGACGGCTATTCTAGGGTGCAAGAATGGTGCTTTATTTGTAGAACCAGATGGAGTACTTTCACGAGTCATTGGCCAGCTTCTAAGCGAGGCAAGCCAAGTGCTCCAACTTCTAGTAGCTCATGAGAGCAGCGCAGAGATCATTGGACAGCAGGAAGGACGCCTACCAGAAGAGCCTGACACAACCATCGACCTCTCCTCCAAGAGTCTGCATGACAGATTCTCCTATCCGCAGCTAAAGGACATGATCTATCGAGTGGGTCACAAGGTTGGGGAAAACACAAGCTCCATGCTACAAGACGTGCGTGCCGGCAGATCGACCGAGATCAGGGACTTCAACGGCTGGCTAGTCGAGATGGCGGCCTTTCTAGACCCGGAACTTAACGTTACAGGCCACGGCACCTTGATTGAGCTGGTGGAGGCTGGCAGAACCCTAGATGTGGATCAACTCGGAAGCTGCTTCAACGCTTCCGGGACAGATGCAGGAAAACGATGACAGAGTCATGGCTACTGAAGATCCGGGGACGTGCCCTACCATCGGTTGTGGTCAATCCAACTCCTCCGCACATTGAACAAGCATGGGCCATGAGTGTTATCCAAAGAGGCATCTAACAGTTTGGCTGACCAGGATTAAGATCGGCTCCGGGCCAACGTCGATATCCTTGCAAAGAAGCCAGGACGAGATAATGAATCAACAAGCCTCTCATCCGTATTGGGGGATATGTCCTGTATCATTTGAACAAGGCGACTGGGAATTCCCGGAAGTGGCGTGTTTCGTTTCGTTTTGTTTGGCTGCGTTTGTTTCTCCCTCGGTCTCGATTACCAGGGTTATTAGCTCAACCCAACTTATATCACAGAGTATTATAGGCCATAAGACAGGTGGTTATCGACTCGCACTAGCGGGCTCGACAACTCCTCTACCAACCAGATGAAACAAACGTTTTAAGGCCCATCTCTCTCGTGGGGCAAAAAGGAAACATGCAGGCATGTTAACCAAGTACAGCGTTGCAATGCATCGTCACCAAACACCGCCCGTCATCGACCCAACCTCTTCATTGCTGGCCGATGCTACCTGAAAACTCAGACCGTTATAGCCCTAGGATGGCCGAAAGTCTCGGTCTACGGGGGTGACAAATCCATGACCAAGACTAGAAGGGGTGCTATACCCCAAGTCTATCACGCATCGTCAGTGTAGTAGCCGGGAGTTGAGGCCAGTTTCAGACCTAGTTTTGTACAGATCGGGCAGTCTGCTTCATGATGCTATGCAGTACCTACATCAAGTCAACAACACCAGCCAGCCATAATGCCTCGCTTAGAGACTGCACATCGGAGATTTCCTCGAGATGTTTCAGGCGGTAACCTTCTCTATTCCCCGGCTCTGCGATATGTTGTAGATATTGTTGCTTTGCCCGCTGTGGTGAGATGTGACACAGCTACTCCTCCTGCTCAGCTCTGAAATGACTTCGATAACCGTGACGCCTCTAACCCCGGAGCATACGATCATCCCAAAACGGAAGACTACGGGACTTCCACCCTGTGTTACCTCCTCTCGACTGTTAGACAACTGCCCTTGGCGTCGTGTGACCACCCGACGCGTCTCTTCCAGACGCGATCACATACCCATATGTGCAGTCCCATGTCTGCTCACCTCAAACACGTCACAATGAGACACTACGCACACACACACATCTAAATAATCATTACTCTCCATAGCCCCAGATCAGAAGCGCCCGGTGCCATCATTTAGCGCCGTGACTCGCATCCCATGCGGTGCAAATGCAAAAAGATAACCAGAGCTGTGCGGGTCCTCTGCTTCAACCGACAGCAAGCACCAACAACCATCACAACCCATCACAGCCAAGATCGGGCCTTCTGCACTCTTCTGGTCATATAGCCTGCCGACAAAGCATTAGCATCACGAGTACACTAGTGTGATGGACTCGACCGCCTTAAAGCCACAAGTGACATGACACCTAAAGGCCCTTTGCACTGTTTTATCGGCTCCATCCGCTCACTGGCAGCCTTCTTCAGGGTTGATCCCCGCCAGTCGGCAACTATGGCGATTGTTCCGTACAGTGCCGTCTAGACAGCTACGTGGCAAGGTCCCGCCTTACCTACCTATATCATAATTGATCGCAGCCACCCCTATACATACAGACATCTCCTGGGGATGAGATGCGCGGATTGTGGCAGGGGTTCAAAGCATAAACACTTTCGTTTCGTCTAGCTCAACTGTGGAGACCGATTCCGGTGAGACAAAGCATACATGGGTTGTGAGCCAGATCCGAGGGAACCTTTGCAGTTTGGGCGTTATATCTTGTTTCAAGGCTTCAGTTATAGGGCACCAAAACGTTCGGAGTTGAAGTGATGGGGGCTCCGTTTTCTCACCCTTCTAGCGTCACTACTCTGCAGCTCGAGAGGAGGCTCATGGCGTGATTTTGATGGTGATCAAGCAGATCTTCTTCTTCTATTATCTAGCGCTATCTTCTTCCAAGTGCGCCTGAATCATGACATCCCGAGAGTTGTTGTCAAGGTATTCAGTGGGATCCAACCAACCTGCCTGTCGTGCTCTGCGCTTACATGTTTCTGTATCCCCTTCCTGTGGTATCAAGAAACATCAAAATATGTTCCAGTTTCTGCCGTTCATTTTACATACGCAAAGCCGAAAAAACGCTGCGCCAGAAAAGGAAACCTGCGCCGCCGATGATCCTGCTTTTGCTCTCATACATGAATAATTAAGAGGCTGAATATAGTTATAAGATGAAGGTAATAAGTGACAAGAAAATGTGATCAGCCACATACCCCAAGCGATTGGATGGTTTCCCCTGGCTGAAGGATGGGGAATATTAGGTGCATGTAAATAATTCTTTCTCCTTTTCCGAGGTTCCCAGGTCTATAATTTTTTCGTGAAGACATAGGAGATCATAGACGTTCAGAGACAAAAACAATAGAATACAAGACAATTTTTGAGAAAAGGAAAGGGGAAGCGAAGTATGATTAATGTTAAAAAAAAGGGTTTGTGACAAAAAAGGCCAGTTTTGAAAAATAACAATGAAACGGCCTGTAAGCACGGGACAAAAGAAACTGATACAGGGGTAAAAGAAACATGTCGTGGGTGCGTTGTGCCCTACCTGGGCTGAAACCGGTGTGCTCAAATCGATAACTCTAGGATGGTCCGTACAGACGATGATAAAGTTGCCGTGCTGAAGATTATGTTGGCTGAGAGCAGCCAAATGCAAAGCGAATGTGTTTAGGCGTAGGTCGAATGATCGTAAAGAAATAAGGAGCGTGCTGAAAAGAGAAAATGGTGTTTTTGATGCGTCGTTATTATATTGTGAACCCTCCACTGTCATAATGATGTTTGTTTATTATTGAAGCTGATGATGCGAGTATAAGGGCTCTTCGGACTCCGCATTTGAGGCTACGGCTGGAGATAATGACTGTGACAAAGCCGCCAAAGTTGCTGGATCCTCAACTATTAGTTGCTCAGCCCGTTCTCGGCACGCTGCAGGAGTAAAGCCGGTGCCAACTTTGTTGGCGACGATTCTCCATTTCTCGTTTTCGTAGTCCTGGAGGGCAGTTCGAAGCTTTTGGTCCTGAAATAGAAAGTTAGAAACCATGATCAACCACATAGCCAGAGTTGCACTGGGGCTAGAGCGTAAATTAACATACCGTCTCATCGGTCCAATTCGTCGTTTTAGCTTTGAGCTTCGTACAGTATCGAACCTGAAGCGTTCCTGAAGATCGGCCTGGGAAGAAGTCCGCGATTTGCTTCCATGTCAAGTTCTTGTTCTCTTTCAGCTCGATCAACAGCTGGTCGTCTTCTGGTGTGAATTTCAATTTTGGTCCTCGAGGGCGAGGTGCTGGGTCTGGCATTCCGATTTGTCCCACAACACTTGGGGCGCCTCCTAAGCCGTCATCACGGCGCATCATCTTGGAAGGTGGCTCTGAGTCAGGAAGATGGTGGTGATGATGGATAGGCTGGTGCTGAGACTGGGACACAGCGACGGCGGCAACGTGAGCGTAGGCTGCTCCCAGGGGTGTTTGTTGCATGCCACTGAGGTCCGAGTGCTCCAAGTCAGTCATACCTGCAACAGATAGATCGAGATCACTAGGTCGCGGCCGTTTAGATCCAGAGGGAGGCAAAGCGTGCTGAGGGTGATTTGGTGGTGTCGGGGTCGAGAGAGTTTGGTACATGGGCGCCATAACTTGGCCTGGAGCTCCAAACTGTGGTGGCCCAAGACGATGGTGTCCTAGATGAGAAGGGTCCATAACCATCTGTGGTGATGGATGCTGATGGTGTTGAGCCATGGTTGCGTGCTGGACATGAGGGTTTCCGTGATGCGGGTCGGGGGTGCCATGAATACCAGCAGCCGGGCCTCCAGGATGGTGAATAGAGGCCCGAGGCTGCTGGTGTTGTGAACGCTGGTGAACCGACGTATCATATGCTTGCTGATGTTGATTTTGCTGTCCTGATTGTGAGCTCTGACCCGAGTAGTCCACGGTATAGTCCCCCACTCGATAGGTGCCCGCCAGCGTGCCTCCGATACATGAGGTCCTCCAGAGCGAACCGCTCTGGACGGCCGCTGGGCTCTGAATGGAAAGAATTTGACAGGATGAAGCCCTTGCGGGCTACGGCGTGGAAGAGGAAGGGTTATCTAGAGGTAACAAAACAGGGTGGATTTGTGTGCGTCGAGCTTTCTGGGTCTTGTATTTGGCGTCTGGAGTGTAAGTCGATAGCGTTACTAGCTACTAAGCAGCTTGCCACATATATTGTCTGAATCTGCAATGATTGGTACCGGGCCAGAGGCTTTCCCGTTTCCGTAGTCGAGTGAGACGCTGGTGTCTGGCGGTGGAGGGCTGTGTTGGGGGGGGTGAGCTCAGGCAGGAGTTATAATGTCGTAGCGGCTGTGAGGAGTCCAAAGGAACGTGTTGAATGCACTATCAATTCGAAGTTGCTGTCCTCGAGAGAAGGCATAAGAGAAGGACTTGATTAGGATCAATATTATTATGACATGCCACCACAAGCATCGAGTAAGGCAGTTGATAGGAAAGAGAGTTAGTCGATGCGGTGATGCTTGACTTTGTATAATAGAACAGGTCCCCTCACAAGATCTCTTTTAGCTCCCGGCCTGGGGTCAGTAAACGTATTTAACACAAGGGCTAGTAACCTGGCAAGCGTTGCCAGTACCAGGGCCGGTGTATATCGTCTGATGACGGAGTAGGTTGAGCAGGGTCGCAGAGGGAGTGGATCACTGGCCTCTCTGTGTTCATGCTGCAGGTTAAAGCACTTGGAGGTTTTGCCCAGTCCGGTATGAGAACAATCCCCGTCCGACAAGTGCTGGGCTGCGGAGACTACCTGTTAATCCAGGTCAGGGTCCGGAGGGTGGTCAATTTGACGATCTTATGTCCATGGCAAGGTCCCCAGGGTGCCTGATATAGAAACAAGAGCCACCCCTGGCATCCATCATGACTAGCAAGGATAGGAGCTCAATGCAATAGCATTACTGTACTTTGAAGACAAGCTCTCCCGACTATATCGCAATTTACCATAGTCGAGTCCCTGCACACAACAATTAGGAAAATTTGCCTCTGTTGAAAAAATATGACACGGAAGGACGCTGAGCGGAGGTGCTTATTGGGGCACAACGCCAACGTGAAACGCGCTTCGCTTGAAGAGTGTGAGACTAGACCATACTGAGCTGGCCAAGAACAGCCATAGAAACGCAACAGCAAAACGGCCAATGTCAGGTTTTTCGCCGCTTTGCAGGCGGAGAGCCACAGAGAGTGGGTGCCGAGCTGATGGCGTGGCAACAAGGGAGAAAACAGCTCTGGTGCTTGTTGCAGGACAGGAGGTAACGGTGTGGATCGGAGGGTTATAACAAACCCAGGGTCTGCTATATTAGATGGCTCAACCAGGATCGTGTCTATCAATTAGACTAGATCGCAAGCAGAACCATCTCCACTAGCCGGGAACCTCCGTTTGGCAAATATGGATGGTAAAGCAGGGAGAAACCCATGATGGATGGGATGAGTGTGCACGCCGGGTAGTCGGGGCTGGTCCAGATTTGATCAGTGAGCGCACGCACGCCATGATGTTGTTCCCCCAAACTAGATCGACATCCTAGTCAACGGTGGCTGGATTGAACAAGCTCCCGCACTAAAGTCAGGGACCAGATACGTCCAACCGTCAACTAACAACTGCCTAGAGCCAGAAGTGGTCTCGCGGCTCATGGACCAGGACGTGCCGGGGCACATAAGCATGGGCCAATAAACGGGAAATCGACCCTGCGAACCGACTATCTGGATCTCTCAAAAAGGAGGGCTGAGAGTAACGGTAGCGGACAACCACACCCACATCCACAATCAGAACTGGAGGCCGAGATGAGTCTGCTAGCAATTATCTTGGCATGGTAATAGGTGCAAAAGGGAGCTTCTGGTAAGGGCCATGAAGGCCGAAAAGATGGGAACTCAGACATATGCGCAGATGCTTGCTTGTCTGAGAAGCATGGAGCTACATGCGATGCGATACTGCATCAGGTTGGACCTACCCGGTTCTGCGCCGGACCAAGATAGCATATGGCTTGGCTTGAAACCTGACTACATGTCAAAGGGATGAACGGCCAATGTCAGTGCCACTATTGTAAGTGGCTGGTGTGCTTGGAACAGCCCTATTGAGCGGACATTGGCTTGCCGCTCGGAGTCCCCAAGATTGCACTTGTCAATGCCTCATGCCAAACGATCAGAAAGCCCTAGGAGACGTGCATCGCGTAGGGTAACAGGCGTTTTGAAGTCGAAACACGCATGATGTTGAGGCCGAAAACAGACTTGGGATCCGGCAAGATGGTGTTCCGGTGACAGCCACACATTGCCAGGCGTCTCCTGATATGCGAGTGTGTGACAAGTCAGGTCGAGTCAAACGGTTTTGTCATTCACTGTCATCATCGTCATGAATGGAATGTCAACGGGGGGGAGGGATCGGATTCCAGGGCCCTGGTTCAGGAACAAGAACAGGAGGTCTGGGATGGCCTTCTAGAAGGACCTTCTAGCGCGTACAGGGAGGGCCTCGTTAGGAGTTGGGACCTGGGCTAGCGTAAAGAACCCTTGTAACTGGTGGAGCGGAATGAGCACGCGCCGCGCTGAGTATGATTGAAGATGGGCAAGAGTGGATGTAAGCTGTCGGGCGGTAACTCCTTAAGGATATCCGGTGTTGAATGGGCTGAAAATTGAGTGGTGATGGCATGTTACGATGTGAAGTTGGGGTGTAGAGGAGGTGATTTTGTCAAAGGGGAGGACGGAAAAGGCTTGGAGGAGAGGGGGAGCAGGGGGGGGATTGTTTGAGCACGCTGTGACTGGTTTTGTTTGAAGAGCTGGAAAGAACCACCAAAAAGTGCAAGGCAGACTCGAGAATCAAAATTGGAATGGAGTCATGAACAACGGCGTTGTAACCTGCCAGTCTATCCGTGTTAGCTTGAATTTCTAGACTGGCACTACGGATACAGGGAGATGCCATTGCAGTGAGGCAGCCCGGCACTAGCTAAGGTAGCAATTGACCTAGAGAATGCAACAGCAGATATCCATCATCGCTTCTCCACGATGACAGCAACCTAATCTCAGCTATATCCCGAGTTACTATTATTTCCCATCAATCTTCCAATGAGAAAATATATATATATATATATAGTGCCAATAAGACAAGCTAGATTGATCGACGGATAGATCAAGGTTTTTAGTCTATTCATAGTCATATATTCTCGGATGGCATTTCGGTTCTCTATTTGAAACGCCAAATACACTACAAAAGTCACCTGACAGATTGATATAGACAGGACAGTCTATAAGCCAACCACTATATACCGAGAGTTAATTATCAATTGGAAACATGACATGAACGGTTTTTAAGGTTTCCGGAAGACCTTGAGCATGCAGTACGAACCAGATTAGATAAGATCAACGAGTGAGTGTATCATAATTAAGTAGTGCTAGGAACCAAAGATAAACGTCAAGCATGGATGAACCTCGAAGCCGCACCAACAAAATGATGCAAACCTAGGATATCGTACCCTAAGCGACGAGACGAGCTATTGATACGAATAATAACTTCTCACTTTACGTGATGGTGAATAAGCCAGCCAATGCCGGAGCATTGCCTCACCAAGTGATAGCTCAACGGTCCGGAAGCTAGAATCGCCGTGGGACTGGAGAGTTAGCTGAGCTGACGGGACTTGGGGCCCAACTCTGGGGAGGGATCGTCCATCTTGCCGAGCAATGGCAGTCCAGGGCCTGGTCTTTGACGCCATCTTTTGGCTCGAACCACCTAGGTTACCTTGACTCCCTAGTCGCCTACGCAGGTACACACACCGCACAGAACGCCTATGCGGGTCACTTGTCAAGGAGGAAATGACATGGGTTTGGCTGGTTGACAAGAATAGAAGTCGACGTCAGCAAAATCGCGTAGATCTCAGTCCATGGTTCAACCCCTGACAACCCAACGGCCAAAAATAGTGAACAAGGGGATGCAGTCAAGATACGCACGCACGCCCGTTCTAATGCCATTTGCTCCACAATAGAAAAAGAAAGATCTTCACTACATTTCCTAGGATGTCGTTATAACTTAGGTAGCTATAGATAAACTAGTAACCTAAAATACGAGGGAGATCTTTACTGGTATTTTGAAGAGTTTTTTTCTCCTAAACCATTACAAGATCTTCCAACTTTCCGCACCACAGGCTATCAAAGCTTTCATAATAACCTCGCTTCCACTGTTTGCATGAATGCATAAATGGCCAATTTTACTTCCCCACGCAGCTGACAACTCACGGCGTGGAACCGCGCCCTCGGTGAAACCGCCTTTTAGGCCCTTGCACCTATCTATTCCCAATTCTATCGCCTACAGCTTTCCATCTCCATATTGCATTTCCCTCCTCCCAACAATATGGTCAATTTCCCGGCAATCGACGTGGGTCATCCATGCGAACCCAACAAACCCTTGTCATCTTCCGTCATCCGCATTTTGCTCCTTGTCCCTCCGCAGGGTGACATAATGCTTGAGACTGGCCTCACCTAAAATCTAGCAATCTACTCTGTACTAAACTAGTAAGCTAGCTACCTATCTAGGTACGGATAGGTTCCCATAGATCAGAAAATAACAAGTATACTGGGAAGATTTATAGGCTAATATTATTAAAGAATACCTAAAGTTATAAAAGTTTAGGTCAAGTTTAGGTAGTTTATCTCATGTACGGATAAGGTACTTCAAAGATATTCTCTGACTTGACTTGCCCTGTACCTCTCTAATTCTCATGGAAGTTTTCTGACACCCTATCCCTGCTGGCAACTTCTTTTTAGATTTCACCCCTTCTTTGTCCATTGCAAAAATTAATTATCACCACCACATCAGGAAATCAGACCGTCACTAAGCAAATCAAAATGGTGTGTTATCTCGGCTTTGGTTTCTCCATGAATCCGATTTCTCATATTCTACCATACTATTTTACAACAAACATAAAAAGTACACCTAGTCTGCCTAGGTCGGTCAACTGATTGATTACAAAAAAATGCTTCCCTCTTTAATAAAACAACGCCCTTTTACCCACTTCTTAAGCAAAGTTGTCCGATCGGTCCACCCAGATATCCTCCAGTTCCGCAAAGCTGTGGAAGTGCACGGGTCTGTGCTGGTCGCTGTAGAACGGCAGTGGCGTATCCAGCTTGACATGGACAGGCTTCTTCTCCATCCCAGCAAATGCACTTCCCATAAAACTATAGTTCCACTTGCCATCATCCGGTACCAGGAAGAATCCCCTGAACCGCGGGCTAAGCAACAGCTTACGCTTCTCACCCATTGTCGTAGTAAAACCCTGAGGCTGATCACTCTGAATGTCCTTGTTCTCAGCTCCCCACTGGTAACCTGCAGGTGTAAGACCCCAGGCTGACAAAGACACACTACCAGGTGTGAATGCGACCGAGACCGTCACCGTGTTGGTCTTGTCCCACTCATTGTGCGTGTCGAGAAGCTTCGAGTGTTCAGTCACATCCATGGCGGACATGTAAGGTAGCTCGCTGCCAGAGACGGTATGAATCACACCCAGAGGCTCCATGCCTTCGAGGAATTCGCTCTGGGGAAGTTGTTGTGGCAGTTGAACATTGCGAAGCCCACCAATCTGGGGAATCATAACGATACACTTGATCTCCTTGACTTGGTCGTTGTCAGGGGCCGACGAACCGTACAGGTAGCCAGCCACCTGCACTCTGAGGTCTGCAATGGTGATGAAGCGCTTCAGAATGTTGTTTGGCATAACGTAGGTGATGTCATCCAGATCGTTGTCAACCGACGAGACGTAGATGTTCTTTGCTCGTGTGCGCAGGTTGGATGTAGCAATAGCCCGTGTTCGCCACTCAGTCTTGGAAGCAAATGTCTGCTGCTCAAACTGCGATGTTGTTGTAACAATAATTTCTTCGCCGTGAACGTTCTGGGTCTTGGTGGTCACGGCTGTCAACTGTGCCTGTTCTTGTTGCTGCTTCTCGATCTCGGCGGCCTGTTGTCGTTGCATCGATGGTGCCGAAATTTCCATACCCAGGATGATATCTCGCACTTCACTGGTAGTCAAGCTGGAGACGTTGACGTTGTTCTTCTTGCCATAGTCATTCAGGATAAGATCTCGCAGCTGGGTTTCAACCGTGATCCAATCCTCATCTGACAGTGATGGCCAAATATGGTGCTCATGTGTGATGACAGTCTTGTCAGGTCGGAGGATAAGCTTTGTCTTATCTGGGTTGACATGAAGCGCACGCAAAATGAGAACAAGACGAGAGAAAGCAGTGTAAGACGAGATGCTCTTGAGCCACTCATCATACAGGTTGAAAAGCACCATCTGAGGTTCGGTGGCACGCAGAATCATGTCACCAAGCTTCTCAACCTTCATAGCTGCCTGGAAAGGAAGCTGAAGCTCTGAAGCCCGAATAGAAATATTGGGGAAGTCAAGCAGGTGGACTTCGAGAGGATCCAGGAGACCCTTTCTTGTCACGATCAACTGCTTGGGCTGTTCTTCCACAGGTAACGATCGGATCAAAGCAGCAACTTCTTCGGCGGTCTTCCACTTGGCAAGCTGACCCAGGCGCTTCTGTCCAGCCCAGACACTAGTGTGAATAATCTTGAGGAACAGCTGACCAGTTCGCGGGTTGAAGATGAAGATAGCACCGTTGATGGGTTTGGTTGTCAAGTTACCCTCAAATGTCTTATGGATTGTGACACGGTAGACGTTTGTGTCATCAATGAACAGCTGTGTCTGGTTGCTAAACAGCTCCGAGTAGTTCTGGGAGTTCAGGAACTCCTGGTTACTCTCGGAAGCGTAGAGTTGCAGGCCCTTTCGGATACGTTCACGCAGAACGTACAGAGCAGGATTGGCCTTCATGATCTTGGCCATGGCCTGCTGAACAAGAACCTTGAGACCAGGAAAGTACATGCCGTAAGCAGAGTACAGGTTGTAGGCAAGATCAATACCAATCATGAGACCAGTGGCTGAGGGATAGATACTGGCACTGTCAGTCGTGTAGTCGAGGTACTTGGCACGTGTGTATCGTTCAATATCATGTGAGTCGTAGTCGCCATATCGGAGCTGGACGTCAATCCAGAATTTGTTGGTAGTCGTCTGCTCAATAACGTCCTTAGTGTCGTAAAGGAGCGATGGCCGAGTGACATTCCACTTGTGGTTAGAGAAGAGCAGAATATCAGCACAAGAACTATTCATCTTGTACGACTTTCGGGGATGAATTGTCTCCTTCTGCACCGTCTCAATGCCCAAAGATTCCAGTTCCTGGTCAAAAACCTGGCAAAGATCCATAACAACAGACTCATGGATCTTTTGCCACAAATGGGCTCGGAAGATCTGGATGAGTGAAATTTTGAGCGTAGGGATCTTGCCGTGCAAGAAAATGCCAGTCAAATCAAGCTGGACCTGGAAACCCACGTAGACGTTGGCTCGGTTGATGGTGGGTGACCACCATAGAGTGAAGCGACGGTTCGGAATTTGGTTCAAACCTGAACGCTGGGCGTTTGTCAACTTCTTGAACTTCATACTCTCTTCAAACCCTGATGCCTTTTCCCAGAAGAGACCTTCCCATGATGGGAAACCTGTTGCCTTGAAAAGGGTGTGTTCAAGGATGGTCTCAACACCACCCAGTGCTTGGATCACATCGGTGCGATAAGCGTTCAGGTTCCACAATTTTCCGTCATGACGTTGACTAGTCCACCAAAAAGGATTATTCTTCATCAATTGATAAATCTTGAATTCAGCTCGTGCTCGGAAGCCCTTGTCAAAACTGAGGGTGCTTCGATCCTTTTGGAACAGGGTGTTGATTCGGGGAAGACCGCGATCCCAACTGTCCTCGAGATCCTCAAGAGTAAGACGGCGGTTCTGCTGATTGGCTTCAAGGCGTTTCTGAGAGTATTCAGTCCAGACTCGTTGAGAGTCGATGAACTCGGCCTCCCAGGGGATGATATATCGGAAAATATTCGGGATGAGGGTCTCCTCATCGTGGGTCATTCCTGCCCTGTAATGAGTAACGCCGGTGTCTGTTTGCTTCGACCAACGCTTGTCACTGGCAGGAATAAGAATATGCGAGCCCGAAATCATGCCGAGACCACCAAGTTCCTTGGGGGTGTAGAACACAGCAGGAGGGAAACGAGAAGGCATCTTGGAGTTCAAACCAATCTTGACTCGAGTCTGAATCTTGGTCTCACACTTGACAATAGTATCAAGCAGGTCGACGGTTGAAACAGCTGCCTCACGGTAGTAAGTGAAGAGAGCAATCAACGCCGTATTCCACTTATTGGCAATCTTGGTGAACGTGGTACTGCCAGAGGACATAAGAATCTGTCGGATACGGTTGTTGAACTTCTGAATATCCTCCTCAGTGACTTGTAGGAAAGCATGAGCGGTCCTTTCCTTGGTGGTGTTGTCAACAAGAGACCATACACTGTCCTTGACCGGGAATTCTTCATTCTGGTTGCGAATCTTCGGTAGAATACGGACTTCGAAACCGCACATAGAGAACAGCAGGTTCGGGTTGTCACGACTGTAAACGCTGACAAAGCTATCATCCCAGTCGATCGTTGTCACAGATCGAGGAAGACGGTTCTTCATATCCCAGAAGACAGCCCGTCCGAGGTTCACGTCGTGGCGCATCAGACGCATACGAGAATCTCTGGGCCAGCACTTCTTGCTCTTATACCCGATCACGTTCTCAAAATTAGGGTCGGGTTGCTCAGTGAGGAACCGCTGGATAAGGTCTCGAGACTCCTCAGCAGTGAACCTGAGGAAGATCCAAACCTTATCAATGTATCGGGTGTAGAGTCTGATGGGATGACTAGACTCGGTCTCACGGTCGCGGAATTGCAGGAAGTCGTTGGGGCTCTGGGGCGGCCCAGCAATCTCACTTGCTCGCTGAGGACCCATGAGCAGAATATCCAGCACAAGGCCATAAAACTGGAACACGAATGCAGAGAACTGTAAGCCACGAATCATGCCATAACTGTTGACATGGTTCATATCCTTGTAGGTCAGCTGAACATTGTTCTTGGCCGTGATGTAATCCGCCAAATTGTGATCCATGATGAGCCTGAGGAGAGAGTTCAAAAGTGTGAGCTCCATCTTCTCATAAACCTTAGACAGCTCTGTCTCGATCATAACATTGCATTCGCCATTCTCAGTCTGCCATACACGGTCAAGGTTGTTAATACCTTGGGCCCACTTGTAAACAAGCAGAGGGGGGACCTCGGAGTCTGATGGCTTGATCCAAGCAGGGAAGAGATGTCGCTGGTCTGCTTGGTACCACAGGTACTGATCCAGATAAGCATCACTAATCTTTTCGATAGGCTCGATGTCGTAAACGGGGTTGATGGTGCTATAGTTGTCGTTCATGTCAATGTTGACTTCCTTGAAAGCTCGCTGAGTGAGCAAGAAACGCTTGATACGCTCCAAAGTAGTACCAGGGCTATCATATGCTTGCTCGATCAAGGCCAATTCCTCTCGCTGACTTTGGTTGAGACGGCCCTTCACTGAATATGCCTCCCTCAGGCGCTCGAGAGCAAGGATGAGGATTTTGGTGTCATGTTTGTAAGAAACACTTGGGAAGGGAATGGGGGAGAACTTTCGAGACTCAAGCCAGTGCACAGTGGTGGTGTAGATAGCAACGGCTTCCTCGGAGGACACGTAAGGGCCATCCTTCATATGATTGTGCTGACGTTCTTGCTCGGCCTTGAGCCAGAGTCGGGTCAAGCGACCAACATTCTTCTTTGCAACAGTCTTGTCAACAGTAGCTCCTCGTCGAATACGCTCGCGATTGTAATGGGCGACTGAGATCCACCAGTCGGCCTTCGACTTAACGTATCGAAGAATGATATTCTCGATAGGGGCAGGCAGGCCAGGAACCTTCCAGGGAATGTTGCTCTTCCAGCATCTCCAAGCCTCTGACAAGTGCTGAAGTACTGTATTGACCTTGTTCTGTTTGATGCCCTCAGGCATCATATCCATGAGATCAGCCATAACGGATGCGCGGAGCTCCAAATCAAAGTGAGACTCCACACGTTGCTTAGTGACGGTCTTTGCGACTCCCTTGCTGTGTCGACCTTCGAATTGACGAGACAAAAGATTTCCAAGCCATCTCTCGAGCAAAGGAATGATACCTCGCATGAAGAAAAGCCAGACCCTCCAAGCGGGAGCCCAGAATCCACATCCAGGACCCTTGCCGACAGGACCAGAATTAAATCGGTAGTAGATAAGATGCTTCAGATCCTTACAAGTTCGGATTTGATGCATCAGCTTGTACTTGTATCGATACATACCCGTGAGCTGACCAACATGGTTGAAGGCGTACAGAATACCATCTGCAAGTTGGAAGGCGTCGATGTTGCCAAGTCTGTACTGAACCTGGGCATCAACAATGAGTTTTGTCAGTCGCAGAATCTCTCGCATCAGATGGAAAGCATTTCCGAAACGAGACTTCTTTCGCTCCTTGGTTGTCAATGTCTTGACAGGTTTCAAATTAAAGTTGTAATCCAGGTGAAGATATGTCAAGTTCTTACGATGGATGAGAAGATTGAGCATGTTGAAACCCTGGCGGCAGACCTGCAGACCAGCCTCGACCCAATCAACGGTAGTTTGCTGGAAGAACTTGGTTTGCTTGAGAGATCGTAGCAAGTTTTGCTTGTTCTGGGCCTTAGGCTTCTTCTTGTGGAGCTCGTTCAAAACGAAGTTCTTCAAGAGTTTCTGATACGATACTCGGACCTTGACGGGAGGTCGATCGGAAGGAGGATGCTCAAGATACCACTGCTTGATCAGCGGTACGTCTTGTGCTCGAACCATGCGTCCGGATCGTCGGTTGAACGGGTATGGTGCCCACCATAGGTCGACGGCGGATGATGTGTCCTCATTCTCAATATCCTCATCAGCAAGGAACGGCTCGACTCCAGCAGGCAACTCGAAAGCGTCCTCTTCTGGTTCCTCGATGTTACCAGCACCAAATATTTCGTCCTCATGAGAAACCTCAACATTCTTCGGCGCCACGGTTCGCGAAGAGATAGGGTTAATACGACGATCGAAGTGAAATGTCGGAAGATCAGTGTCTTCTGCACGGTTGAACACAACCTGAGGGTGTGAGTGCCATGACAGATGAACACTTCTTGGCAGCGAATTATAGAGAAATGGGTAGGCAACCCGGAACTCGGTTCGAATAGGGTTTCGGAAGATGATACGATCAATCGCGTTGAACTCGCCGAAGTCTTCGTCATTCGGGTCAATATCTTTGTACAGTGGCTCAAAACGAGGTCCACCTGGAAGAGCAACGTTGAGAGCCTTGGCTGTCAATAAGCTCTTGAGATCGAAAAGGTAGAAATAGTTCTTGTCGGTAACATCAGAGACGAGTGGTCGACTGAGACGGAACAGAGTCGCCATTTGTGGTAGTGTGAGGTTCCAGCCCTTGTAGCTGGGTCCGTTAACGTGTGGCGTATCCAGAAGGGGCCTGTGGTCGTAGAACCATTCGTAAACCGCCTCGTCTTCTTCCTCGTCGAGCTCCATCTGGATCGGCTCAAGGGGCTCAACGTCCTCCAGGTTCTCGGCCCACGACAGAGGTGGTTCTTCGTCGTCGAAAGGAGGGAATCGCATACGTTTAAACAATCGTCTGTCGGCTTTTTCTTTTCGCATGAACGTCCACATCATTGCCCACTGTGCAAAAAAGACAGGTTCAATGACACGGGGAATTTCATTAACCAAAGTCAGGCAACCATTAACATGGTAGAGCACTTTGACTTCTCGCGCCGACTCCCATGGCATCGGCATGTTCTCGAGCAGCTTCAGGACGGCGTGTGGCATAAATTTCAGGGCGCCGAGGTAGCTTCTCTTGTCATTGGTGTACTTCTTCTGCGAAACATCGCCGATGTCCTTCACGATCTTGCGCAGATGCTCAGGGGGCATATCGGCCTTCTGAGACTGTACGAATCCTCCCTTCCGCTTCTCGCCGAAGCGATTTCGCTGAGACTTGATCCATTCCTTCTTCTTCTGAGCGAACTTTGCCATCTGGGGATCGGTGGGAGGACGATAACCCGGCGGCGGCGGAGCTGGAGTTGAAGGTGGAGGAGGCAAAGAAGAAGAGGGCGGAGGCGGCGGAGGAGGTCCCCAGCCTGGGGGAGGTGGTGGAGGGAGTTGCGACATGATTGTTTTGCGATGCGCTCAAGAGAAAGAAATGAAAGGATCGTGGAGTTGTCGCTAGTAGGCTGCACGCCGCTGCGCGTGATCAGTCACGCTACCGCTTTCGAAGCGCTATCAGTATTAAAATTAGTAGTAGCTGGTTCTGTCGCGGTTTTTTGGTGATGAAATTGATGCTGGTCGCGCAGATTTTGAGCAGGCACGACCAGGGGTGGATGTTAGGGAGCTCTGGAGAAAGTTGCCTTCATCACGATAAATTCTGGGACAATGCCTGGGAGACGCGCTCCGGTGGGTCCTATCACGTGATAAAGCATGGGTCCTGAAATCCATAATTACTATCCGTATATCATGGCAAAGGAATGTATTAGACTATATGTAGTAAATTCCATAAGAGATTTACCTAAATATTATGATGTTACAGTGTGAGACACTATAGGTCTTATGAAGATATAGTTATAAGTTGAGTAACACGTCTAGCATTGTCCTTGTAAGTCGATTCTGTTTTGCCTTTGTCTTGGTTCGATGGCATAGACTATTTCCTTCAAAATCCAAGGTTTGGTCAGTTTTCATCAAGGATACATGGACTTGGTCAAAATTTTCCACAGTAGGAAGTTAACCAGTTGGAATACTTACCTGAGTGGTGCTTGAAATCATTCTTTCGTTATTCTCAATAATTGTCTACTCCCATTCTTATTCATTGTGGTACGATGTCGATGATGTATTCCACTAATGACTGAAAGCAATCTAACACTCAAATCACAATATAGCAAAAGAAAGGACTTGATAAAAGTCAAACCCTTCAATTACAACACGTAAGAACACAAATATGGGAAAATATCACGGACAGGGTATCATTATCAAATACAAAGGCCTCTTTCTGACCTGGTACTATAGGGTAGTCATCTGTCGAGGACCACCTATGTATCTGTCCAATGACAGCCGCTATAATTAAGTCGTTACCTTAGGTAATCACCAAAGCTTCAATCGCCGTCCAAGGTGAACTCCCATTCAATCCGACCATCACGACGGCCAATTCGTCCCGCAAACCACTCTAGCACGCCACAAATTGCTGTCAATCAAAATGGCGCACCTTAGTAGGTCTTGCAAAACTCCAGAAGCTCGTACTCTGCTAACTGCTGCATCGCAGACGTCAAGCCGGACCCGGCTTACCTGAAATATGCCTGTGCGTGACTTCTCTCCAACCTCGATAGCCATCATCTTCGACCCGAGCGCATTCTGACAATATGAATAGCAATGATGAAGACGCGTCATCACTACTTTCGATGGACGAACCGTACTGCCAAGATCACCTTCATCTACGTTGCCGTGATTCCCTCCATCATGGGTTACATTGCCTACAAGACCGACGTAAGTCTGAGAGTAGGAAGCGCGGCGACTACCGAAATGCTGACAAGTGAAGGGACTCTGGGATTTCCGAGCGAAGCGAAAGGGCGACCTCGTTTACGAGAAATAAACCGACCGAGGATTGGAGATTTGAGATGTGTACATATAAAGCGCCCTGACTGGGATAGAGCCCATGGTAGGGATTCAATTGAACCGAGGTCAAATTCGAACGGAAGATCGTTGAGATTGTGATACATCTAATGCTCTGAACGGAAACATGGGTATATCGAGCGTGACTCCATCAAATTGAGATTAGGATGACTCTTACCATCTCCCTCTACCTCTCGATCGCCCACTGGGGGCATCTGGTAATTTCTCGCCTCTCCTCCACTCGCCCCTGGGGAAGTCTCCCCCAACATCATCCCTCCAGCCGCCCCGTCCTCCTCTAGAGCCCCCGCGGCCAAAGCCATTATCTTGACCACGGTAACTCCCTCGGGCTTCGTGCGAACCGGAAGCCTGCTCCCTTCGCACGCTCGCGGCGGGTGCTACTGAACCATCTGAGAGCGGTGGTAGTATTGCGCAAGTGATGTAATCACCAACTACAAATCGAGAATCGCTAAGTGTCTTGAATTTGTCGTCACTGCCTCTTGTCGTGGCGTCCATGGAAACATCACTAGTTGTGTCTGCTCCGGAGTCACCACCTAACACAAAGCTGCCGAGTTCTTTAACGCCATAGTGAGGGGGGGAATTTGCGACTGCGGTGGTGCTGCGAAGATCCGGAAATACCAACTGGAACACTAAACGACATCCCACGGAGGGTGATGGCAAGGCCGAATGCTTGGTAGCTGCGAGTTCCAGAGCTAGCTCGTTGAGAGTACAATCTGACCATGTATATACAGAGATATGTGGAGGCAAATTACGTGACTCAAACTCGTCTGGCCTATTACCGTGAACTATCGTCAATATCCTGGATGCAAAGGCGAGGCTGGGAGGAGAGCCATGAGTACCTGTGAAGATCTCCCGTGCGGTAGAAGAGCTGTAACAAGAAAGGTGTTGTGTCCTCGCGTATTGATTTTGAGGGAGGTGAAGTCATTTTCGAAAATAGAACTGACAGATAAAGGAAAATTATAAAATTCAGAAAATGAAATGAAATTTGGCTACTGACGTTGTGAGTGATGAGAGAGGCATCACTGTACCTTACCTGAATTAGCCGATTTATATCCGCCCGCATAGGTACAGTACCTGGTAGCAAACCGTCATGACTTCGCGTTCCATCAACAAATTGGATTCTGACCACTTATGTATCGCGACAACACTATTAATCATTGAGCGACCCGAGCCTCTCGACGCTTCCTCAACACGAAGAAAGTATCGAATACCAACACCGAACCACCTCTTTCAGTGCCAAATCCACCAATATCTTTCGAAAACACGCCGTCCCATCTGCATCATGGATTTCGCGGCGTTGATGAACAAGGAGCTCTCTAAGAGCAAGAAAACTTCCGGCAGCGACGATAAGAAGTACCTGAAACGCTCAGAAATTGAAGCGCAAAGAAGAGAAGCATACATCGCTGAGCAAAAAGCTCTCGAGGCCGAGCGCGAAGCCAAAGCCGCCGCGAAGCGCAAACGAGAGGAAGATGTTGCCGCCGAGAACGTAGCCCGTGAGGAGAAGCGTCGCAAACTCGCCGAGGACATGCGCAAGAGGCGCGAAGAGCAAGAAGCCGAGCAAGAGCGCGCCCGAAGAAAGCGACTTGGTTTACCGGAGCTGGTCAAAGCCAAGAGTGAAGATGTTGAAGATGGCGTTCAAGCAAGTGAGAATATTCCAGAAGAAGAGCTTGTTGATAAGTTGCGAGGGTTGGGTGAACCGGTTATTTTGTTTGGAGAGAGTCATACTGCGAGGTTGAGACGATATCGTAGATTGACGACCGTTGTTTCGAAGGGCCCGATACCAACAACGCTGGAGCTTGTGGATGAGAAGGATATGAAGGTTGATAGCGCGCTACCAAAAGATAAGGAAGGTAGAAAATGGCTGTTTCGACAACTGGCGAGCTATTTCACAATGGTTCTCACGGAGTACGAGCGGGCCATGGAGGCCGAGAAGCGGGATACCAGTGCCAGCAAAACAGCATACAACGCGATGGTACAGACACGAGAGAACATGAAGCCGGTAAGCCATCCCTTCTTTGCCTAAGGAGACCAAGAATAACGTCTCGCAGCTGTTCCGCAAGTTTGAACAAGGCGATCTTGACGATGATATCCTCAAGCCTGTCATAGAGATCGTACAAGCTCTTCAAGAGCGTCGTTACGTGGATGCCAATGATGGATATCTTCGTCTAAGCATCGGCAAGGCAGCATGGCCCATTGGTGTTACCATGGTTGGTATTCACGAGCGTAGCGCCCGCGAAAAGCTACATGATGGAGAGAAGGGTCATGTCATGGGTGACGAAGTTACCCGCAAGTATCTACAGAGCATCAAGCGCTGTCTCACTTTTGCACAGGTGCGATGGCCACCCACAGACTTGCGACAGTTGATGGGCTAAGGAAACAATGGTGATGGGGAATGACAAGTAGCTGGAGGCAAGGGCTCAAACTTAGTAATGATACCCCCCTTGAATAAGAAAGCCAGAGACACGTGCAATAGAACAATGGTGAAAGGAATGATTCATGTCAAAGCATGCTCCTGGACGCCTTATAATCTAGCATATTGTATTCCCGCGTCCTTCAGCGGAGTCATTGAAATCCTAACGCCTAAGCCGTAATGCGATGCGCAGTTCGTTCGTTCATCTCGTGTTGCCCGATATCCTTAACTTCGTTGGGTTGGGAAGGCGATCTTGCTTCCGTTTCTCAAGCCTCAACAATACTTGACCGACCAGGTGCGTTGGCATCATCATACCAATGCTCGTTAATTTCACGACCGACATGACCAGGATGCGGTTGTCTTTTGCCTACCACTTCAAGGCCGGCGGCAATGATACTCATACGACGAAGCCTTTCCTTGGCCTCCTGCTCGTACTGGCGAGCGACCTCGAGTGCCTGCTTCTGCATCTCGAGTCGGGGGTTGGGCTGAACAGCAATGAGCAGCTACGAAATATTAGTAGATGTTATGTAAAGTGAATAAAAAGGCTCACCTGGTTTTTGACATCAAGACGGGCCTTGAGTGTTCCCTCGCGGATCATCGATACAAGCTCCGTCTCAACCGAGTGTCCTTCCAGGGCGAATGCTTGATTCAAGCTCTCAAGAGTGACACATGAGAATGGAATGAAGTACTGGATGATGCACTTGTTGCGGATCTGTGAGTAAAGCGTTGAGACGTGGCGCTGCAAGTAGACGTCCAGTAGGTAATCGTTTCGAACAGACTCGAGAATGGCAAGACAGTTCGAGTATCGGCCATTTACAAAAAGACTAATAGCCTTACGAACATGCGACTCATGCTCTAGGAATGAGCGGAAAGATTGGTTATCCAACACTCTAGTTTGAAGTTCCTTTCTCTCCATAGTGGCCAGAGCAAGGAGACCTCCGTAAACGGCGATGTCGTTGGGGCTAGCGATGTGGTTGTATTGAGCGGGTGGTAGAGTAAAATCGACTTGGAGGAAATTATTGGCCGCATCCTTGTAGTGCTTGAGCCCAAGCAGTGCGATGCCTGATACGAGTTTTGTGTAGGGCTGGTAGGTTCGTTCCTCCTCACCACTCTGAACACCAATGATCTTGCCAAGATTGTTGAGAACCATGGTCCAGTCGCGTCTAGCGATATACACATTGACGAGATGAATACCACAATCGATGATGTGTTTGGTGGTGGTTACGTCCTGTCGCATACGGTTGTATGCATCGGCTGCTGCGTCCAGATATCCTGTTTTCTCGAAATGCTGGCCCAAGTCTTCGTTACCCATCTGAGGAAAGTTAGGACACTGGATTAGTTGAGCCGTGAGGTCTGTACATACCCGAATGCTCTCTTTTATCAAGTTATGGCGGTACTGCTTGAGTTGGGTTTCGAGGCGTGAGGCCTCTGCCTTGTTTTCACGCTCAACCCTATCGATCCAGGCTTGATCCTTTTCAGCCTCGGGCTCGTTAGGAGCAGCAATGCGAATGCAGCTCCAAGCTTCATTGTATTGTGACACATCAGAGCCTGCTTTGGCCTCGACGATAGCAGCCTTGAGCGCATCGACACATAGTGGTACCGAAGACCTTCCGATCTGGATGAGCCGGTCGATTCTTGTTCGACCTAGTCGAGCTGTTAGCGGGCATGTCGAGAAGGCATTGATGAGATCGTAGCAACTGACCGGTGTAGTTCTGGATGTAGAGATCGAGGTCGAGCTTGGGTTGATCTAAGATACGGGTTAGCAAGACATTATCGAACCGCATTTGGATGAGCAATGTCCACGACTTGGGAGCCAGTAGCTGAACGAACCTTTGACAATGATGACACCCAAGTTGCTCATCTGGCCGAAAAATGCCATTAGAGAGCTCGAGTCAGCCATTTTGAAGTTGCGAATAGCCTATAAGCACTCGGCGCACCTCGAAAACAATGCGAGATGGATTTAAAGAGCTAACTTAGCTGTAACTTGACATGAGGTTTGGCGGATAGCAATGAGATGCTGCTAGGCTAGGCTGCAGTGGGGTAAGCTGCAGTGGGGGAAGGTGAGCAGACAGCCAGGCCAGTGGCGCCGGGCGGTGAAGTTCGGTGAGTCAAGGTGAAGACTTGGTAACAATTGGCCGAGAGCCGATCTCGGTCCCGAGCTTATGACGGCGTGCGGCGTCTGCCATCCTCACTTCTTGGTTACTCTGGATCCAAAAAGAAGCTTTTCTCGCAACAGTAAGGCTAGCCTTAAGGTAGGGTTGACTCAGGAGTCAGGACTCACGAATCGTGACGGCGCCCTTTCTGACGTTTCATCTGAATCATTATGTAACCTGAAGCTGTGGCCTTTACGTATTCTTTTCTCCCGCCATGGCAGAGGCACATATTCATGTTGGCACAACAGCAATGCTATGAGTACCTAGTCTATCTGTTTTACGAACGATTCGATACAGTATACCCGTTCTTTCTAGGTAGTCATGCTATGGTAACGTTCAAGCAGTTGATATTCACTTACTTAATTAAAAGTACTTAACCTTTTAAACTATAGACCTAGCCTGACCGTGATCAACAGACTGGGAATGGTAATACTGCGGACGTGTTCAGACAGGTGGTAGGTTATAACTGGCCTGGGGAATATTAGTTCTGACCGAAATAAATTATATTCAGGTACAACGAGAATGCCAACATTATTGTTGGCATGGATATTTGGGAAACAAATAACGTTCAGGCTAGGATTGATTGACTCTGAGAAACCTGGCAGGAGAGGTCAAAACAAAGCTTTTATGCCAAGGCCGATGCCAAGACTTTTGCAACACAAATCTACGGCAGATAATCTTCGTCGCTCTGACCCGACACTATCGGCCGAGGGAGATGGATATTTTTGGACCAAAGAGCCACGACAATTTCAGCTTAGCTATGGGTCCAGCCAGAGATCAAGGACGACCGGCACCTTTTCCGCCAATAGGTTCAATCTGAACTAAATCACACACCCGAAGACGCGAGAGGGCGCGCTCTCTGATTCGGCTGTGCCGTCTGCAGCAGTGCAGCTAGAGGTCACGGAGGAAACCCGGGCGAGAACCGGAGATTGAGGATCCATACTACGTACGTCCTGTGTCAAGTTCGTTTTAGTTGGATGATGTCATGGGGTACAGTGGTATAATATTCATCTGCTCATGTTCCCAATTCGCTTCGAACGTGTGTGGCGTTTTGTTCTCTTGTGTGTGGCGCGCAAGAAGCCACATCATCCGTCAGCTTCCGTGACTCCCGTGATGGTGGTTTCTAAATTCAGTCACCATCAAGATTTTGAAGGAACTACTCCGTACCTTTGTACCAATGATGCCTTTACCATTTTCGAATTTCGCCGACTGGACCCTGTTTCTGATCACAAACGCTACTTATTAACTTAGTAAAGCATCCTCATTAGTGTTTTGTTTATCTTATGCTTGTCTACGCTTCTGCAGCCCAGGTCACACTTCAGCCAGTGCATTAGACTGTTGGATAAGGTGTGAACAGAGTTGGGGCGGTCTACTGCTGTTGCAAATAGAGTTGATTGTGAGTTGCATGGATCTTCACGGAAACTTCAACGCTGTACAGTACAGTAAATTGAGGGTCAAACAAGAGATCATCATGACGCCTAGTATCGTCAACAGCATCTTGACTGACTTAGACTCATGGTCCTGGAACCCTTTTGGCCTCTCCCACCAGATTCTTGCCACAAACTTGAACAGCGCAGATAACACGGAAACAATACCAATCCCCACAAGTCTATGCCGCTGAGGCTTAGGTTTGACTAGAGTGCAGCCATTCACAAGCCTGCCCATACTAGCCATGCAAGTCTCGTCAGAGTGGAGTGGGTGGATGCCATCTAGCTGGCGACAAGGTTGGTCTAGAGCGTTTTGTGTTTTGCACGTTCGCTCGTAGGCTCGTTGCCCCCTAGTTAGCTAGTGAGTCTTTGACCCATAGCAGGTGCTTGAAATTGCATTCTTCTGGGTCTGCGACACTTGAGAGACGTTGCAAAGGTATCAAACACACCTAATCAATGGTGCTATGAATGCCCGTGACAACCATAGATAGCCCTTGGAATATTTTCCGCATTCAATTCATCAACCAACGTCCCCTATCTTGAATCCATCGGTGCAACAGCCTGAGCCTGTGCATACAGGAGGACGGCGCTGAGCGGCCGTTGGTCCCAAAGGGGGTCGGTCCCTGAGACCAACTGCGAGTTTATTTTGCGGCCGCGCGGCTTTGGGGTTAATGGATGTATCCGTCCACTTGCAGGGCCTGGGCCAGTGGATATGCCTTCTTTTTCTCGAGCTCGCCGTCCCGTCATAGCCGTGATCCTCCTCGAATTACGCACGAGTTGGTACTGCAATGTGTTATTCGTGTTTCTTGATGAAATAGAGAAACATCGTCGAAGGAAAGCCCCGGTAAGCCAGCCACCGACACGTTACCAAGTGATAGTCTCGTTGGGCAAGGGCCCTGACTTGTTTGGGTAATGCACGAGGGATGGTCCTCGAGGAATTTGGCATCGAGTCTCCGTAGCCCTGGAACTATTCAGCGATGCCATGGGACAACGTGTTGACGGTGCGTGATTTCTCCAACAAACAATGAGGCATGAAATTCTCAAATACCTATCTCGACAAGATGAGGGGGGTTCTTTGTAAGTGAGCAACTCAAAAAAATGGTACCTCTCTATACGCTGGACCCAATGTTACCTCACCTCCTTGCCCTGGTAAAGATGAAGGTCGATCCCCCCTGCAGCAACAATTTGACTTGGAAGGGACAGTGTGAGATTTTCAAGCACATCCTTTTCTTGAGTCTCGGTCTGTTCCTTTTACAGATACGGGCAGCGCCGCATTACTTGTTACACCTGAGTGAATTTCTCAAATCTGTATCGTGAGCTGACTCTGAATGCGTATTAATATTCGCATTGCCATGTTTCAAATGGCTGAATACCTAGGTAGCCTCTATCTTTGCTGGTTTAGCTGTACGGGTTGTTCTACGGCTGTTACACCCGCAACCTTAACTCAGCTATATGAAAACACCAAGCTTTGAATGGCTTCGCAATTCCTCCAATTGCCGCCTGGTCTTCATAAGTGATCACCTACAGAATACAGTGCTGTGGTTTCACCGCGGCATTCATTCTTGAACCATCTCAGGATGTATTGCGCCCCTTCTCCTGGTGTCTCCCTCGGGTGCCCATACCACGCAGTCATCTACTGGCGTTTGATTTTGCTTGGCTCCAACTCTTGGCTTGACATGTTTTGTGTCTTGGTATTGCTTGGCACTCGAAATTTCTAGTCTTTGTATTTCATCATCCCTTTGCCAGCTCTGGGTCTTAGAGTCTTGGTAAATCTTAGCATCTGCCACCGTCTTTTTGGAGACCTGCGCCTTTCACTCAAGGTGGCCTCACTCACTACCTATGTTCCTTCAGTCTCTAAGATTGAGACAAGAACGCGAAAGAGCGAGGTACATTGTGTACTGTGCTGATAATACGGTATCAAGTACCAAGATAATTGGCTCCGACAAAGGACCCGATCGAAAGCCCCAAAAGCCCAGACTCAGACTGGCTCAGGCTCAGGCCCTTTTGAATCCCGTTCGAGTATCGTCTCCACTTCTTTTGCTGTCTCCCCTCCTCGTTCGCTCATCCCGTTTCGCTCGTTCTCGTTCGTAAGTTACCTGGGCTGCTTTTGCTGGCTGTAATTGTCGCAGTTCAGTAGTAGCCTACTATCGTCTGTGCCCGCCCGCCTCGGTCGCGAAGCCGGGCTCCCACTGCTGGGCCTTCTCTCATCCTTTCACATCCCTTTCTCTGTGACTTGGAACAGTTTAGTCCGGTCTCGTTCAGCCCAACCCAGTTAAGTCTGTGCAGTACGGAGTACAGTACCTACGCTACGCTACGGTACTTGTGCACTGCGGGCTACCTAGGAGGTACTGTACCTACAGGGCAGCATCCCGTCCCGTCCATTGCCCAACACCTGGGCGTCTTCCCCATCATCGCCAACTCATTTCACTCTCACTCTTGAATTCTCATTTATTTCTATTCCTGAACCTGCCACCTTCTCCGCGGGAACTTTAACCAACGCATCTTGAACACTGATGGCCTAGGCCGTGAGTCTTGGGGGCGATTGGGATATGGGCTGCCACTTGCCTCACAACTTACGCCTGCGACCCTTCAATTGCAACTCATTCATTCTGTAGTCCCTTCAACTCGACTCGACTCGACTCTACTCGATTGCCCGCCTCAACCTCTATTTTCCGTCGCACGGCGGCAGCGACGACGTTTCCATTTCCTTTTTTCCTCTCACATTAATACCCAGCTCGCTATTCTCGATTTCATCGTGGCCAACAGGCCTATTCACTGGTGAGTAAAAAGCCTACATCGCCCGCCCGTCGGCTCTGCCCGTCGTGCTTGGCGTTGGAACGTTGTGACCCAAAACTCACTATCTCTCACTCTCTACCTTGCATTCGCATCCGCATTGCACTTTGCGCTGTATCTTCATCGGGAAGTCGTCCCATTCGCGAGTTAAATCGGCGATGGGCCCCAGTCCTTGCCAAGACTCTTTGAATTTCGTACCTCGATTGCCTCATCCCCCTCCTTCAAGTCACCAATTTCGAGAAATTGACTCCATGGTCTTTTACTGATTCAATCAAGTTCGACATGCCACCGGACGTCGCCGACAACGACGGCGGTCAGTCGTCTCACGACTGGCACGATGACGCTCCCTCGCCATCAGCAAGCATTAAGTCCGACAACGAAGTTGACGACGATGGCAACTCACAGCCTGGCGCGTCATCCCAACCGATTCAAAAGCGACGACGAGTAACGCGCGCCTGCGACGAATGCAGACGGAAGAAGATCAAGTGTGACGGCAAGCAACCATGCACACACTGCTCTGTCTACAGCTATGGTACGCGGTTCTGTTTGACTTTTCGCTCAATCGACCCTCCTGATTCATTTTAACCCTCATACTGGAAACGACGCGGTGGCTGACCGTTATATGCAGAATGCACATACGATAAACCTTCAAACAGGAGAAGGAACCCAGCCCCACAGTATATCGAAGCACTGGAAAGTCGACTACAGCGCGCCGAATCGCTGCTTCACAAATTCATGCCCGATGTCGACTTAGCTGATCCGAACCTCGATCCTGCCATTCAACAAGAATTCCGCAATCGCGAAAATGCTCGTGCTCAAGCCTCAAAGGCTCGACAGCCTCCTCAGCCTCCTCCAAGCCAACCTGAGCAAAATGATGCTCATCTGACTTCCATGATCGATTCCGTTGGCCAGCTTGACATTGACGAGAAGGGAAGCTGGGATTTTCACGGTACTTCCTCTGGTGCTGTTTTCTTGAAACGTATGAAGGAGCATTTTCGAGGCATGCTTGGGTCATCTTCAAAAGCTCCATTTTTACCTCGCGCCGAACGCCCGGCTGGTCTGGATTCGCCCTCGTTATCTTCCGTCGGAACACCCTTCTCAGTTGCTCCAAGCTATCCCGAGCTCCCACCGAAGGATGTTACCCGCAAGCTATGCTACTATTCACTGAGCTGCGCGACTTGTCTAGTCCGTATCGTTCACGTTCCTACTTTCTACGAGCAAATGGACAAGATCTACGAACGACCGCTGGACAATTTAACAAAAGAGGAAACGCAATATCTCGGATTGCTCTTCTCTGTTATGGCTCTTGGGTGCATGTACAACAATCTCGACGACAATGACCCAGCAAGCATGGCTTATCAGGATGCGACAGAGGAAGGGTTGAAATACTACAATGCGGCGCGGTCCGTACTGCACGACATGACGGACTGTCGCGACCTTATCTCATTACAGGCCCTCCTGTTCATCATTCTTTTCCTCCAAGCCACCTCAAATCTCAGCAGTTGCTATTCCTTTGTCGGTATTGCACTTCGCTCCTCACTCCGAATAGGTCTTCATCGACACCTACAGCACGAAAAAATGAATCCAATTGAGCAAGAAGTACGAAAGCGTGTATTCTATGTGGTCCGACAAATGGATATTTATGTTTCCACGCTACTTGGTTTTCCTCTCCTCCTTAATGTCGACGACATCGACCAACCATTCCCCTTGGAAGTCGACGACGAGTTCATCACACAAACCGGCATTCTGCGCCCACCACCCGGATCACCATCCTTTTTTCAAGCATTTAACGCCCATTCGGAATTGATGGAAATTTTGGCCAAGGTTACGAAATACGTCTACCCAACGAAGGGACTGGGTCAGAGCGTTACAAAGGATAACAAGCCTGCTTCTACCTATCTGATTAGCTATGGCCGCATCAAGGAAATTGAAGCGGAGCTTCATTCTTGGTTCGAGAGACTCCCCCAGCATTGGCGTCCAAGCGGCGAGGGGCCAATTGAGACGGTTCGGTAAGTGCAGCAAGCAGCCCCTTGGTGGTGGTGGTGAAACATGACTAACTCTACGTTCAGAATCCGTCATTTGTTGAGATTTGCCTATGCACATGTCCAGCTTGTGCTGTACCGACCTTTTCTGCATTATGTTTCTCCCCGCTTGAGTCAAGGAACTAAGGTTGATGAGTTATCATATGCTTGCGCAGCCGCCGCCATCAGTGTCTCCCGTAATATCGTACATATTGGACTGGAGATACGCAAACAGCGTGTACTAAGCGGGCCTTATTGGTTCATGCTGTACACCGAGTTCTTTGCTGTCCTTTCCCTCGTTTTCTATGCTACTGAAAACCCCGAGAAGCCTGGATCTGGCGAAGTTCTGGCAGACGCTCGAGCTGGAAGGCAAATGATAGCAGCCCTGGCGGAGAAGAGCATGTCGGCAGAACGAGTGACCAGTGCTCTAAAGGTATGACCCAGCTCTTGAAATTTTAGTATCGTAATTGCTGACATGGTTGAAACAGACCTTATTTGATGAAATACCAGAGCAACTAGATGCTGGGACAATACGACAAGTTCCTTCAAAGAAAAGATCCGCCCCCACAGGACGACCTTCCTCTGCTGTTTCATCTCACCACACTCCGATTCCCGCAAGCATGTCGTCCATGGGAACAACCGATTTTACACGTGCAAGCCAGATGTCAACAAGTTCATACCCAACAACCATGTCTCAAGGGACGATGGATATGCAAGCAGGAGGCATGGCAGCCTTCCAAGACAACACTTTCTCTACCAACTTTGGCGACTTTATGACTCCTGACTTGCAGCGAAGCACACCAGAATCGACCAGCAGTGCAGCGACAAGTACTCAACGATTCCCCTACGGAGGACAGCAAGTGGGCACGCACAACCCCGTCAACAAACTCGACTCTCTCATGTTTCCTTCTGAGGACCCTTTTGCCTATCCAAACCAACCTATGATGGAATTGGGATACCCCGGCAAATCAGACCAACCCGCGAGCATGGCAGACCAAAACCAAGATATGCAACTCTTCTTGACTGGAACGTTCGACGACGTGGAGAGCCAGATATTTGGGCAGCCGCCACCTTATATGGTGCACCAACAGGGCCAGACTATGATGGGTGCGTCGGGTCAGCAACCGATGTATGCCAGTCCATCAGCCATCATGGGAATGCATTCGGGTCAACCGATGATGCAACAAAGGCGACCAGTTTCACAAACGCACGCAATCCATCAGGGACATGCAATGTCAAATCGACGAGCGCATGCGCAACGGCACCAAGAAAGGCAAATACAACAGATGTTTACAGAACAAGGAATGCAGCCGGATTGGGGAGGCTTCTTTGGCTCTGGAAGAGGAGGATTCCAAGGAATGTAACGGTCGCTACATTTGATACCCATTCATGATACGGTAGGACGGAAAGAGCGCGAGGCGTCGGCTAGTGATTTTGATTTTGATTTCATGGGAAGAGCGATTATGATTTGGAACGGAGTGCTTGGATTGTTAAAGGGGCTGGGATACCACGGACTGAAGAAGATGGCGAAGGATTGACTGCGTTCTTAGAGATGGCCAGTGCACATAGACGACGGCTGGATTTGGTATATATCGGGACAATTATTGGATTGTCAGCTGATGTGTATTGATTGGGGTTTGGCGGAAGAAGAAGCTGGATGAAAGATGTAGGACCATTGTGAAGAAGACTACTAGTTAGCACTACAATGTATTCAGCTTGAGCATAGATGTAATGAGACTTGCCATGAGGCAATTTGGAAGATTCATGCCGGTGATTGTTTGGATTGATAAGGAGCGTTGATACAATTATGCTCGTTGGTGAAGCAACCACTGACGCCTGCGAACTCGGATCGTGCCGCAATCTAAAATATTCTCAACAAGTGTATCACTGACCAAACCGTACTTTTATCGATCTGGTTGCGTCATGAGGTCGATAGTTTAGTACAGTCGGGCTTATAAGGCGTTATCGGAGAGATGCGATACGCTGAGACCAAGTCCGATGAGCACCGCAAGGAAACGAACGGAGTCCGTGGCTGACTGATTACGGATACTGTAACTTTACTGTAACTGGAACTGTAACTGTAACTTTGGTATATGTGTTATCACATGAAACTTGGAGCTTCCTTTGTCAAAAGCAACACCTACATATTCTTTCGATTAACTCTCTGATATTTCGGTCTTGTATTCACACACTCATTCAGGAAGTATATATTCCCGAGTCAGCCATTTCCATAGTGCACGCAGATGGCACCGCCGATAACGCCGCCGAAGCCCGTCTGCGGGGAGCAAAAGCCTCAAGCACGTGAAAGAACCTCGATTAGCTACGAGTTTGTGCTTGAGGATGAATTTGACGCGCTGTGAGTCATTCATATATTGTTTTGCGTCTGCATTACTGACTTGAGCTCTGGAATAGGTGTATCGAGGTAAAGAAGAATGACGATGACTCTGGCGGTAAAAGCAGCAGCGGCAACAAATATCCTGGTACGTCTAAGATGAAGCTCTATCCAATATACTCTAGAGACCCAAACAAGTACTGACGTGTCGTGAAGCAAAACTCCATGCGCGCAAGGTCGTGAAAGAACTTGGCGTAACTGATGGACTCATCTATCTTCCTGGTGAGCCTACACGGCTCTATGAGGACTCAGACCAGTCGCCTCCTTTCAAGCAACGTAGATAGTCTGTCTTCCAATCTCTTTCACATGAACTCTACTGACCGTGTCTTAGCTTCTATTATATGACTGGTGTGGACTTTCCCGACTGTGCCGTCACTTACGAAATCGCTACGGACCGTCTTACCCTCTGGATCCCATACGCTGAGCCGCGACAGGTCCTGTACCACGGCCCAACTCCAGACGCAGCTGAAGCTATGCGTAAATACGACGTCGATGATGTTCGGTACACAGCTCAATTGTCCAAATTTCTTCACGGCCAACTTCGCCCCGAGAAGACTCTCTACGTCCTTCATTCTGACCAAGCTCCTAAGCTTACTGATCGGCCTCGAGGACAGACACAGATCAACTGCTCTAAGCTGCGTCCCGCTATGGATGAAGCTCGTGTGATCAAGACTGAATACGAAGTCGCTCTCATCCGTCGAGCTTCACGTATCTCAGCCGCTGCCCATCGTGCCGTGGCTGAACGTCTTCTTACTATGCGCAACGAGCAGGACGTCGAGGCAGTTCTCCTTGCGGCCTGTACTTCTCGCGGTGCTCATGCCCAGGCATACCCTATCATCGCCGGTTCCGGCGTTAATGCTTCTATTTTGCACTACGGTGCCAATAACCAACCCCTCGAGGGCAAGCAATTGATAGTTGTTGACTCTGGCTGCGAGTATCAATGTTATGCCAGCGACATCACCCGCACCCTTCCCATTAGCGGCTCTTTCTCCAAGGAAGCTGCTGCGATCTACTCCATTGTGCAGCGCATGCAAGAAGAGTGCATAGCACGCGTTCGACCCGGCATTATGTACTATGAGCTTCAGCTTCATGCTAGCGATGTGGCTCTTCAGGGCTTGCGCAAACTGGGTCTCTTGCGAGGTAACTTTGAAGAGATCCAAAGAGCGGGAACCGTCGCAGCTTTCTTCCCTCACGGTCTGGGCCATCATGTCGGTCTTGAGGTCCATGATGTCACTGGCTACGAGCGTCTCTTGATGAGGGAAAACTTCCACGTTGAGGGTGGAAAACGTGAGATGGTAACGGCTACTGCGTTGGTGGCTATGCATCGTATGGCTTCAGCTGCATTGCCTACAAAACCGAGACAGGCTCTCCAGGCCAATATGATTGTGACAATCGAACCAGGAGTGTAAGTACCAATGATCTTGTGCGTCCATGATGCTAATCTGTCAAAGCTACTTCTGCCGTCCTTTCATTGAGGGATACTTCCTCAACAACCCAACGCACGCCAAATTTATCAACCGAGAACTACTCGAGACATACTACCCAGTTGGTGGTGTCCGTATCGAGGATGACATCCTCGTTACGCCTGGAGGCTATGAGAACTTGACCTCTGCTGCGCCCAAGGGTGATGAGATGCTCGACGTCATCAACGGCAGCTTCGAGAAAATTTAACGACTTTGCAACCGCTTGCAAAAAAGCTATGAAACTGGTGGCAATGAAAGCAAGCGAATGTGGGATATTTACTGATTTAGATGCAGGGTTGCTTGTTTGTCTTGAGCTGGTCTAATAACGTCAGACATCTGGTTGAGATAATGAGAATGAACTTGGAATATGTTTAGGCTTTCAAATTTGCAGTTATTGAATCATAACACTTTTCTAATTATCATGCTCATTGATTTTTGTTAACATAAAAGCTCTCCCATGTACATACGGCTCATGCGTCTAATTTACAAAGCACAGTAATACAAGGAACAAGGCGTGAAGTTATAAAACCTCAACATCCTAAATACAAAACATCGTGATACTAGCACCGTCCTTCTCTTGGCTCCATTTACCGACTTTACAAATATTTCTTTGGCATAGATGAGCGCCGTTTCTTGTAAACGACATAAGCAGCAAAGAGAAGACACTGGGTGCCAAGGACAGCAAAGATGAGAAAACGGTGGCCAGGGGTCTTGGCCATAACAGCTTCTGACAGGGAGGTGTGGTGGTCAGAGAGTGTGTCCTTGAAGGAGCGCTCAGTAGACTGAAATTTGCGGGTGAGTTCCTTTCGGAGACCCTGAAGATCTTTCTCGAGCTCAATGATACGGCTATGTAGGGCAGTGATATCGTCGAGCTTGCGCATATCGGCGCGAAGCTGGCCGAGCAGGGCGGTCAACTCGTCATGGCGCTTCTCATCCTGTTGCTGGTGGCGGGAAGAGGTTCGCTGCAGGGAGGCGAGTTGGTGGTTGGTGTTCTGAAGACGGTTATGCAGGTCCATGAACTGGGTCTTGGAAGTCTTGAAGATATCGGGGTCCTCATCTGCGTACTCGACATCGTTCCTCTTGTTGTTATTGTTGTTGTTGGAGGTGTCCCTAACAGGTGGGGTGCGGCCTTGGCCCTGGTTTTGGTTCTGCTTGGGAGGGTCACGAACAGCACCGCTGTCGCTATTATCGGCCATGACAACCATCTTGAAGACCTCGAAGGAATCAGGGTTATCAGGTGTAGCAGCGGTGACACCAAATTGGTAGCCGGTGGGAATACTGAACTTGTCCGACTCAAAGCACAGGTTGCCATCCAACTCAACACGGAATGTTTTGGCTGTCTGTCGAAGTTTGACCTGCGAAGGCCGGCCGAGGTTGCGGTAGTTGTATGGGCAGTGGCCGAAGGAGAGCTCATCGACGTTGCTTTGTCTCGAATAATCGGTGTTGCCATCATTCAAGAAACCTCGAACCATGCCGTTCGAACCACCAGACGTGTCAACAACCAGAGCCAGACCGTCAAACTTTCCGACAGTGTAGATACTTCCAGCACCGATCGTAGCAGGACCATTGCGAACAAGCCAGATATTGAGGTTACCACGGCCACGGTCGGGGCCGTTGGCTCGGAAATCGACGTCAGCGATCCATTGGTTACGGAGCAAAGGCTGCTGGCCCCAGACGGCACCACGCTGGTTACCGGGAGCGAGAGGAGTCAAGATGATTCGGTTGGAGAGAACCTCGGGTGTGTTTGGGTTGCCTTGAACAGCAAAGTTGGGGATCTGTCCACGAGATTCGGGAGGGCTTATCCTATAGACGGAGGACGGGTTAACGAGATCCCTAAATAGTGCAGTACTGCACGGGTACAAGAGATAAAACAAACCTTCCAGCATGACCAAAACTAAGTTCACTGATGAGATATTGAGCCTGCGACAGGCTTGCTGCCAGCAGCGCAGCCAACGAGAAGGAGACCTTCATGGCGAAAGACGTATGGGAGGCGGCTCCAATGGATCAAAGACGAAAGAGAACCACAAAAAGATCAAATAATTCAACCACAAAGCAGACTCGATCCGGTGCAAAGACTCACTCCTTTTTCCCAAGTTCGGGTCACGGAAAAAGAGCTCGGGAGTGAAAGGGCATGAGCCGAGTTGGTGGAGGCAAGGCTGAGGACACTTTGCACTATGCAGCCCCTGGAACAAGCGTGTAGCTTAGAATCCAATACCCAGTGATTGAAGTTTGGAGCGGGGGTTGACGTTGGTTAAGGAATTGAGAATGAATTAAAGTCTCTCGGGAGGCAGAAACAATGAGCAGCAAGACGTAAAGATTCTAACCAAGAAAGAAAGAAAAATCAATTGATACGCAAGACTAGAAAGTCGGAACAGGAAAAGGGTCTCATGAGAAAGAGGCGATGGGTTGATGAAGCCACATGTGAGCTATTCAGCTCAGCCTTGAAAGGGTTCTGTGGCGTAACCCAACTGGAGCGACGTGGCTTGGGGATGCACAGCAGGGAGCATTATTGGTGGATTTGTCTACAAGAAGCTGGGGAAAGGAGCTCGGGCCGTCGATAGCTTGGTTGGGTTTGACAGAGTGAACCCCTTTTGAGGTGTGTTAGGGATTTAGTAATACAATGGAATCATAGGAGAGATTCCGTGAAGATTGATTGCGGGAGTTGCCCTTTGTTTCTCGACCTCTGATCGCCAATACGGAAGAACAATAAAAGTCAAAGCTAGATCCCTGTAAGCAACTCCATAATAGGAAGTTGTACTCGATAGGTAACAAAAAGTCCAAGAGACTATGCGTATTCTCCCGTGTTAATTATCTGGGCCTGCGATATTCTGACGATAATGCATATGGTTATATGTACAGGTAGTTGACAGGCTCCGAAGGACCTCTTTTCCAGGTTCTTAGTAGGTACCTAGTAGTTGAATTCATTGTACCCCAAAGGTTACACAGCAGCCACAGCTAGCTGTCAACTCAACTTCATACTAGGGTGTTTTAGTGGGGACATGTCCTTGGTCAACCTCATGCCCAAAAAGAACACGAGCCAATCTCCTTCTCGTCATGACTTGTAATCTGATCCCACAGAAACAAGCCCAGGTCATGCATGAGGTGATCCCGATCTTCGCGACAACACAAATCGCAACGCAACGTGCATCATGAGTGAGCACTACCCAACACTTGCGCAGACTGCGCTTGTCGCTGCCGCCTTCAAAATCCTCTTGTTCCCCGCATAGTGAGTCGAGTCCCATCAGCCATCAGGTTTGTCTGTCGCGTTTCCATCATCGCTCACCACCACCACCAGCAAATCCACCGACTTTGAAGTCCATCGTAATTGGCTCGCCATCACGAACAGTCTTCCCCTAGATAAATGGTATATTGAGAAGACGTCGGAATGGACTCTGGATTACCCACCCTTCTTCGCATACTTCGAATGGGTCCTTGCCCACGTCGCTCGTCTCGTCGATCCCTTCATGGTCAAAGTCTACAACCTCGACTACGATAGCTGGCAAACCGTTTACTTCCAAAGAACTTCTGTCATCATTACAGAGCTTGTTCTGGTCTGGGCGCTCCAGACCTTTATCGACAATGCGCCTCTAAAGTCTCGCCGTGCGGCTCAGGTCGCTGCTCTATCAATCATCCTTTCTCCCGGACTGCTCATTATCGACCATATTCACTTTCAGTACAACGGCTTTATGTACGGAATTCTCGTCATGTCTCTTGTTCTTGCGCGCGACAAGAACGAGCTGCTGACAAGTGGACTTGTCTTTGCTGCGCTATTGTGCTTCAAGCACATTTACTTGTACTTGGCCCCCGCCTATTTTGTTTATCTTCTACGGGTATATTGCTTGTCGCCTAAGTCGATCTTCCGCATTCAATTTTTGAACTCGATCAAGCTAGGTTTGGGTATTGGAACGATCTTTGCAGCTGCCTTTGGTCCTTTCGCCGCTATGAATCAGATCCCTCAACTTCTGAGTCGACTCTTTCCTTTCAGTCGTGGTCTCTGCCATGCTTACTGGGCCCCTAACATTTGGGCTCTGTACTCTTTTGCGGATCGAATTCTGATTCACGGTAAGCTCCACCTCAAGTAAGACCAGTAGTTGTGTCTAACATCTTATAGTTGCTCCACGAGTTGGCTGGGCTGTTGACAAGAGCGCTTTACAAAGTGTTACTCGCGGCTTAGTTGGAGACACAGCATTTGCTGTCTTGCCTGAGATCGGCCCAATGACGTGTCTCGTCCTTACAGTACTCTTCCAGCTTCTGCCTCTTATCAAGCTCTTCTTCTTTCAACCGACCTGGGAGACTTTCATTGGTGCCGTTACTCTGTGCGGCTACGCCTCTTTCCTTTTTGGCTGGCATGTTCACGAGAAGGCTATTCTTCTTGTCATCATTCCTTTCAGTCTCATCGCCCTTCGAGACAGGCGTCACCTGGGAGCCTTCAGGCCGCTGGCTGTTGCCGGTCACGTGTCACTCTTCCCACTGCTATTTACACCGGCAGAGTTCCCTATCAAGACCATCTATACCATTACCTGGCTTGTTGTCTTCCTAATGGCGTTTGATCGCCTTGCCCCCGCTTCTAACAAGCCCAGGATCTTTCTACTGGACCGATTCAGCACACTGTACATTGCCGTGAGTATTCCACTCATTCTATACTGCTCACTCCTACACCAGATCATATTTGGAAAGAGATACGAATTTCTTCCATTGATGTTTACGAGCGCGTACACTGCGATCGGTGTGGTTGGAAGCTGGGTGGGCTATATGGTGGTGTTTTTTACTGCGTGAGGTGTGGTGGATATCAAGATACCCAATAGATTCCGTATGTTTTATAAACTGAATGAAACAATTTCGTGAACTTCCTGGTCCAACAGACAAGCCCATAGTAATGTTGACTGGTTGGTGCAAGTACGGTTAGATCGTTGCTCTTCAGGTTCTTGGGCATACTAGGGGATATCCCCATGCATCTTTATTAGATATGTTTACAACACTTTCATCGTTCGGTTTGATCATTCATGCTAGGAAGTGCCAGTCAGTGACAGGTGACAGTGCAATGGCTGGCGGTGACCTGAAATGTGGAGCTCCTGGAAGTGCAAAACGAGAAGAGACACTGGAGGAGACTCAATGTTCAGCTTTAGCAGGGCAGAATAGGTAGTAACTATATCAGTGTTAGCAACTGCTAGTAGAATACTAGGTGACGATGTATATCACACAACTTCTGGGAATTGCTTGAATAGGTGCAGTATGTGCGAGCATTTGATAAAAATACATACAACGTGACTTACACGACGCGATGGAGGAAGAACTAGGGAGGTGTTAGTTCTATGTCATGATGCACTGCCATCACAAGATTCAGGAACAATAGGTTACTCGTGCTGAAGTATTTCCATTTTCAGAGACTATCCTATTGTTTAATGCCGTTTGTTGGCGCATAATGTGAGTTGTGATTGTACTAGAAGCTTACTTGGCGTCCCAAGATGACGGTCTGCTGTGCCTCCAGAAGAATTGCAATATTAAGCTATATTGAGCATACCTTCACAAGTCTCTAGAAACGGTCCTCGATACTGGGACTATTGAGTGCGGAGTAAAGCGAGGATCATAAAGAGTCCAAGAACGTGGGCGAAAAGTTGAGTTAGGCTTGTTTTATAGGCGGGCAAAGTTGGATGATGGATCTAAGACGACGAGGAGGAGGGTCGCGGGCCGACAGGGGTTGGAGGTGGAGAGGAACGGACCCATGAGGAGCTAAGCTAAAAAAAAGCTGGGACATGTCAAGACACTTCGACGCGCTTGTCAAGGCTTTATTGATATGCAATTCTAAGGATATACGAGTTCGATAGTTGAGTTATCTTATTTTTAACGATGTCTATATCATCATTTTCATGATATATCAATCTTGGCATGAGCCTTTATCCTGCTCGTGTATCTGCAGCCGCATTCTTCATCAAACCCAGCTCGGAATACTAATGTGCCAGGCAGGTACGGCATTGACCTTAAGTACCTGTACTTCTCAGATACTGATTCATGTGCCATATCATAGTGGCGGCCCGGGTATCTCTCAGCTCTCAGTGACCCACCACACTGCCGGGATCTGGGCTCACCCGTTAAACTCCCTCCCGTCAGTCGCGTAGTTGCAGCCCGCTTCTTTTCCTTCTTTAGATTCTTCTTTTCTTCCTACATCATTCTCCTCATTCTTGTCACGTCCGCAACTTGTTTCTTCCTCAACAACGAGTGTGCATTAGACAACCTAGCTCACGCATCATCTTTTTGACGTCTTATACCGTCTCCGGCCTCCCGCCGTGTAAGTCGTCCCTCAAGACTCCATCACTCTCGAGGAGCCCACCCCCGATTTCCCAACTGCGCGCCCGCGTTGTTCTCGATCCGCCCACGCAAAACGGACGACCCCAAATTTTGTCTTAGCACGATCCTTTATCGTCGCGTTTTCCACCACAATCCTCTTCGTGCCCATGCTACGATATAGCAACCCATTCAACCCTCAATCTTGTTAGTGGGGGAAGGCTATACCTCAGCCTTGCAGGTGGTTTCTATTGCGAATCGGCCGCTTGCGCTTAGATTACTTGACCATGGTACGCGCCACCATTTGTCTGTCGACCACTTCGTCTTTACTGAACTAACATCGCCAGGTCCTCTTTAAACGCAAGCCCGTCCGCTTCTTGCCGGTCGTAGAAATTGAGGATGAGAACACCGAGGTACGGCTACTCTCATAGAACTGTGGGTTTTGCGCAATGGCTAAGCAGCAGTAGGTCTGGCATATCCCTCAAACAGGTGAGGTTTTCACCTCGTATGAGGACTACCTCGACCGGTAAGTGCACTTCATCATCCAATTCCAAATACGCTCTGCTTATACAATTCTTAGCATGGACTTTTATAAACAGGTTAGCTGTGATATCTGGGCTTAAAGCTCGACATCCCTTACTTACCCATCTCACAGCGTCGCTTTAATGATCAGATTACAGGCCATTCCGGTCTGACTTTTTTTGAGGCTCTCAAGAGCGAGGTTTGTTTTGTGAACTCTGATTTAACATTCAACGGCTTACAGTTTAAATTAGCTTGCCGGTGGCAAAGAGGTCGAAGCTTCGTTTCCCGAGGCGCTGAAAGGTCCTATACTGCGTAAGGTGCAATTTCAGACCGTTTCTCGCCTCGATAACCTCGTTGATCAAATCTACGACGAGTTCAAGCATGACTATTACCCTGGTGAAGAGGTTACAGTGACCATGAAAGGGGGCGATCGCGCTCACGGATTGGTTCGCGACAAGACAACTTTTGGTCCCCGTGCTCTTCCTGATGGAACCCATTCTTTACCTACGACCCGCTATCTGGTGGACCTCAAGGACTCTGAACAAGAAACGATAGTGACAGACGAACACATCTGTCGAGACCGTGGTATTTTCACCAAGGCAATGCTCAGATCTTTCATCAAGAAGACGGTCACTCGCGATGCCTGGAACGGTGCACCTTGGTTGGTTAAGCATGACTATGCGAGCCAGTATCACATCGATACACGCGTCCCTCCTCATCTTCGATACGACACCAAGGTTATGGAGCGCAAACAGCTCCAGGCGCAAAAGCGAGCACATGTTAATCATGAGACGAACGGCCATGATTTGGCTTCTACGCTTCATTCCGGTCCAGTGCGCCTGCCTGAACTAAAACCAGCTCCCAAGAGCAAGACAAAGCCTGGCCAGCCGGGAGCGGGTTCAAAGGGTCTCAAATGGCCTCTTAACATGCCTGTTCATGGTGGTAACCCATTCAGCTCTCCTTCGGATTATGGCATTCAGACGCCAGTCCAGCGTGAACCTACGCCGCCTCCGCCTCCACCCCCTCCGAAGTATCCTATTGAGGATCTACAGCTTGAGCCTCGAGATGACCGCAAGCGTCCGCCGCTCAAGTTCCTCTGTAGAAACCCTCCTGTTGAAATTGAGAACGACGGCACGCCACAGAGCGATCTTTGCGACAAGATTGATATGGAATCAATTGGCCCACTGCTCGAGACTTGGGACACCCTCAATGTGTACTGTGAGGTTTTCAAGCTGGACTCTTTTACTTTCGACGATTACGTTGAGACCCTCTGCGTTGCTTCAGAGCAAGTGCCAATTCAGCTGCTTGACGAGATCCATTGCTCGGTATTGAAGATCCTGGTTGACTCCGAAGCCGACGGTGGCAAAGTCCGCATCGCCTTGCCCGAAGTCGACGAAGAAGACAGTGACGAGGATAGCGATGAGGATGTCAGCGCATTACCTACCCCTGAGCCAGAGGCCAAACCAGTCGGACGAGCTACCCGCAGCAGCCTCGCTAAGGCAGAGGCAGAGCGGCTAGCTGCCGAGGCCGCCGCTGCCGAGAAGGAGAGTGAGGAGGAGACAAAACATCGCGCTGAGCAGCTTCTCAAGGATTACGACTGGATCGAGCATCTTCGAAAGCGAGACTTTACTAACGGAGGCTGGGAGCGAATCATGGTTGGCCTTCTTCATCAACTCTCAAAGAATGAACGTCGATACGACGTTTGCGAGGAGCTCTTACACCTCCTAACACCCGCTGGAGTCGATGCTACTCAGGAAACAGTCAAGCAGCGATATGCTCAGCTTGACGTGAATCAGCGTGTGAAAGCTCTCCAAATCATATGCATGCTAACCACCGAGACCAAAGCCATGCGAGGATACATGGAAGACTGCAGCGAAACCATGACCACATACCGCAAGGAGAGGATCGAATGGCAGCGACAACGCAAGCAAGCGTAAGTTCAGAGTGCATGCTGCCCGCATATCGCGTCATGCTAACAATATATACAGAATTGAAGATTTGCGTCAACTCAATGAGCAGAAGAAAATTCTGCTGCCTGAGAACATGCCCCCTTCGCCGCCAAAGGAAGAGGACGCAGATGTGAAAATGGCTGATCCTGAAGATTCCATCATGTCCCGAGAGGCAGACGGAGAAGAAACAGAGGACGACCCCTCAGCTCGAAAGCGCCGACGACCTCAGACGGCCAAGCAGCGAAAGCAAGAGGAAGAGCAACTTCGCAAAAAGGAAAAGGCTGCAAAGGCCGCCAAGGCACCCAAGGCCCCAACACAGTCAAAGCAATTCACCAAGCTCTTGAAGGATATTCAGAAGAAGGAGGAAGTTGTCAAGAAGTGTGAAGATGAGATTGCTGTCATAGAAAACGACCTACGCGAGGCTGACTGCCCCCGAACCCGAGTGCTTGGAAAGGATCGCTTCTGGAACCGTTACTATTGGTTTGAACGGAACGGTATGCCGTACGGTGGGCTTCCTAATAGCTCGACCGCATCGGCGGATTACGCCAACGGTCTTATCTGGGTTCAAGGACCTGACGAGCTTGAGCGAGAAGGTTATATCGACCTGCCTGCCGAACTTCAGGATGAGTACAAGGCAAAGTTCAGCATGACTGTTCCTGAGCGAAAGACCATGGAAGAGGCTAGCACCAGCGTCTTTAATGCACATCAGTGGGGCTACATCTCTGAGCCTGCGCACGTCGATGAGCTCATCAAATGGCTGGATCCTCGTGGGTCCAACGAACTCAAACTTCGAAAGGAATTATTGAACTTCAAGGACAAGATCGCCAAGCATATGGAGAGCCGCAAGGCCTACCTCTCGAAGGAGGAAGATGGTGATAAGAAGGAGGAGAATCACAAACGAATGAGCACGCGGATCCGGGACAAGACGCCCGAGACGCCTAATTATCGCAGTCTCCAGTGGGAGAACACAACAGCACTGGAAGAATTGGGACATCTGCACAGCGATCCACCGCCACCACCGAGATCTCGAAAGCAGACTCGAAAGCGAGAGGCTGCCAACGACACGCCGGCTCCAGCAGCAAAGTCTCGAAGACGGTGAAGAAAACTGCGTTGTTCTCATGGAGCGATCTGGATTTACGGTAAAAAATGTTGCTCGACGTGTGGTTTGATTGCATAGCAAAAGACATGGCGAAGACATTCACAAGAATATTGATGGTTTATACAGCGGACAAGGCGGCGGTCTCAGCGTGTTGGTTTTGGCACAAAGCCCGGATTGGAAGAGTCTTTAGAAAGCATACGGCGTTTGGTTCCATATCTTTGCTTTGAGAAAGGATTCTGGGGAGGCAAACACATCGCATCACATGGTAGCCGGCAGCATCTGGGAGTGGCATAGATTACTGTGACTAGATTATGGGCTTGAATTTCAGCCCTTTGGTTGTATAAGATGAGACAATTCAGAAAAGCTTGCGAGATGTCTGCAAATCGAGTAGATCGAGCTGAACACTCGGCACATGTGATGTTCCCTAGGGTATTTTAATTATGGATCGACATCGACTAGCCAACCAACACCGTCATGATGTCGCATATCATAGTTAGACCGGCCGTATTTGGAAGCTTGGCCGGGACTAATAGGTCATATAAATCTGAGAGACTCCCAAACTTTCTTCAAGTTATAATTAACTCATTTACTTGTTGTCAATTAATAACTTTTTGAGCATATATCATCAACATACTTGACAATGGCTTCAGCCGAACTCCCCCACGTTAAACTCTTCTGGTATGTCTCACATTTGCACTACATAGCCCTCTCGCTCAGTTGCTGATCAATTCAGGCTCGACAAGTCGCGTTCCCAGCGCATCCTCTGGCTGCTCGAGGAGCTCAAGTTACCCTATGAGCTGGAGATTTTCCATCGCAACAAGGAGACAAAGCTGGCACCTCCAGAGCTGCAAAAGGTGCATCCACTGGGCAAGTCGCCCGTAATTCAAATCAGGCCTGCGGACGCCTCGGCGGACACCGAGCCCATAACCTTGGCTGAGAGTGGCTTCATCACGCAGTACCTCGCCGAGAATGCGCCCGAGGGCAAGAAGCTGGTGCCTCAGCGATGGAAGGAGGGTATGGAGGGCAAGATTGGAGGCGAGACGGAAGCGTGGATGAGGTATCAATACTATCTTCACTACTGTGAAGGCACTCTCATGCCTCCACTTGTCATGGCCGTCGTTGTCGGTGGTACGTTGATCTATCTCTCATTAAACTAGCAATCACTAACCCACTTCCTTCAGCTCTCAAGTCCCCTCAGGTCCCTTTCCTCATTCGCCCCGTGTCGACATTGCTCGCCAACCGCATCTTCTCCATGTTCATCGTCCCCAACGTGAAAGCAAACCTCAAGATGATTGAGGGCCACCTCGCCACATCAGGCGGCCAGTACATCTGCGGTCCGCAGCTAACGGCTGCAGATATTTTGTTGAGCTTTCCATTGATTGCAGCCAAGGATGGGCTGGATAAGTTTGGAAGCTTTGAGAATGGTTCATGGAAGTCAGAGTTTCCTAAGGTGGCGGCCTATGTCGATTTAATTGAGAATGAGGAGGGGTATAAGAAGAGCGTGGACAAGATTATTGAGATTGATGGAGAATTTTCTGCTTCTCTTTAGATATCAGGGAGTCATAAATCAACTCAAAGCTGTGTGTTGGTTGAGTATTAGTGCTCAGTAGGAAGTTATGATGCTTCACGATACTAGATTCATAGAATCGCACTTCAGTTAGGCATACTTGACTGCCTATTAGGTAGGTATTGTCAGAAGCTACCTAGATACGATAAACCTTTTCGAGGACCTGCATGTTTAATACATGCTACCTAGGTACCTAGTACCGTTTTCATTCACGTTACACGTAACTTACCCCTCGGGGGAAAAAATACACGGTTCTGGCTTACACCAAAATTCGCTGGTGTCCCACCCATTTAGAGACCGTGTTTTATTTCCCTAGCTTACCTACCCGGCACACCATACACCGAACTTTACCGAGGTGGGATGGATGTGTCAAATGACACATGATTGGCTGCACACCTTGATCCATCAACCTCAATCACGAAAATAGTGACCCCCAGTGCGTTAACTGAGCCACATATCGCAACTGAACACGTCAAAGCCCTCCGTGGCCATTCGCTATGTACACATCTCGGACAGTCTGTTCAAGGTGCTCATCGCAGCTGCGATCGGCTCCAGCCTCAGCCAAGCGGCTTGGGACTGCAGCCTCTTATTCGACTGCGGCTGAGATTCCAGACTTACCCAGAACAAGGCCAGCCTCACACTCAGGCAGCCCAGGCAGAGAAGCAAATCTACAGCATGTCGGGTCAAGAAAAGGAATAAACGCCTTCAAGCATAAACAGAAACCAGATCAGGAACCAGCATTGGCCCTTTTCAAAGAGATTGTGAGCCCCAGCGATACTGAGGTTCCCACCGACGCAGAGGCTCTCAGTGTTCCTATGCCCATACTGAACGAACTCGAGATTGTCGCAAGACTCAATGAAATCATGTCCAGAGCAGTAAAGCCAGCCGAGCGGTACAGATCATTCCTTAGCGAAATCTGGCCAATTATCCAAGGATTCGAAGGCCAGATACCCAAGCCTATTTACTTGGCTACAATGCAATTGCTCGGCAATGAGTGCCATTACATGCTCCAAAATGGCATCTACAGGAACAGCCTGGATATTGCAGAGAAGCTCAAAGCACTTGGGGACAATAACCTTAACGTACGGAACGATCTCATACTCAACATGTGTGCGAGGACCACACAGCACAAGAATGGGTCCGTTGAGCGCACTGAGCTGAGGAAGGAGATTCTTGGAATGTGGCAGCATGTTTCTCAGCTTAAACGACCTAGCGAATTCAACAAGAATGTGCGGTTCGCGCTACCCAGTGTGTCAGAGGTGATGAAGGATACCGAGTACAGTAAGGCTGACGCGCCAGTACGAGCAGGCACACAGACGTCTCGTGCGCTGGCCTCTATATTCATTCAGCTGCTGCCTCCCCAATCGTTGGAAGTTGTACCCTCACTTCTGGCTACACTCGCTGTTATGTCGGATGGGAGATTCTCAGGTCCTGATTACAAGAAGCAGATGGCACCCCTATTACTCCTTGTCCGAGCTGTCCTATCCAAGTATAAGGTCAAACAGGCTGACATGGATACTATCGTCTCAAAACGATCAGCCATTTCTCCCGAGAGACTGGCCAAACTGAAGGAGTACGTTGTAAAGCAGTGGCCGCTTGTAACAAGTATGACGGCCGGTGAATCTGATCACTGGGTGAAAGACTCGTCTCAGGACAAGGATCTCGGGGCGAAAAACAAGCTCAACAACTTCCACCAGCAACTGCGAGTCGCCTATAGGTCACGTAACATAGGTGCTATCGGCTCCGTCTGGAACGCCATGATAGCGACACTGCGAGACAATCCGAGTCTTGAAGCTCAGTTAGCCCACGACCGTGAATTTCTTGACTTTTGGGTTTTTGTGTGGTGTGCGGTTCGTCGATCACCAAAAATCCAAGAAACCATCGACCTGATGCACTCGCTTAAGCTTGAGCCAACAGTCAGGACCTACACGAGCATGATGCACGGATGGAAGATGTGCAAAGATATTGACAAGATTGAGGCCTTATGGAGTCAGCTTGTCCAATCCGGCATGAAACTCGACGCCGTCATCTGGACTGAACGTGTTTCAGCCCTCATTGAACTCGGGCAGCATCAAAAGGGTCTCCAGGCGCTTGCGGAGCTCGTGACAACCTGGAAACATGCTGTGAAGCAGGGAAAACAAGCTCAGGCCGTTGAACCCAGTATTGAGGCTGTTAACGCTGCCTTCAAGAGCTTGTTGCACGCAGATCCAAAAGCAGCCCACGGCCTGCTGGCTTGGGCTGGGAAACAGGGCATCTCACCCAATACTCGAACTTACAACATCCTTATACGTGAGGCTATTCGCATTGGCCAACATGAACATGTCAGCGAGCTCTTGCGGTCCATGCGGAAGGAGGACACCGAACCAGACTCCGCTACCTTTACTATTCTTCTCGAGGCTGTGATAGGCCACATGGAAGACGCCAGCGTCGAGGAGCAGGTCACTGCTATAAAGGCTGTATTTAATGACATTGAAGAAGCCGGACTCAAACCAAATCTCGAGACATATGGCAAGATGCTGTATGCCCTTGATGGTCTTCCCAACTGTTCTGACGATGTTATTGCTGCTTTGCAACAGCACATGCGTAGCAACGGCTTTGGCTCTGTTCTCACACCACACATGATCACTATTCTCATCGAGCGGGCTCTCCGTCGCGATCCTCCCGATATCAACAAAGTTCGCTCCCTGCTGAAGAAGAACAACCTGACAAAGGTGTCCACAGGTGATCAGACACTCTGGGAACGTGTCATGGCCGCTTACGCTGTCGGTGGCGATGTTCGAGAAGCCATGTCCATCTTTGACGACCTCGCCAAGTCCGGTCGCCCAGTTACATCGCTCTCGAGTCTCAAGGAGCTGATGCAGGCGCTTCTTAAAAACGGAGACATGGAGTCTGCCAAGAGAGTGGTGGAGGTCATGCTGGAACATAAACTCCACGATAGGGAAACTAAGGGGGCGAATGAGAGGTATTGGAGACATCACTTCTGGTATCTTGCTCAGCATAATGGTCTGATAGACAGCCAGAAACTGAGGCAGTATGCGCGGTCATAAATCAATGGAAGAAACAGGCGATCCACAAGTCTAAATTGTAAAAATGTATCATTAGTCAAGCCGGGTGCGTACTAGAGGTAGAATTATCTCTGTATAGAAGATGTATTTGCTGTGCTTCGAAGCAGCAGTTTTGTGTATCAACGAGATTGCAGAACTATCAACCCGTCATATAGACCGTTTTCCTCATTCGCCTAACGCCCCCTACCAATTCGTGCTTCTCAACTATGATTCATCCATCGGTTCTCCATCACCAGAAGCTTCCCCTATTGCTGACTTCTGTCCAAGCATGGCAGCCACTTGTTCCAATCCCTCAACATCGCCCCTTGTAATCTTACGCCCCTCACCCTGCCATTCACCATCACGCACCTCGCCCTGCTCGCCGAGCTCCAGCCCTCTCGTTGTCTCGAGATACTTCCGTGATGCACTCTCAACATATTCTGCACGCTCACGTCTCCATGTACGCGAGCCACTTGAGGTATCTTCCATGGGAGTATCTGTATCCACGGGGCCAAGGTCGGGAAGCAGTGTCTTGAGTGATGTTGACAACGCACGAAGGGCTTGTAATTGAGAGAGTGTAAACTCTGTTGTTGTCGCGATGGGTTTGTCGGCTCCGGCAGCTTGAAGACTACCCTTGTCACGCAGGAATCCAAATGCTGAGCCATCTGGGGCTGCTTGAGTCTGTCCTTCTTCTGCTTTCACATTTCCAGGCACAACACCCAGCACAGACCGTAACCTCACAAGGAGAGCATCATTTCGGGCTCTTTCAGACTCGAGCGCAGTCTGTAGTCGCTGACTAGCATGCAATCTCCTCCGCAGCGCAGTGACAGACTCGGTTGTTGGCCGATCCTGGCCTTCTAATCCTGCGAAATCCAAGCCCTCGTAGTGCGCCAGGCGTATGAATGGCTGATCATCCGGCCTGACAGTCATGATGTTCCGCATGGTGTATAGCTCGAACAAATCGAAGTTTTTGTCGATGGACGCGTTGAGCAGAGTCTCGAGCTGATGTGTGCCCTGTTCGATCTCAAGCTTGGCGACTTCGTCGGAGGGTAGAGCGGGCGTTCCATCTTTTGAGGCATGTTTGTTGGAGAAGCCAAGCGATTGTGGTGGAATGGAGAGAAGGAGGCGTTCAACCGAGTCGAGCGCGCGATCGGCGAGGACATTGACTGTGTTGATGATGTCGTCAAGGAGGGACTAGAAAGGAAGTTAGTGGCGGGTAATGCAACTATTCGAGGGCATCACATACGACTGGAGGGTATCCAAAGTGCTCTGTTAAAAGTTCATAGTCAGAATTTTGTTGTGCCGCCATTTTGTTGTGTTGTACAATGAGTTTGAAGTGTTGAAGTATGGAATCTAGTGGTAGTACGCGTCTGTTCGCGGTCTAAGAATGGCTCGCTTCATGCGCCGAATAGTTGGTGGGTGCAAAGTTGTCAGATTTCTTTATTTCAGAAATAAGTTAAAATACAGTATGTCGACTATGTCACATATTAGTATGTCATACTACAATCCATGAAGCCCTGCACTGTTTTGTCTGCATCATGAGAAGTCCAGATGATTGACACCTGAATCGCAAGGCGTCAGCCATGAATGTCAATGGGCTGTCAAAATAAACAACCCCGCGAACTTGTGGCTTGACAGGTCCAGTGGCTTGGCTGAGCTGTACGTCACTCTCAGGCCCAGTGTATTTAGGCCCAAATGGAAATGCGGATAACCATCAACAACTTGTCTATCCCAACCTCACTCCTCCACCGACAAATGTAGTTAGACCCTCACCATGTCTGGAAGCAAGTATAAAGATATTATGAAAAAAGGGTGGCACCCTGAAAAGTCTGGCACTACCTTCAAAGGTCAAGTTGTAAGCAGTCCCCTCTTTCTCACCTGCTGATATCAAAGGCTAACATGATTGCAGAAAGGCCTCGTCGGGAGAGGAAAGTCTGATGATACGGACCGAAGCAATCATGTCTCTGTTCCCATATCACAATTGAAAGACCCTTCAAGTTTCGCACCACCTCCTAGGCGCACTGGTTCCGGTCTTATTCCAGCAGCGCCAAAGACAGAGTCGGCTCCTAGAAAGGTCCTCACTTCACCGTCAAATTACCAAGATCCACGGGCCCCGGCCATTCAAGAACCTGTATATGCCGAGCCACAGGAGGACTTCGAAGAGCAAACTCAACCACGCGGCCCCTACCGTACAAACACTACGGGCTTGTCAACGGATAATCTACCTAAACCGCCAGGTAGGAGAGATGGTGCCGATGGTCGTCCGGCACAGCCCCCTTCATATCAATCTGCCATGGCTGGTGTCGGAGGAGGAAGATCTGCACCTCCAAGCTTACCGCCACGTCTACCCCCGAGGACCAATTCAGGGAGCACAGTGTCGAGCTCGCCCGCTCCTAGTCCCGCTCCCACAGGAAGCGGTCTATTGAACCAAGGAGCAGTCAATCGCCTCGGTGCAGCAGGCATATCTGTTCCAGGCTTTGGAATTGGTCGCTCCAGCCCGGCAGCTGATGCCTCACCAAGCCCGCCACCTCCTCCACGCCCTGGCGTTGTCTCACCACCTCCGGCTCCTGCTGCGTCACATATGAATGAACTTCAGAACCGATTCTCCAAGCTCGGTACATCATCAAACACCAATGCAGCAGCATCTCCACCTCCTAGCGAGGGAACCACATGGGCACAGAAGCAAGCTGCTCTCAAGACTGCCTCATCATTCCAAAAGGATCCTTCATCGGTCTCCTTCTCAGACGCCCGAGCTGCTGCTAGCACAGCTAATAATTTCCGCCAGCGCCATGGAGAACAAGTCGCTGCCGGAGCCAAGAAGGCAAATAGCCTGAACCAAAAGTACGGACTCTTGGACAAGGCACAAAGCTCCTATTCCAGCTTCCAAGGAAACCAAAGTCAGGTTCAAGGCGAGGGTGCTACGACTGGGGCTGCATCCCCAGGATTGGCTGGTGTGGTTGGTAAAAAGAAGCCTCCTCCTCCGCCGCCCAAGAAGAAGCCAGCTCTGATAGGTGGTTCCGCTACTCCCACCGATGATGAACCACCGCCCATTCCCATGGCAACGCGACCTCAATTTTGAGTTCATCATGAACACGTATCAGATAAATCTGCATTGCTAAGCGTGCATCATGTGGAGTTCATGTATGGATTAAATCATCAATCATCACTTCACACAAAAGGGCGGAAATACGAATTAGATGGAACTCATGACTTCTTTCTTCCTTTTTTTTGCTTCATCTCATCGCTACATCTCGGGGGATATACCAAGCGCCGAGAACGAGGTTCATGTGGCTCGTAATCTAAATAACTGCTCGTCCGTCTGTCGTCACAAACAGAGCAGACCCAAAAACATCACCACAGCACTATCACCACTTTAGACCTTCATCTCGGTGAGACCGTGCTTCCAGACAATGATATAGGGAGTGACACCATCATCACGGTAGTTAAGGAGGACGACCCTGTAAAGAATTAACATTCTGCAAAACATAAAATTCAGCAGTGAAGGGAAACATACATTGCGTCGGGGTCCATGGACTCGCCGGTGTAGAACTCGAAGTCCTTGAACTTGGCAAGGATGGTGTTCTTGACATAGGCCGAAGCACCCTTCTCGAAGGCGGAAATCTCGTCGGCGGAAGCGCCCTTCTCCTGAAGAGCAGCCTTGACAGCCTTCATGTAACCTGAAACTGGTGTTAGCAATTTGGTATCGTAGATCGTTGGGTGCTACTTCGTACCCTTGAGGTAGGCGAGGTAGCTCTTCTTGTCGAAAGTGGTGCTCTGGAGACGGAAAGAGCTGACGATGTTGTTGACCTTGACGACGGCGTCATCGAGATCCTCAGCAGCCTCCTCGGCGGAAGCGTTGGCACCGATATCTGTGAATCATGATGTTAGGGCAAAGTTGGAGCTTTGTTGTACACGAGCCCTCGGGCGTAGTGTTGAATATTTCCGTCACATACCGACGTTAACACCGCCCTCCTCGATCATGGCACAGTCGGCCTCGTAGACGATTCCATCGACCTCCTTGAGGTCATAGGAGTCAGAGATGAGCTCGTCGCCGTTGAGGATATCCTATGGTTGCGGGGTTCAGCGACAGATCATGCGAATAAGACAATAATCAATAGTCAAGCGCGGGGTAAGGTTAGGCGGGGTACTGGAGATGAAGTTGCCAGTTTGTTCTGGGTCGTACCTTGAAAATAATCATGATGGCGGTTTGAGTCGATTAGACCTTTGAAGATGGATGGGATGGAGAAGAGGAGAAAAGGAAGCTGAGGAGACTGGCAAAGAGGAGCAAAGCCAAAGGGAGAAACAGAGCCTGATGATAATAAAAATCTAAGGCCAGTGGCGGGGTAGTGGGGGCTTGAGTACATTAGCCCAGTGGCACGCATTCTGAAAAAGCTCAATATGGTGTGGACGCTATAAAATTTTTCCGTGACCGCTACCTCTCGGCCAATCAAGTTCTGATGGTGGGCTTTAAAGGCAGCAAATTGATCTTGCTGCTCATTATCACGTTTCAGAGCAAGAGTTGGAAGTGGCAGAAGAGGAAATCTGCTAAATTAAGAGTATTGAGTTTAGCTAAATGAAGTTTTCAGCCTTCTGCTGCCAATTTAGACAAGGCATATTGACGGAATTGTTCGCAAGGAAATATCCTCCAGGTGTTTTCAGTTATCCCCTGGCTAGTGAACGAAAACCACCAAAGCTGACTACCAAATTCTGGCTGCTGACGAGTTGTTGAAGCGAACCTCGATCTGCGGACGACAATGTAATATAATAGGCCAGCTGTGATCCAATAGAATTACACGGCAGGGAGGGCTGAATCTCACGCGTCATCGAAAACACACTACCTTTGCATTTCCCATCCCGACTGTTTCTTTACAGTAAGTCACAGGCAACCGAGACCTGGCTCAGCATCCGGAGTCTAAGGGGTCTTCAACGCCTGACAAGATCAGCCAGGGGTCAAGTCTGCCCCGGATTTATACGCGGACTGGGACTGAGCTGCTTCATGCCATGTTCAGGGAAAGCGAATCTAAACGACCACAGCTGAGCTGGGCTGGCATAATCTAGCTTCGTCCTGGTTTAATTAATTTGAAGATCCAGACACCGTAAGCAGACATATGACCTGTTGGTGACGTTTCAGTGGCATGAGCCACAAGAGGCTTCGCAAGGCTTGAAAGCATGAACAGGCGACGCAGGACCAACATGAATTGACAGGGAGGACAGCGTAAGATATTCGTACGTTTTCTGAGTCCATTGAGCAATGGCAGATGGTGAACCCCTTTAGATATCACAATATTATGTCTGATCTTATATTAACACATGCGACTTTGGCAATGCTTGTCCAAAGAGTTAACGCGTGGGCTGATCCGCCACTCCCGGTCATGATGCGACCTCGGTGGATGGGGAATTGCGCTTCAGGAGATGTCAATTGGGATTTTGGGAGGGCACTTGTACCTGATATGGTGCATTGGATGTCATGTTATCGGAGGTATCATCTACAAAAGGAGACTGATTAGTCTCTTGGCGTGGGATTGGAATAATTGGACCTCTCAGTAGCACAGTTGTTGATTGACTGGCACTCCGAAGCTCCCGGCGCAGGGCTGCCTCCGTGTCTGCAGATACTGTATCGTCAGTGATTTTTCGCTTGTACCTGAGGTAAGTTGCCACTTTAAGAGCCCCAGCGGCGCGAGCGATTGGACGAAACGCGCCTTAATCTAATCTTCCCCCCCC
>JAWDHB010000420.1:0-214752 GCA_033439405.1 Fusarium sp. NFCCI 5145
CCCCCCCCGCCCCCCCCCCCCCCCCCCCCCCCCCCCCCCCCCCCCCCCCCCCCCCCCCCCCCCCCCCCCCCCCCCCAGAGTGTCGTGATCAGAAGAACTTGGACATGGCTCTACTGAGGTCGATGAAGTCAACTGGCTTCGTGACGTAGTCACTAAATCCCGCCGCGACACACTTATCCTGGACGTCTGACATGACGTTGGCTGACAGAGCGATGATGGGCATCTGGGGGTAACTGTTGGCGGTTTCCCACTGTCGAATCTCACGGCACGCTTGGTAGCCGTCCTTTCGAGGCATGTGAAGATCGCACTAGAAGTTTACAGATTAGTGCTAAGGGTTTCCAAAAGAGACTTCGGAGTTGTGTATAGATCAACATACCAGAATAAGCGAATAGTGCGTGTGTGGCTTTGACAAAACCATGTTGGTACACTCTGCGCCATCAACAGCAATCTCGACATCCACGCCAATCTTTTTGAGATACTTCATTAGAACCTTCTGGTTGACAGGGTTGTCTTCAACCAGTAGCACCTTATAACCCTTGTTGCCCATGCGCCGCTCAATCTCCTGGTAGCTAGCCTTCTGATTCTCGACCATTTGCTGCGCTGTAGAGCGATTCCGATCTATGCTAAGATCACGCATCTTGTTTGGATCAAAGATGACAGCGAACCGGGACGGTTTCACAGGCTTATAGATAAACGTCACCAGGTTATCCGAGAGGAGTTGCTCATACTTGGTGTTGGCCGCTAACTTGATGACAGCTTGTCGTTGTACCGAGTCTGACAGCACGAGAATAGTCGTCTTGTCGATCGTCTGTGATTTCGTAATGTCATCCATAAGGCCAATGATGGCCTCAGCTGACGGAAGGTTGATGACGATATGTGTAAACTTGATGGGATCCTCCCCGCCGATCAATGTTTGTGCCTCTTCAACGCTGGCCAAGGCTGTGATCTGATGAGGGACATCCTTTGGCAGAGTCATCTCAATATGTTGAGTAGTGGCCTCACGACTATGGAACTGTGGACAGATGATGAGGATTGAGTACATGGGGGGTCGGAAATCCTCAGGTGAGCCACTACCGGGCAAGAGATGAGCACCAGGAGAACTGCGCCCTGAAGGCATCTCCAACTTCATCTGGGATAGATCTTGCCCACTAGCCTTGGCTGCTTCGCTAAAGCGCGCCAAGCCTCCAGTAACAGATGTTGCTGAGGATCGATCGGTGACTTGCGACTTGGCTGAACGGACAGATGGGTTGGAACTACCAACAGAAAGGCCCCCGGGCGACGTAAACTCGGATGTTGTGCCTCCAGGGCTAGCCGCTTCGACGTTGCGTAAATGCTTTGGCGGAGGGAGAGGTTTGATGGTGTTGGGGACATTTTCTACCATCTCCGGCCTGGGAGTAAAAGCGCCGGTAGGAGGGGGGCTGTCGGGCAGGTTGGGATGATCATCGGCTGTAGGGAGGCCAAATCGTGCTGTGAAGGTAAACGTAGAACCCTTGCCTGGTGTTGCTCGGCCCGTCATGTTACCGCCATGCAGCTCGGCCAGCTGTCGTGAGATAACGAGGCCTAAGCCACTCCCGCCATGCTGACGTGTGCTACTCCCATCGATTTGGCTAAAAGGTTTAAATATCAATTCGGCCTCCTCTTTTGAAAATCCGCGTCCTGTGTCAGTGACCGAAAACTCAAGCATGATCTCGTTCTCGTCCACATTGGAGCCCTCTGCAACGTACACGCGGCACCGACTGAAAACCTCGCCTTCAGAAGTAAATTTGATGGCGTTGCCAGTAACGTTAAGCAGGACCTGACGAATCCGCACCTTGTCACCCTTGACCCACGCAGGCACATCGGCCTCCACAAGATAATTCAGCTCCAGTCGTTTCGCAATTGCCATAGTTGAAACAAGCTCGTTGACGTCTTCGATGATGGATCTAGTGTGGAACCACTCGTGCTTCAACTTCATCATACCAGCGTCAACCTTCGATAGATCCAGAATGTCGTTGATGATCATGATCAAGCTGTTTGCGCTTGTTTGTATCGTGTTGGTATAGTCCAGCTGTTCCTCATTTAGAGTAGTATCTTGCAGGAAGCTGACCATGCCTGATATTCCGATCAAAGGAGTACGGATCTCGTGAGACATGTTACTGAGGAATCTTCCCTTGGTTTCCATGGCTTCCTTAAGTTTGGTCTCAAGAAGCTTGTGGTCGTTGATGTCCGTTGCAGACCCAAAGTAAGAGCTAGCACCGCTTCCAAAATCGATAGTGTCAATCTCAACGCATCGGATAAGATGCCAACGGTATTCTCCGGTCTTGGACAGTAATCGAACTTCGGTTGTGTATGAAACTCGGCCAGCACTATCAGTCGCCACTTTGATGATACCTTTTCGAGCCAGTTCAGTCAAGTCTGCAGCAGGCCATTCATACGCTGAGCTGCTGCTAGAGCTGTTATTTCGAGACAATGCTTGCTGTACACTGCGTAAAGGTGAATCTTGAGGCGTGCGAGATTTGGGCGGTTGTATAGTAGCAGTTGACGCAGCCTCAGATTGTGCGGATCCTTGTCGATATACCTTGTTCAGTCCTTCGCGAAGTAGTCCACCGGGTGTTGAAGGTTGAGTTGAGGGAATACGACATTTAGCAAGATCGTCGGGGTGTACGAAATCCATGAAGCCCAAGCCAAGCGAGTCGGAGAAACTTTGCCCTGTATACGACAGCCACTGTTCGTTGGCAAAAGTGATGCCTTCATCTTCGGTTGCTGTAAAGATGATCTGTGGAATAAGGTTGGCGAGGAGTCGATGTTTGGCCTCAGATGCCTCGATCTCCTCCTGTCGCGCAGCTTTGAGCTCGGCAATATGCTGATCGTGTATATCCATATACGATCCGAGAAACTGCATGATAACACCCCTCTTGTCCTTTGACGCAACTGCCCTTGCATAAAACCACCGATAAGCGCCATCGAACCGTTTGATTCGAACGGTCCTAGAAAATTGCTCGCCTGTACGAATGGAGTGGCCCCATGCTTTCAAGTAGTCGTCCCTGTCGTCGGGGTGAAGACTTCCCCATGGGTCTGCGGCGAGATCGTTTGTGGTTTGGCCTCGGTATGAGAGATAACGGCTGTTCACCCAAACAATTTCTCCCGTCTGCGGAAGTGCAACGAACACATGGGCGGGTAAGGAGTCTAAAATCAGTCCCTTTAATCTGTCGGATGGTGGTGGCATATCACCAGCTATAGAAGTCAATGAGCCGCTCCGAGAAGGGGCAGAAACAGGTGTTGGTCGAGCTGAAAGTGTAGAGCTGGGAGGGAGTGATTGGAAAGTTGAAGCAAAATCTGCGCCATAGGAATGAAGCATGCTGTGCCCTGGGCGAGTGCCGCGTCCCGTCTTGGTAGAGTCAGCCAAATTCTCAGCTGCATTGTTACTGTTGGTGGAATCCGGAGCACTGACATCTGGAGTATCCGCCTGTGTCGACCTTTTTGCTAAATCGCCGGTTGATTCGTCGGAAGAAGTACGAGCCGCTTTACTCTCGACAGAAAGGCTCTGATCCGAACCCTCCTGCGCAACAAAAGGCCCGCTGAGGCGAACGCTCCGCTTCTCGGCGGGAGAATTATCTTTTGAGCTAGTTCTTACGCGCGGGGTACCTGTCCCGCCAAAGGTTTCGTGTCGCGTGGGTACTGGCCTTTGTCTAGAAGTAAAGTATCCTTCTCCCTGAGATGTCCCGGCAGGACTGGAGGTCGGCGGTGGTCGTTTGTCGGAATGAAAGCCACCAGACTGTTGGTCCCATCCAGGGGTTCCCAGTGGAGATCCAGTAGCGCTTTTAGAAACGCCAGAGTAATCGCTGGGGCTCGTCATACTGCCAGCTAGCGATTGATGAGGAACGATGTCGTCGGCAGTCAAATAGGCCATATTCTCCAAAGGACGTCCATCATGTGCAACCGCTCCAAAACCGGCAGTCTGCGGTCGTTTTCGCTGCAGTCCTGCCAGCTCAGTCTCAAGGTTACTATAGTGTCGACACAGCGAAAAGGTCGTTGCCATATGTGGTGCAAGGTGTTCCAGGGAATGTTTCAGGTTAGAGGGGTAAGGGATGATTGGGCTCAGAATCGATAAAATAGCGATAGGTGCTGGCTTGTCTTTCTTGTGACTGTCTGGTGTGTTCCGGCCACCTTCATCGCCAGGGGCAAGAATGGACTCGCTTTTGGTCCGGGCGTGAGATCTTTGCTCCATCAAAGTGCTGTCGAGTTTAAAAGTTCGAGTAGGCTTTGAGAGAAGAACGTGAGAGAGGGGAATGTGAAGAACGGTCCATGAGTTATCAACACCGATAGCTTCTGGCGGTCGCATTCCAGTGTAGTCCTCTGTGCCAGTGTCTGGGTTGAAAGAATCTTCATCTACCATAGCGTCGGTGAAGAAGGGATTCTCTTTCGGATCGGCTCGCACAGCGGGTGATGGAGCTGGGGATTGTGACCAAGGCGATGGCGGTGCTTGTTCAAACTCTTCGTATTTAGGAGTCCGGGGCCGGGGCATATCCTCCTCCAAGCGGCCCTCCAAACGCGATGCTATTGATTTAGCTCTATCAGAAGCTGAATGGGTTTTACTTCGAGTCGGAACACGAGATGAGCTGGCTGATGTGAACATCGATGATAATTTCGAGAATGAATCCGACCGCGGTTTGGCAAAATTCCTAGGCGTGTTTGGAGAGGATTCTTGGTCAGAGGGTCTGGGCTTTTTCGAAGACTCAGGAGAGACTTCTTCAGCAAGATATGGATACGATCTGGTGAGCGCAATTGCTCTTCCACGCTCGAGGACTCGCATAACTCCGCTGTGGTCAATAAGAGGATCGGCTTCATAGTCAAGAGCTTGTAACACTGGTAAGACACGCCCCTGGCTTTCCTTCTCTCCCATGAGCGGCGCCTCCCAGCTTGGAATTTGTTGCTCGATGGCGTCATGTTCGTCCAGTGTTGTTTTATTGAGCGTGGCATAATCAGTATAAGTCTCCCTGGAAGCAGGGCCTGCAGGATAATTGCTCTGGCTCCTGGCCAAAAACGCGGGTCGACGAGCCTGTGCGTTAGGATGTCCCTGTGTCTTTTCCCTGTTCTCTTCATATGTCGTAAATGAATGACGGCTATATAAGCCTGGTCGTGGAGCAGACTTGGCGTGTAAAGTATCATCTGAAATTGATGGGGTAGCATTGGACCCGGGTCCAGATCTATCGTAGTCGCTGGCGCTTAAGACAATACTGCTGGACTGTTTGGCAGCCATATAACCCAAACTAAGATCGTCCTCCTTGTGCAAATTGAAAGTAGCCTTTTGACCCCATGGAACATTTTCGATGTCTGTTGAGTCAGCTGGAATAGCGAGTGTTACCCTCTCGGCTTTGTATACATCTCTCATAATCTGGACGACATTTGACCACCATGCATCCAAGCCAGGCTCGGCAGCAAGCATTAAAGAAAGCTCATAGAGGTTAGGATTAGGAAAATCAGGGTTTTCGGGCTGTGGCGACATTGCGGATGGGTTAAATGTGAAGTTAGAAGCTGGAGTAGAAGTGCTTGAGAGGACTTTGTCTTGAGCAGCCATGCCCAAGGCATCGAAGGAGCCATAGCTGAAGGATCGAGGAGCACCTGTGGGCGAGAGGGTGGTGAAAGGTCTGTGCAAATATGAAGGCACAAAACCAGCGGGAGCCATGCGTGGAAAGGGGTACGATGGAGTTCCTGCGATAGGTCCTGGAGTCGGAGCGCCTCGAACGGTGGCATTCGACTCAGTTGAAGTTGTTGTGAGAGCTGAGGTTTGAAGCGGTGAACTGGCAAGGCCCTCTTCGGGTATAGGGGAAACCCGATTCTTTTCGTTCGGGCTTGTCATCAGCCCTCTCGCTGACATTTCGCGGCGTTCGAGGTCGCGTGCGAGTTTTTCTCGATATTCGTTAAGCTGCTTCTGTGAGGAGATTTGGGCAGGGGAAGCAGTAGCGCCAAAACCTGCACGCCGAGGACTCAATGCATCTGTTCCAGCAGCAGTCAATGGTTCGGCAGCGATAACCGAGCCCTTGATTGCAGAAACGGTGTTCTCGTCGGTAGAATCCCCTATCATGTTGTTGTGGACGCGGGGGTCCTTGGATTGAGCATCAAGGGGCGAGGATGGTGGGTGGCTCGGGTGGCGATCCGTCGTCATTGCGTCACGAGCGGTTGGTGTCGCAGTCGCATTTATAGTCGAGTTCGATATCGATTCCTGCATCACGCATCCATCTCTAGTAGGGCTCGCGGGCAGCTTCTCAACGAGCGTAAAAGGCGACAATATGGACGTCGAAGAGGGCAGGGTCGACAATTCTTGTTGGCGGGATGGTGACGGAATCGATAATATGTGATCGCCAACCGGCGAGGTGGCTCTTTGCATGCCTCACAGGAGAATAAGTCGTCGAAGGACCAGCTGCTGAATCTTTCTCGCCGGCAGGAACAGTGGTATTGAAAACGACTCGCGATTTAAAGGATATGTCAAACTAAGTGGTGGTGGTGGAGGGGATAGAGGTGGGCGCTTTGTTCCCTCTAACCCCAGGCCAAAAGTGACAGTACAACAACAGCGATTGTCTCTAAGGAACCTTGCACCGGTTAATCAACGACCGAGGTGTGTTTAATGACAGATAGGGAGGTCAAGATAGGATGGGTCTAGGATCGGAGGGTGAGGGTCGTAGGAGGATGTTCCAACAACGGGGCAACGAGAAGCGAAACGCAACGCAGGATGTTTGAGTGGAAAATTGGGGGGTTCAACCATACACCGGTCGTTCGCAGCAGCGTAGTGTAGTGTGCCTCTCTGTCTGTCTCGGTGCGGAGAGTGAAAAGATAGCGGTGGTAGCGGTGGTTGTGAGGTGGACTGAATTGAACTGGGCCCGGTCTGGGTTAGTGAGAGAGACAGAGACTGGAGACTCCTCAAACAGGCACTTTGAGAACCGACTTGAAGGTGGGCAGAAGTTGGCGTTTGGCTTGCAGCTGTTGCAGGTACAGCCAAAGTAGTTATGCCACGGCTGTATAGTACGGATTGGCATATAGTGATCGGAGATAATACTTGTCTGGTACTTGACTAGCCCACGATGCTGGCGCACAGAACGGGGGTATGTAAAGCCAACCTTGCACGCGATGACGTAGGAAAAGAGACCCTCAGGGAAAGAAGCAAAATCCTAGTCGCCAACCTACAGTACCTAGGTAAGGTATATTAGCACTAACCTTACGTAGGCGGCAGGTACGTACCAGCCTGGAAGTTGTAACCCAGTCGCCCCAGAGGAAATACTACTATTACTACTGTACGACTCATAAAAACAGAGCTAAGAAACTTTCCTCTTCTATATCCGCACACAACTTTCACGACCATGAATCGCTTCACAAGACCATCTTCTTTTCCCTCCTGCCCTAATCACCTCGCATTGCATGCACAGACTCGAGCAGCGATGACTGTCTTTCTACTAATAAGCAACACCAACAGCAAATCAATATTATCACCCATGCATTCAGGGGATTGGCTGGTCGGTGCTCATGCTCCTCAGCGCAGATTACATTACATTGAAATAGCTGCAAAAGTGGGCGTTAACTGCTGGTGCATCATCATCGTCATCGTCTGCTATCCCTGGTAACCAGCCAGCCAAGCATTAGCCTGCACCTTACAGGACAAAGCTTCTAGCGGCTAGGCGACCTCCACTGGCGGCGGGAGCTTTGGTTCCAGTAACAACCACATCGTCCGCCCTATGGCCTGCATCCAATGGCTGCCAGGCACGCTGTAGGTACCCAACCTACCTTCAGGACAAACAATATGCCCGTGTTGATCGAGAGGATAGCAGTGGCTGTCGCAACCCCAGTTTCTGGGTTCGTGGTTTCGAAATCCCCTTTGCTCATGAGAATCTAGGGAGAAATCCTCCGCAACAGCAACCATCAATTGGGTAGTTAGGCGCTCAAGATAAATCTCCAACGTCGACCAGATGCTTTCCACATCGTTGATCGAACCAACCTTTACCCCTCGACCAATTCAGCAACCACCTGCTTGTCCTCAGGTGAAATAGTCTCGCCTCGAGATCTCTCAATATCATTATTCATGCTTCTTCATCACAGATCAAAATAACGCTCGAGCCACCATTGCAACCTGTCATCGGATGGCGGCCTTCCCCATGGACCCTCTCGTTCTCCCTCTAGATCGGCGATCTTCAATTGATTGTCTCTCTCTAGGTATTTTTGACAGGAGCCACATGGACAAGGACAAGGACTTTCCACGTCGCTGAGATTTGAGAATGAGGCTCTCTACGATGCTAATTTGCTCCGCCAACGAGACATTTCGATGAGAAGGGTATTCCGCTGGCACCTCGTGAGGCTAATTTGTCTCTTTTGTTGTCCTACCTGGGTATTTCCTCAATGGCACTCTCGTACCTCCCTGTCTGGAGAGAACAACATGGCAAGTCCCTTTAGGCGGGCCAGCTGCTAAAATAGCCAAACCAATAATTTCATCCAACCGCCCGTCACGATTCGACAACTTCCTCCATCTCCCCTATTCACAGCACTGCCAAGCAAATTGGCCCAACCACACTCGACGCCAGTTGACATCACTGTGGCTTTCAGGGCTTCTTTCATGCCCGCTACCCGTCGTGTTATTATTCGCGGAAACAACCCGCTTCACCGATTGTGATAATTGACTTTTCTCCTCCAGGGAGCCACCCAGCGATTTGGGCGTTGCAAAGCCAGAACGTACTGTGTTCTTTCTAGCCTCGTTTGTTTTTTGTCGATAGCTAAAGCATATTGCAATTTAGATGGCCCTCAGGTGCTCTTGGGTGGCAGAACATATTTCACCAGTGGGGAGTTCTTCCTGGGGTCAACCCTCACTTTCCAATTTCCATGTGTCCATATTAGGACCAGCGTCCTGGTCTGCCACGCGGGCTTGTGGGCTGAGGGAATGTAGCCGGACAAGCAAGAGAAACACGGCCATTGAGGACTTCACAAGCTCCATTATGTACCAGGATCCTTTCATTAACATACCAGCATATAAAAACATCTTCAGCTTGCCTTTATTTCGATCAAGTCGTCCGCCTCCTCTCCAAAACGAAGAAAAAGAAGAACTCTTCACCCGGATCGTAATGGCGAGCTTGTTATTGCAGGCTATTTTTTGACAGATGAATAGTGCAAGAAACTGTTCGCAAAGGCCACTTCCTGGACGGTAGCCAAGGTGAGGTGTCTCCCCACTTCGCAACAACTCACTTGAACGATAAGTCAGGCTGGCTGGCGTGGGACAAGTTTTGTTCCTCAAGTTATGCACATTGTACGCCTCCATCTGGACCTTGCAAGCAGCGAACTCAACAGAAATCTGAGATGTGATAAATTGGTAGTCAAGCAATTCCTCGTGCAAAGAACGAGAGCCTTCATTCCACGACACGCTCAGCTTCTGCTGTGTCGGTTACACTTGTGCCCAAGTCTACTCCGTACCTATGCCCTTGCTTATTGGATTTTGCTGCCTGTCTCAGAGTCTCGTGCGTCCACCAGCACCTGAAGCAATGGCTGGTCTTAGATTGGAGGCGCTTCGCATGACGTCTGTGTGTCCAAGACTTGCCGTGACGTCAAGGAGAGCGCCACGAGTAATCCAACCAATCCCAAGTTGTGGGGGGGGTTGCCCATGTCTGGCAACAACGTGTCAAGCCTCCGAGCTACGGATCCGATAGAACAAGGCCAATGTGAGTAAAAATGGAGGATTTATAATAGAAACCAATGCTTCTTTCTCATCACATCGCAAGGTCTCCACCCTTGATCTTGATACCCAGGGGTGTTTGCTGTTGGATCTGATTTCAATTTTCCCTCAGACCCAAGCACCTGGATCTGCTTCTTCCCGCATCCACTTGTGCTGTTCTGTAACTTTATTGTTATTGTCTCAAGCGAAAATACAGCGATCAAGCAGCACTCCTTAGATGAGGATACCGTATCACCAACTGTCTCTTCGTATTTATGGCATTTGTCTCTTTCATTGCCAATCGAATAAGCTGACATGCCTTGCAGAATCCAAGATGCCAAGCGATAATGTGGTCACTGTGGAACAGAAATCATGTGCTGCACACCACACAGATGAATCAATGAACTTGGTTGGCCGAGATGATCTTGATGTCAAAAGACTGCTGGCTTCCCGGGGGGCTTCATGCTCTTTTTTTCTCAGTAGTTGTCCAAGCTTAATATCACGAGTTATGAAGCGATCTGCAAAAACAGGTCAAATCAGCGAGTCGGTGAGTCAATTTCGTCGAACACAGGCCTACCACACAGAAAGTTGGTACAAGTATGTTGATAAGGAGATTGTTTATCCAAACATGGTTCCTGGAATCCAAGCGGGGGAGTGTCAGGCAGGATGCGGGACTTTGTTTCCATAACCAGTTGTCGACAAGGGCACTGTGACTTCGTAATCCCAGTCCAGCCTGGATCGGGGATTATTCGAGAAGTTCAAACCAAGACGATGGCTATCTTGGCCTATCTTGGCTACTTTGGATTCGCCAGCCGTGTGCATGCAGACGCCATGACCGTTTTTCTGTCATTGATCCTTGCTCATGTTACTTTGGCCTTGGAGTCTCGTGGGTGTGGGTTATCGAATGACTTGAAGGTTTTGGGTTTCCAAACACAAAAAACCTGCCAGATGTGCGTGGATAAGACATGGTTGTCTCGCTCAAAACTTCAAGCGAGAGGCCATCAGATCTAAATCTTCGCTTCGCCTCGCTTTTTATGTTGCTAATCCCTTGAGAGTCTTCTCCATGCTCGGTACTCTGCGCTTTGGTTTTTAGCGGGTTGAGTGAATATGCCGCGTCTATTAAGCATGACAATATCACCCAGACAAATCATTGCGGAGAGTCCTTTCCTGGTAGACTGTCATGCTCCATGTCCTGAAAGCTTATTCACTATTCACGGGTGTGGATCGGCTGAGATATAGCCCACATACAATAATACAGTACCTTGGATCCTCTATCACGATTTTCCAGGAGATTGTAATAAGATACTTGGCTTGGGAGTTCGACTATCAGATCATATCGGTTACTATTAAAAGACCATATACCTAGCAGATAAAGCATATAAATATAGATTGCTAACTCAAGTTCGTAACAACAGGTATAGATCCTACACATCGCGGACTCTCGGGCGGGGACTAAGCCTGAGGGTGGTTTGCAAAGTATAATTTCATTCGGTGTGTTTGAAGATAGCGATTTTGCTGAGTGGGATCCCATAATCAGTTCAGAGTGTAATATCACAACATTGAAACATAGCTGCACAATACTACGTGGTAGAAAAGGTACCTCGACACATATTCCTCCACAGCTAATTCAAAATACAAGAGTGAACAACTTATTTAGTTGCAAAGCTAACTATGATGGTGTATGATAGTAGTACGTTGTGTCAATAGAGGCTCTGAAGTATGTAGGTTTCATCTGATCTAGCATTTGCGATTGAAAGATGACCCCGTTGATGAAGCAAGCCTTTGGAAATTGAGAACGGAAACTGACGGACTCAAACAGCGCCTGGAAGCTTTTGTGCTTTTTAGTTGTCTGCATCATAGTGCTTTTTTGTGGGATAAGGTATGTATGTCAAATTGTTGATAGCTTCAACCTCTACATGAGAATAAGAAGGTTCATCGTCCATACTATGAGATAATAGCACCAATTCGTTCCCGTGAGTCTCCAGTAGGCCAAGTTATAATACTTCAGGCGAGGATCAGTATGCTTCAGAAGACAAAGAATACGCTGTCCTCAAAAGATGAAAATGAAATAAGACGCAATCAGGTTACGAAAGAAATGGATGTGGCTAGCTTTGTACGAGTTGAGAAGCAAATGTCATTGTATAACCATTCATAATTGATACGGCAAATAAGGAACAAGAGAAAGAAATACTAGCATTAAAAGCGGTAATGTCTCGTTTCAAGGTTCACAGCAATCCGTGTGGTTTCTTCCAGCGAACTTCTAACACATACAAGCCATAGACGTTGTAAAAGGCTTCAAAGACGATCCCAGACACTAAAAACTCCAAACAAGCATCAGGCGCCGTATGTCAACGCCTCGGATGAACTGATCGCACGAGAGAGAGCACGAGATAGAATGATGCCCTGTATCGCGCTCTCAGCAGCATGAGCTCCTGACAGTGGTAAGTGACATTGGCCAATATTGATCAAGTCGAACTGGGACCTGGAAAGCCGAGCTTTTGCTTCTGGATCCGAGGAACAACGCCCACCAAAGCCACGATGGCCAGCAAGAGAACGGCCCACAGCTTAATCTTGAGCACATTATGGTTGTAGTCCGTTTCGACGGCGCTGGTGATAGTAGCCAGAAGAAGAACGAAGATGGTATATCCGCTCCAGCGGTGGTACTTCCAAATTGACTTGGCATTGTCCACGCCGCCGTAAAGAGCAGGAGTAGCCCACATAGTGAAACCGACGCCGTACTGAAGAAGAAGAACGATGGAAGTGATGACGCCAAGATAGCCGTGGACAGAGTGGAAGTGAGGGCCATTGTTTGCGAACTTATTGTACTCGATGATGGTCACGCCGGCTACAAGAATCAAGAAGGCCACCAAGTTGAGGCTGGCGTGTACGCGCTGACCAACACGCTTCTGTTCAGCTGTATGCGTAGGCTGAAGACTGAGAACTGACTGCGCAAGGGTGAGGACAGCAAGAGACTGGAGCAGCGGGTGGGCTGAGAAGAGGATCAAGGGCTTGGAGAGGACGCTTGCCCAGATCAGAATCGTGAGCAGCACGATTCCCAGCTGGGCTACTATGCCTGTACCTGATACCCATACAGTTAGTTCCGGTTATTTTGGTGAATAATTACAGAGACTTGCCAAGAACGAGGTTTTTGATCATTGGAACACCATCTTCTTGGGCAGCATCACCAGGCTGGCCAAGCAGTGGCTCAGTTTCTCTGGCAGATAGATCCTCGATAGGGGGGAATCGCTCGGGAACACCTGTAGCACTCGCCATGGTGAATGAACTGATAGTGCAGTGAGAGGTGTCCACGAAATCTTATGCTCAAGGTTAATGGAGATGAATTGTGATTAAACCGGTGGCCAGAGAGCTGCCTGGTCGATCTCTATGGGCACTCCTGCACGTCTAGAGTTTAGTGAGCGCACGCGGTCGAAGAAGATTCACAGATGTAGATGTAGATGTAAATGCAAATTCAGACGTATCATGTATGTATGTGAGAGAGAAGTTAACAATGACAAATCCGTGTTTTGACTTCCCTTCTATTTGCAATCGCCGTTGACGTCAATGAGAGCTTTGAGCTTTAACCAATCACAAGTCATCTTTTGGCAATAGCGCGGGGTAGGTACTTAGGTAGAGCGCGGCGATAGGAAGTATCTACATCAGGGAGAATAACTAGCAGTCGGATCACGTCAGTGTCCAGGGTAGTAGGCAAAATGGAAATGTAGGAAGCCTAGATGTTAGAATGTTATTATTCGATATGATCGAGCAAGCTTCTTGCACTGATAAGCCCTCCAGCTACTGATATATTTACAACTCGACCCGCCAGAAATAATGCTCCGGTTGGTCCGTTGACACATTCAAAGGACCCCGAAAAACGGCCAACCGGCTAAGGGTTGAAATCCTCCACTCCCCCGAAGCCGGCAACAGAAAGGCAATTGGCTAGATGGCCGGCGGCCAGCCGAAACCCCAGACTTATCTGCAGCTGCATCTAAATAGTATGACAGAATTGTGAAGGATCGTACGTAACAGCAGCATCAGACTATTTACACTACCGAAGCATCCAATAGAAGAACGAAACAAGAGAAGAAACGGGTGCAGTTGCCATGATCCAACATTAACGCCATATCAGTGGGCAGTTCGGAAGTGGCCGAGCTCCTCTTCTCCGACTAACAGATCATGGCCTCAGCCCGAGTAACAAGGAGATAAGGCCATGCTACAAAATCGTCTGACTTCCAACTTCTTTAGATTTCAGGATCTGTGTTTTTTTCTATTTCCTGTTGCATCAATACATTCATCATGGCTTCAATTGCTGACGAGATCGACTACAAACTCGACAACGTCGAGGTCTCAACGGTTCGCCCCGAAGACATTGACAAGACCTTCCGCTCAACATGTATTGGTAAGAATTCCAACACGTTAGCTTAGATAAAAAAAAATTATTTCATACTGAATAACTATAGATCTCATCTCCAGTGGTCTCGGTGGCAAAGTCCTTGGCTACTCAGACCAATGGTTCTGCGAGGCTTCTAACCTCTTGAACCCAAGAGCCCCAATTGCTCAGCCAGGCAAGATGGTTTTCACAGGTGCTTGGTATGACGGTTGGGAAACTCGACGACACAACCAGGAACCATTCGACTACGCCATTATCAAACTGGGCGTTGCATCTGGCACGGTCGAGGGAGTTGAGATCGACACGGCCTTTTTCAGCGGAAACCATGCTCCCGCTATCTCAGTCGAGGGTATCTTCAGCCAAGACGACGACAAGATTGTTTCATGGGGAGGAGGCCGTGGAGAATGGGAGACCATCCTCGGCATTCAAGAGTGTGGTGCCTCTCAGCGATATGCCTGGAAGCTCAAGAATCCTGGCCAAAAGGCTTACACGCACGTGAGACTCAACATGTACCCCGATGGTGGTATTGCACGATTCCGTCTCTTTGGACATGCCGTTCCTGTCTTCCCTGAAGACAAGGACGCCATCTTTGATCTTGCTGCGGCTCAAAACGGCGGTCTTGCTGTGTCGTGCAGCGATGAGCACTTTGGGACCAAGGATAACCTTATCATTCCCGGCCGAGGCAAGGATATGGGCGATGGTTGGGAAACGAAGCGATCACGAGGAAAGGACCACACTGATTTCGCCATCATCAAGCTCGGTGCCCCGGGCTTCATTGAGAAATGGGTTGTCGACACTGCACACTTCAGAGGCAACTATCCTCAAAAGGTGTCCATCGAGGGTTGTGAATGGACAGGCCACGGAGATCCTGTTGCAGATGCCACAGCCTGGAGGGTGTTTGTGCCTCCCAGCAAGACGGGTCCTGATCAGGAGCATAAGTTCGAGAGTGATGAAAAGGAAAAGAACGGTCTGGTAACTCATGTGAAGCTTATCATGATTCCCGATGGCGGAGTGAAGCGACTTCGGGCTTTCGGCAAGCGAGCAGTTTAGGGTAGTTGCGAAACTCTAGCTATTTATGATGAATATAATGAAACTAGCATAAAGCTTGGAATTTTCCTGAATGACATGGCTACCTAACTACGGATACTAATATTGATCCTAATCTCGCAGGTGGATACACCATCAACCTCAAACAATTCGTGTCTGATTTCACCCATCACAAACACAATCTGCCATGACATGGCTTCATGGACTTTGTTCGTAGTAGAGAGACCTCTAAAATGCCGGATTGGGTACAAATTGAGACCCAGTAATGCTGTGGCTGTGCTTCTGTGACGACGTGTGTGTGTATGTATTTATGTAGCTGGTCATTAACGTTAGGTGGTATCTCTCAGCGGAGCTGCTCCAAACCTAAGCGGAATGACGGTTTCTCCAGGACCTCATCAGGGACAAAGTGGGTAGGTTGCCCTCCACGACAACTCAGGCGACATCAACACAACCAACCTGTGTATGATTTCAGCTCTAACAATATCGACCCATTAGTGGCTGCTATCTCACTATACAACAGAGCCTCTGTACGATTACCATCCGCAGCAACCAAATCAGCTTCCTCGAAATTCCATGAACCACGCGCCGTACCTACATCCGCCTCTGCCCCTCCCTCCATCATGGATCTAGGGGACTCTCTCAGCCCCGAAGGACAGCCTGAGGATAAGCCTCGAACCCTCCCTGCAGATCTTCCCAGGTCCCTTGATGACAGAAGACATGTGCCTAACGAGCATCTTATCACCGAGACAGAGATGTACGATGGCTGGCAAGGTCCGTCGCATCGCCACCTGCGCATATGCGTTTGCGCTTGTTGTATAACCAACACGTCACTGACGACGCCATAACAGGCCAGTCCCAGTTCCTTACCACACCAGCTGTAGCGAAACCCTTAAACTTCGGAAACCTGTCGCTAAACGACCCCGACTACGAAGATGATATCACTAAAGGCCCCAAGGACAGCGACACGCGACTAATGGAAATGCTGGCCGCTCAGGCAGCGCACCAGGCAGCTCCGGCTTTCGAGAACGAAGATGAGGTTGTGAATAGCGAAACTCTTTCCGAGGAAGAGAAGAAGGAGAAACTACAGAAAGCCCTCAACATGGCTGCGAGTAACGGCGATGTCGACAGAATTCGAAAGCTTCTGAACGGGAAGGCAAAAGAGTACCTTGATTTGGACGCTGAAGATGAAGATGGAACACCGCCGCTCATCTATGCTAGTTGCTTTGTGAGTGGTTTCCTATTTGTCGCACGTTCGTTACTGACCGCCGGATAGGGCCACGAACCCGTTGTTCAGGCATTAATCGATGCGGGCGCCGACGTCAACAAGCAAGATCGGAATCAATGGACAGCTCTTATGTGGGCCATGACAAATCGACACAAGGGTATCGCTAAACTACTCCTTGATAACAATGCCTCTTCCGACCAAAAGACCTCATCGGGGCGGACAGCATTCGACTTTGTTCCTCCAGATAGCGAGATGTCGTTCTATCTTCACGATAATGGCTACAATATTGGCAATGCAGGAACCGATGACTTTTACCGTCCTGGTTTCTCCCAGGATAGGTTCGAGGAAGAGATGGCAGAAAACGAGATGCGAAGGCGGCTGATGATGGAGAGCGCCCGTGACCTCGAGGTTGACTTAGGAAATGTGGGCATGGACGATCAGCCCGAGGTATGATTGAGAACAGCATTTGAGATACTGGACTGACTTTATACAGCCCGTCGACGAATTTGAGGAAGAACAGCAAGAGTTTGACTGGAACCGTTGTCTGCATGATCAGATGTTCGTCTTCCAGGAACACCAGCTGGAACACATACTGGATATAGTCATTACCAACATGACGCCGCAAAGATCACCAACGCAAAAGCCTGTTCCAGCCAACATGATATTCCTCAGCGCTCGATATGCGCACTATCACTCAAGCCCAGAACTTTTAGAGCGACTCTTGATGTCAGCTATGGATTATATCAATGATGTTGTTGAGAGATGTCAGTGGGATATGACCATTTTGGCCTTCTGGATCTCAAATGCCACTCTTCTACTCCACTACCTCAAGAAGGATCCGGGACTTTTTGAGGCGACGGCAGAATTTCAGGCACAGCTTGCGGAGTTGATAAATGAGATCTTTATCCTCATCGTGCGAGATGCTGAGCGACGTCTAGACAAGGTCTTGGACGCAGCCATGTTAGAACACGAGACCATTCCTGGATTCGAGGATATCACTTTTCAGAATGAGTGGAAGCTATTTAAACGAAAGAAAGAAGTTAAGGAGGAGCCGCTGGAAAAGCGCTTCAGACCGCCATCGCCGAAACAGCGAGCGAAGCCAGCGCCCCGAAACGTCACTTCTCTCCTCTCCTCTACTCTCTTCGTGCTCGACCTTTACGATATTCACTCAGTGATTACGGCACAAATCATTTCTCAGCTTATTTACTGGATCGGTGCAGAACTCTTCAACCGCATCATGTCAAACCGAAAATACCTGGCCAGAACAAAAGCCATGCAGATCCGCATGAACATATCCATATTGGAGGACTGGGCCCGAACAAATAACAGGCAGGCAGAACACTTTGAAGGAGGTGAGATGCGCTCCTCAGGAGAATCGACAATGGACGCTGCTCGAAGACATCTCGCACCCGTGATTCAGTTGCTGCAGTGGCTCCAGTGCTTCTCGTCCCTCAATGGAGATGATATGGAAGCTCTGATTATTACACTTCAACAACTCAAGCGATTGAGTCCCCAACAACTCATCCACTCAGCCAACCACTACAGGCCGGAAGTGGGCGAGAAAGGCTTGCCAAAGAGCGCCATGAAATATCTGATCAATCTACAGAAAGAGGCAGCACTCAAGCGAGAGAGACGTCGGAGTGGAATACCTTCACCACAGGTGTCAGGTCAAGACAGCGCGCCAGTGACACCGGTGAAGGGCCGGTCAAATGGAAACAATCTTGCTACTCCTGGAAGCGTCGCCAGTCCTGCCGAGGATGACTGGTCCGAAGAAGACGACACACCTGAGCATTTGCTGCTTGATCCCGCTTTGATGTTACCGTTCGTGCTACCATCGGTAACTGACATGCTTGTGACATATGGCGCTGGACTTGGTGGAGTTAATCGTGAGCGAGAGCGCAAATATATTCCCACAGTGCCGCCTGAGTTTCTCGAAAAGCTGGAGGTGAGCGGCGGAACCAGGAAGGGGCCCATGTTTGGCGAAGCAGACTGGGAGAATGAAGAAGTCTGAGGATGTAACATTGTGGCTGTCGAGAATGCACGACCAAGTCGGCTGAAGTGAGACTCAAGGTGGGAGCTCCAATGAGGAGGCACAGTGTCATTTGAGACCCTTTCGCGTAAGCAGTAATGTTGCTTGCCATTCATACAAACGGCTCACCGATGAGACGTGGACATCGAGGAGCTTCCCACGGGCCAAATGGAGCGAACCCAAGCCAGCGATTCATCAAAACAACAGGAAACCTCACTATGCAAGCTGCAAGGGGGTAGAGGGATTAGTAACGGAAGAGCCGAGCAGCCCACGGTGGCGGACATACACACTCGACCACGTTCTCAGCACGATGAAGACTGTCTCTGGGAGTGGAGCATCTGGCAAACGGCGGCATGACATGTGACAGGGAGATGAAGTAGAAGCAATAGGAGGTGTATTCAAGTTGCAAGTCTAGCATCAAGTTGTATAGCTCAGCATATGGCGTACGGAGTTGTGCAGGGGGATCTCAAAACTTGATCTTTTGCCATTCTTTGTTGATTCCATGATCAGTGACGAACATGTGCCAGTCCTCTCAAATCCCCAGTTGAGCTACCAGCCACCCGACCAAGCGATGACTGTTTGACTCATCATTGTGGTTGCAGTCAAGCTTCAAGCTTTGTGGGCCAAACATGTTATGGTCCAGTCTAGCAAGGATTGCGTATCCACTTCAGACAGGGCGGCGTTGTCTTTTGCTGCATGCACTCAACAGTTGGCAGGTTAAATTCAGGCTAGAGAGAACATGTTTTCTCTTTTCGATAGTATTGTGCGTTAGCTGTGCCCTATCTCTCAGCGCCTTCGCATATTTCGCTCTTGGTCCATCATGTCAGGGTTTTGCCTTGGCAGCATCAAATAAATTGCAGAATCAACGTAGAATTATTAGTATCGTTTACCGCTATTCGATGTTATCTCCCGCCTCGTCACGGGGAAAATAAAAGAACAGTCTCCACCAACACCACGCGGTAGACGGGTCAACGTGGAGGAAAATGCAATAACTAGGGGGTTGCCCGATGTGTTGGCATCGACAGACCAGGACATGGGGCTCGGGCGGTGACAGGAACAGCGACAGGTCATTATGGAGGAAACGTGGACGGTGGCCGTGGCCCGGACGGAAGGGCACATGCAGCATTTCCGGTGTCATCTAGGATATCCCATCTCTTGTTTTCATTTTTATGCATGTTCCCTATAAGCCAAACGAGAAGAACCTCGTCTGTTTGGTTTGAAGTAAGTTGTCATACCCTGGAGCAAAGCAGGGTAAAGTCCAACCCTTGTCCCGGATCCTACCATTAAAAGTCCCTAGATTCGGTAAGCGGGTAGATCATTGGATCGCAGGACAGATACCACACGGATCCCTCTGTTAAGATTCGCGATACTGATGTGAAGAAGGCTGAGACATTCCCAGCCTTTCTTGACCCTGCTCTAAGTCGATCTTTGATCTCGCCAGGGAAACGGAAAAAGCAATAGGAGAAAAACCCTGATAGTGTTTCATTCAGGTAAGGGAGATTAGAGGTTATGATGGGCCTTAGTTAAAATGTTATAGAGTGTACCTTATCTGTAAGAGGTCGCATAAAAAAAGTCTCAATTAAGCACAGCCTATTGGGAGATCATCCATCTAAGTTGAGTCTGACCCAGAGCTGATGTTAGTAAACACCAAGTTACCAACTCCACAGTCGTGCAAATCCTTAATCCCAACAGGAAAGTGATGTCGGTTTCATCTCGAGAGATAAGAGTCCAAGCAGCTCGTAAGAACTAAGCCCAACGAGTTCCTGTTGCTTATCTTCCTGGTTACTTAAAGCTCATGGTGACGAGCTGATGATGGCGAATATACGGATAGAGAAAACATAACAAACAGAGTTTAATCGGCGTTTCTCGTTTAATTGGCATTGGTGGCGGGAACGTTATCCTAAAGCCCCGAGATGGCTGCAAAACTCTGTTCTTTAGTTGATCTAAAAACGGCTGTTGCGTGGTTTTACTCGCGTATGGATACTGAACCACGCCAGGACATGTTACCTAGGTTTTATTTTCCGTTTTGAGGGTTGTGTTGCTGAGGCGCCGAGGCGCCGAGGCTACGTTGGACGGATGGCTGAGGCACTATTAGATGTGTTCCAGAATAATTGTCGTTAAATCAAGGGATCGGAGGTGAGAAGATACGCGTAATTGGAGAGTGTGAGGCTGCTGTGAGACCAAGTAATCCCGCCCCGTGCTTGCCTTGCTTTGCGCGATGCAATATTGTGTGCTGTGTTGAGCGATGAATGGACGTCGGTTTGATATTTGGTCGCGGGTACCTTGCAGACCCTGTCTCTTTTGGGAGGCCCTATCGCTGATCCTGGTCGTATTGGATGACTCTGACCTTGGGTATCGATTGGATCCTTGTGATAGCTCACAGAGGCCCAATAAGCTCGCCCCGAAACCTGCTACGGGATGGCTGGTTGGTTGGTTGTCAGTTGATAGAAGAAAAAATCCCTCTCCGAATGGCTGCTTAAGCTCGGAGCAGCCTGGAGAAGTCAGCCGGATGTAGTAGACATGTCTCAGTCATCCCTTGCGTCCAGTATGCATACGCTTTGGAAGACTGGTTCAATGTTGAGAGTGTGCAGATCGATCATGATGAGCAGAGAATAAAGAAAATCTATCTTGTCTATCACCGTTTAGTGTCTTGCTTGCAGCAGCCTCCAAACTCTCCCAGGTTCATATCAAGGCACTTTGAGTCGTAAAGGTTGTCAGCATGCTTAGAACCGGTTTACATGCATATTTCTGTTGGGTCTTAATATTGAAGGTTGCCAACATTTCTTTGTGCCTGAAGAGTGAGGAGGGTGGGCATGGCGTATGTAGGAGGGGTTACATGAGATGCATGCAATTCGCCATTCATTCAATGCCTCACCTAAGTTGAACGAGTTGGGTGCTTTCTACCTGATGTGTTGTATTTCGGTCACGTTCATTTATTCTGTGATTACCTGATGGCCACTCCGACATTTGATCTGTACATACATACATGGTTAGTGGGTTGTAAGTGCGGTGTGGATAAAGCATCAACCATATCGAGCCATTGAGTTTTCACCGTCTCGACTCGCTTCGTTTGCATTGCCTTAGCTTGGGTACCTAGTTAGCTCCATACTCCATACTTTACTTACCGCATGTAGCGGGCGGGTTCTTGCTGTAGCCAACGGAAGACCGTGGGGCCGGTGGATGATGTGGCTGTCAGTAAATGGACCAAAGAAAGAAGAGTAGAGGGAAAAAGTTAGGTTTTTGTTTATTTTTTCTCGGTTGTTGTTGCATTGTCGATGAGTCGGTCTAGGTAGACTGGGTAGAAAGATATTAGTATAAGGAACGCACTCCATCTCCATCTCCGGATTCTGATCGATTCGCCTCGCTTGGCTTCCCCATCCATCATCGCTCATCTTGCTTGTGAGGCCGTGATCCGTGCCTTCCACCGCACTTCACTTCACTTCAACAGTCACCTCACTCTACATCAACCGTTGTTTCTGGCTGGACACGACTTTACAACCTAGTCTCTCTCACGACTAATATTGGAAGCAATTCAAAATACGGGACATTTAACCCATGATCAATGTTGTGCCAACCGTCCAGCTTTTCGCTACCGAACGATCCTTGGCTATCTCTCTGCATACCCTCAACCTTCAACTGACATCTGCAAGATTGCGCTGTCTTATTCAAGTCTAAGACTACGACCTGATTCGATCCAATTTCAACAGAGTCGAGTTTCAGTTCAGTTCTAGCTCACATTCTAGCGATTTTGTCCAAGTCTCCCTTGACAGGACTCTCTCCCTTGGGTTCCCTCTGGATTCTCGACTGTATCGTATTTCTCTAAATACCGACTCGTGGCCCTCTCCCTTTCCTCAGCTCTCTTCGACTCTCACCTGAGCTATTGGGTTCAGTCTTAGGTCGTGTTCCCCGGCATCGGCATTGCTCCCTTGCATTTGCTGCTGCTCTTCTCAACCAATCTGCCGGGGTCTCACTTACAAAGAAAACCTCCATTTACACAAACAGGCCACCACCTTTTCGACAATAACCAGCCACACTGGCGGTTGGTTCGAGGTCCTTACCGCTACTACATCATTCCCATCGTTGGTTCATTGTTCAGTCAGCCAAACAGCGCCATGTTGCCATCCAAGTTTGGTAGTGTGCGGCAGAAGCAGCCTGAGCGCCGAACCAGTTTACGACTCGACCCCAGTATAGTGGCTTTGCGGTACGAGAAGACCGTGCCAGCAGAACCTCCCATTCTCATTGTGTCACGGGACCCTACTCGCCTCTCACGCCGTCCTTCGTCTTCTTCTGCATCATCACACAGCTCCCGCCACCGTCCTATTGTAATTGTGCCTCCTGGAATTGTTGCACCACCAGCCGAGGAACACCCAGCCCTCCGAGGCTCAGCTTCATCTTCACCAACTCTGAGGACATCTCCAGTGTCAGTGGAGGAGTGGAAGCGTGATTCTGGTGTTGCCAGAAACAAGTCGACATCGACAATTCATGAGGAGGAGGGCGAGGACGACTATACGGAATCCGACTGCAAAAACAAGATTCCTGCAGTAGAATCGAACGTATCATCTCTGGTGCCATCCTCCATATCGCAGCCCAGTACGACAATACAGCGAATGGACGATCCATTTGTGGACGAGAATAGCATCTTTGAGCCGCTGACATTATCACCAACCGATGCCTTGTGTGTCGTGTACAACGCTCGATGCACCACGCCGCCTCCTCCACCTCAGGTGTCCCACTCTGATACACCTTTACCTTTACCTTTACCTTTACCTGCACCTGCAACGCCTACCCGAGCCAGCAGGACTGCTTCAACGGTTCCTTTCTCCATTTCCTACTCTGAATGTCTCCCAGGCAAAGCTCCCTCCTCTCCTACGTATCCTCCTGCTTCAGGTTCCCGTTCCCACAAATCTCCTTGTCCCTCAATTCAATCGTCACCTCGCACTTCTTGCTCGTCATCTCCCCCCACAATCTCCAAGGGTCTTGTACGCTCAGGGTCTCGGTTCGGTACATTTTCCCAGATGTTCACCACCCCAATTCAACCCTTGTGGCGGGCCACCGCCAGCCCCAGCAACAGCCCTTCCAGCGCCTTGAGCACCCCAACAGCCAGTGCACAATCCACTGCCACCGCTGCCCCTAGCACCGTCGCCAACGCTACCGTCAACGCTACAGCCACCACTGATCCCGCTACGGCGATGGGTTTGGCTGAGTCTGAGATAGAGCAATCGCATTCGTTGGACAAGGGGCAGGGCTCTTCCCGTTTTTGGAACAGGTCCCGTTCTGCCTCCACAACATCGAATAATAGCACTAGCAATGCTACATCGGCGGGCACCACCAATATTTCATCTAATAACGATCTCCCCTTTGTTCCTCTCGACGTCTCCATCCCCTGCGAAAGTCTCCTTGATGATGCCTTCATGAACACTGTTTCTTTTTCCAATCGCGGGAGCATCATGTTGGGAACTCAAGACGCCGCCGCCATCGGTGGCGCTATCAAACAGCACAGCTTGTCAATTGATTCCTCGTCTACATCCACCTCATCATCTACAAACGCCGACACGCTCGCGACCGCAAGCAATGACGAGAGCGACTCGGGCCGCGCCACTCCTACTCCCTCAACGACCGCGCCGCGCACCACTACTCCTACACCCACTACTCCTTCGACCCCAAAATCACAAAACCTTCCTCGACCCAGCGACGAGTCCAACGACATGAACAATTCGGTTAAGGGGGCAGGCGATGGTTCTCCTCAGGGCCTGGTGTCAACCCCCGGCATTCGTGTCTTGGCCGCCGACGTGGAGAAGGAATCTCAAAAGGTGAGATCGCTCTATACTGTTGGCGATGGTTCCCACGGTGAGCCTGGTAAGAGGCACTCGTACTGCGAGCGTCTTGAACCAACTCCCGAGGTCCCGTCCGAGGAGAATGAACTTGACCCGTATGGTTTTCCTTGAATGTCCCAATTGTAATCATCGCAGACTATGAGTTAGGCTAACATGCATCTGCTTTCAGTGTTCCAGGTCACCTTTCTCCAGCCTGGCAAATGCCCGCCTCTGGAAGTTCTTCTTCCCTACGGTCTAGAAGCGGACTTGAAGATTGGGATGATCTCGAAGGTGCCCACGTTGATCGATATGGATTCATCACCATACCACCACCCCCTGGTTCAAGAATGGGCACACCAACAGAGACAAGATCTGCCTCGGGCTCGCCTAGAAAACGTAGCTTGTTGAGGAAGCGAGATCCGTATGGTTTGACGTCCACTCTCAGTGGCAGCGGTCGACGGACCCCGACCAGAAAAGTCTCTGCCAGGTCGCTCAACACACAAGCATCCGAATTATCGGTATCAACGTCGCTTCGATCATCTCGATCAGTCATACGGCAAGCCAGCAACTTACTGCCCCATAATCGCGACAGACGGTGGATGGACGAAGCAGGCGATATGCTCAACGCCGCACCCAGCCTTCAGGATATTGTGGACGAGATCCAAGCCGAGAAACTGACAGAGGTGATGAAGCGTAAGGAGTGGGAAAGATCAGAAAAATGGAGGAGGATGGCTAAAGTTGTTCGCAAGGGTGGCGAAGGCGAGGGCATGGAGTTCGAATTTGACATGAACAATCCGAAGCTTATTGAAAGGACATGGAAGGGAATCCCCGACCGGTGGCGGGGAGCGGCGTGGTGGTCTTTTATGACTATCAGCGCCAGGGAACACGAGGGATCGCCCTCCGAGGAAAAGATCGTGGCCGAGTTCCACCGGCTCCAACTACGGAGCTCCCCAGACGATGTGCAGATTGACCTGGACGTACCGAGAACCATCAGCCGCCATATCATGTTTCGACGACGTTATCGAGGCGGCCAGCGATTATTGTTCCGAGTTCTACATGCGATATCCATTTATTACCCTGAGACGGGTTACGTCCAAGGCATGGCGTCGCTAGCAGCGACATTGCTCTGCTACTTCGACGAAGAGAAATGCTTCGTGATGCTGGTACGTATGTGGCAGTTGCGTGGACTGGCACAGCTATATCGCCCAGGCTTTGAGGAACTCATGGCGGCCATGAATGACTTTAGCAAACACTGGCTTAATAAGGAAGTAGCCAGTAAACTGGTTAGTTTAAAGTCTCTCTTCCACGCCACGAGTTGAGTACTGACGGTTCTAGGACGAGCTGTGCATCGACACTACTGCTTATGGTACACGCTGGTACCTGACATTATTTAACCTTTCCGTACCCTTTCCGGCCCAGCTGAGAATCTGGGATGTCTTCCTCCTATTGGGTAATGGCGTGCCTTCTATGAGTGAATCTCGAAAGTCCGAGAGCAACCCTCCTCTGTCTGGTGAATACGATGTTTTGCACGCTACTAGTGCAGCATTGGCTCAAGCCCTTCGAGAGGTGCTCCTAGATGCGGAATTCGAGAACGCCATGAAGGCATTAACGTCATCGATCCCTGTAAAGGATGAGGACCTGTTGATGAAAGTGGTTAAGGCGGAATACAAACAACATCACGGCAAGAAGAAGACGTAGCGAGTCTTTTTGCCATGACTCAGGTCCAACGAGGACACTCTCCTTTGTCTTTTGGCTTGATTGCTCTTTGTACATGCGAAGCTGTATCACGATACCCTTCAGGGTGCTTTCTTGTTTTGCGTTGCGTTGCGTTGCATTACGAAATGCTCGATACCCCCCTCATGCTATGGCCTCTGAGGAACCACATGCCTAAACGAGGCCATTCTTTTCTTTGTATTGGTTCATGAGAGCGTCATGGATTCAGAAAAAAGGATGGAGTTTTCCCCTTTTGGTGGTTGATAGCGTTTGGAGCCACGGAACCTAATCTTATATACCCCTCCTGGCACCACTTTGTTTTACTGTCTTGCTTTGAGGGTCGCTCTGATGAGGCTTGGGATGATACGGTGTGTGATTGCACTTTTAATGTACATGAGGAAGACGAGGAGGAAGGGGGAGCAAGGAAGCGGAGTGAGGGGAAGCCGAAAGATAAGCGAGATACGAGTGCTATGCTGGCCTCGAAGTTAATGTATAACTACACAATATTGTTGAAGATGTCTGCAGTGCTGCGACTTGCTGAAGTGAAAAGACCCATGCAACAACCTCTCAGCCTTAGCTGTGGCTGGTCAGACCATGGTCAATGTGACGGAATATGGTGACATGGCTTGGTGCTATGTGAACAAAATGGTAACATCGAGGGATGGTTGTAGTTTAACATGTTATTAGTAATCGGGAGTATGTAGCCGTCTCACTTAGTCTCAGTAATGCTGGTTTGTTTGCTTATCCAAGGCTCGAAAATGCTGTCAGCCGCAATGTCCAGACCTATCATTCTTTCAATCCATCCACCCCTTCCTTGGCTTCTCGGCAGTCTGAGTCTGTGCCCATTCCCTCCATCTCAACACTCGACCGTACTGATTACCTCTTTGGGCCTGGACCTCCGACCCCTCCCGGAGCTCCGGTGCGGGCGCCGGCGCCAGAATATCGGAAGCGGCACGGCCATCCAAACTTCAATTATGCTCCAAGCTAAGTTATCATTATATATATATAGGTATATATAAAGAACCTCTGGGTTTAGTCTAGTAGTCCATTGAACCATAGGTATTTGTCAATTAAGCATCCATCCTTATTAGCCTTCCTTCCCTGTACTTATATCTCGTGCTATTGAAAGGAATTGAGTTTGGTCCATGCTCCGATGTAACTGGCCTGGCGATACTCCGTAAGCCGATGCATATAATATACCCTGAAATAGGGATGACGCTCTTTCCACTGACGCGAAAGCGGCCGAGTTTTCCCCTTCAAGACACTCACATACAAGCCACACCTGCAACACAGGAGCTGAAAAAAGCGTGGCAGTACTATTTTGGAACCTCTCAATGGTTCAGTTGCATGGGGGCTTATGCATAGAACCATTAACTTTGTTCTTATACAGGTCCTCTTAATCCCCCCATTCAATCACAAAGCCTTTCCTCTTCTGGTAAGTCAAGCACTGTGGCTTTTTCGTATTCTCATCCTCCTCTTTACTCATTTGAAAGACTTTTCTGAAGATCAAAGACGTGGCTGGTCTTGGGTTGCAGTCACAAGCGACATCTAGATTTCTTTGAGGACTAGATCAAGCCATACCCCTGTTTTACGAGGTTACGAATTCCGATTTCCGGGCATCTAACGCAGCTTGGAGCTCCTCAGAATAACCTATCTGCTGCTAGTGGTCTGGCGTTCAGTAACCGCAACTCTGTTTTGGGCCGTTCCTGAATTTCCTTTGAGGGATGGCTTTTGAGGCTTTCAGTAGACTGAGGCTCAGGTTCAACTAAGGGCCGAAGCTCATGTGTTGTAGGTCATCAATATTCAGACTAGATCATGTCTTAACATTGAGCTAGCGTATCACAACTTGAATACCTCGGCCAAGACAATAATAGCCTTAGTCATAACTCTGACTGCCTGAAGTCACATTCAACTTGCATTTCTTGAGAATGTCAGTTATGCATTGCATGAAGCTGCGAAACTTCATCCTCCTCAGATCTAAGCCCACAGGATATCTATAATTGTCCATTGAACAAGAACCATTCCGAGTGCCTGCCTGTCCTCCGTCCTATCGAGCCTGTGCCCGGGCTCGTTGTACTATACCCAATGCTGTCCCGTTAATGCCATCGACTCCTTCCAATAGACAAGAAAAAGGAAATTGAAAAAGAAAGAAAAAAGTCAGAACTCCATTTTGTACCGTATCCTTCCTTCCCCTCTTTTGGACAGCCCATTTGCCCCCTCCACTGCTGCCTTAACAAGAGCAAATGATTAAAATACAAAGTTGCGTCGCTAACTTCTAATAATAATGGTAGAGTCAGTGACCAGTGGCTCCAGTCTGAGACCGAATGTTAGTAGAGACCAGAAGAGACAATCGCTCCAATGGTCAAAGGCAGATTTGCTTTGATATGTATTGTTGGTTTGAATGCATGCTCATTCAGGGGGCGGAATCGCTCTTCATTCCAGTCCTCCAGACAAATTACTGTTCCATGTCGCATTGAGCCATAACAATCGAATGTGCGATTTGTGAAATGTGGATTGTCGTAAATTAAATGACAACCGCGCTTAGACTTAAAATGATCGCGTGGCGCACCGGCGCAAGTGCTGATCAACAAAAACGCGTCTCGGGAAATCTCCCTTAAGCGCCTTGTCCTTCCCCTAAATCATCTCGAGGCTTTGGTTCTCCTGGAGTTGCTTGCCTGTAACGATGTTCTCGCTCTTCGCTCTGGCGAGAGGGCCCTGAATATCGCGCTGCGGGCTTTGGCTCCTCTGATAGCATGGCTGATACTGACTGTTTTTGTTCGCTGCGTTCGCTGCCTGGTCGGTCTTGCGATGGCATAGGTGTTGAGCTTCGTATTGGTGACATTCGCCGTAAAGGGCCACCAAAACTCTCCCTTCGAGAACGTCCTGGCCCAGTGACTCGAAAAGGTGACATGTCACTTCTTTGCCGCGAATGGCCTCGTCGTGACCCTCGAAACGCTACGTTTGACGAACTGCTTTGACTGAGAGGAGGGGGCGACCGGTATCGTTGTTCACTGCGGGTGGGGGAAGGGGCATGATGCTGCCCTGTTGCTTTGCGCTTTCTGGGTGTTTCCCCTATGGTCACAGAAGCTGCGTTAGTTCACAGAGAATCTCTCTTTCTCTTGGTCTTGGACGAACCAGAAGGACTTCCAGGTCGGTTCGAGCTACCACTGGCTTGCGATGTTGGTGGTTGCCAGTGGTGAAAGTAAATTGAAGGACTCGACTGGGGCTCTTGCTGCATATGCGGGTGCTGATGCGAGTGCATTGCTGGAGGCGCTTGTGCAGGCTGCGGTACGTTGGTGTTGAGGCTCGGTAACGTTGACATGCCCACGGGCCGTCCAATAGCACCACTCACCGTCTGGCCTCGAGGTCTTGATGGCGATGGCGGATACACGTATCCAGCTGCTGGTGTTGACGCGGATGGAAGACCCGGATGCTGTACGTGCGGATGCGACTGCGGCTGGGACTCTCGATGGTGTTCGGGCGATACAGGCCATTGTGCAGGCATAATCTGAGCACGAGGAGCCTGGCCAGGAGGCATAAACTGTTGGGCCCATTCTAGGGCAGCTTGTGGTGCGACTCCTCCACTGCCCATGCCTGCGAACACCAGAGGTACCATGGGAGGAGGAATACCTGCTTGAAGCGATGTCCGCAGCATATCCATTTCAACCTTCCGCTGCTCCAGACGCAAACTTTCTTGCCTTGTTCGCTCTTCTTCTTGCTTCCTCTTGTCCTCTTCTGCCCTGGCCTGCAGCCAATGTCTCATAGATTCCTCTGCTCCTTGCCATTGCTGAGGTGGAGCAGGTAACTGGCCCCAAGAATCCCTCTGTTGGTGACCATGGGGACCTAAAGATGCCTGTGGTGGAGGCGGAGGAGGCGGAGGTGGTGGATGATGTACAGGCGGGGGAGCACCAGCTGTTGGAGGCTGTTGGGGAGGAAGAGTCATGGCCGCCGGCGGAGGCAGGCCACGATGAGGAGCCGACATGGGCTGTGATGGTGGACTGTGACCCCGATAGGCGACAGGCACGGAATTGGTTACTGGTTCTCGGTATATCAAGGGGGGAGAGGGTCGAGAGGTTGAAGGCGGAGTCGGGAGATCATGGACGGACTTGTAGCCGTAAGTTGGTGGCTGCTTGACGGTAAGCATCGTTGTATGGTAGCTGGGCTACGCCAGTGGGGACATTTGCACGGCAGGAGAAGGTATGAGGGCTTGGAGGTGCGTGTATCGTTGGGAGGCTGGGGGGTTGCTGCAATTGACTTTTTTTTTTACAGATAAGAGAGAATCAACAGAGTGCTGAGGCTGGAAAGGTGGGCAATGCAATGCAATAGACGTCCACCTCACGTTGAGGGTACAATTGCTCAAAAAGACAGCTTATCCGGATCACGAGATCAACGATGATGGTGAGAAAAAAGACAGCATCGAGAAGCAAAGCTATGCTGAAGCTGTTGTTGTTGCACTCTGTCCGTGGTCCTTCTAATTGATGTATCGACTGGGGACTGAAGTTATAAAGGAGGGGAGAAACAGACAGTAGCAGGGTTGAGCATATAACACCAAAGAGGGAAGAGGAGGAAAAAAGAGCGGCGTACAATTTGGGTTGTGGATTTGCAAGCTTTGTATAAGACGACTAGAGGCGACAGGCGTCGAGCTGGAGATGTCGGCCAGCTCCAGAGTTGTGGCGGTCGAGGTGAGCGGGGCTGATGAAACCAGTTGACAAGCAGGGCCAGGCTCATTTGGAACCAGTCATGGATGGCTCTTCCACATGGCACACATGGGGGGCACGCGCAGAAAGGAGCTATCAATGATTGCGAGTTAGTAAGAAGTTCGGGGGAGAAGCGGAGAAGATCCAAGGCTGACAAGATATGAGTTGAGAAGTTGAATCGATATGAATGGATTGGGCCGAGATGAAGGATAGATGGCCCAGATATGGAAAGTTCCGGGGCCAAGTCAGAAGCTACCAGAGTACTCAAAGCTTTAACCTCAGCGAAGTTGTTGTAAACGACGCAACAATGGTGCCAGCGAAAGATAGCAGATTTAGACGCAGGTACCAGCCAGCGCGGTCTACTGTCTTGTAAGTTGCCCTGGTTTTTCACAACTAAACGGGCATATCTATGTCCTTGTCGAAGATAATGGTTGGAGCCTCCAAGCAAAGCTGACTTGAAGTGAAAAGGAATGTCGAAAAGGATCCTCAATCTAGGATCTGGGTTGTCCTGTTTTGTCTCGTTGGTCGTTGCATTCAAGCTAGCTAACCACTGACAACTCTGAGGCAACCAAGACGAGGGTAGCTTGCAGACTTCAGGGAGCTATAGCACGAGACCAACGACTTCAGGGACTAAGCTTGTTTAATGAACGAATGGGAAGAAAGTTCAAGGAATAGTAAGAGGAGAAGGTGGACGGTGATCTTCGATAGAAGATGGAGGAGAGAAAGAAAAGAAAAAAGAGGGCTGAGTAGCTTGAGTGAGCTTCGGCATGAGTGGAGAGAGGAGAGTGAGTGGTGGAAAGTGAAAGTACACGCACACGCCCGCACACGCCCACCCGCTTGCTTATACGCACATCATCAAGCGCCGGCCGCCGAGACGTTCTTCTCCGGTCCGCATCTTGACGCATCAGCGTTGTAATCTAAGAATCAAGGACTCTTCAAGGCAGTGGAAACGCTTCATTGTGGGAACTCTCCCTGTACTGGCAGGGAATGCCCCAACTACCAAATTGATTAGGGATCAAGGGCAAGTAGTCAGAAAGCCACAGGCAAGAGCTCGAAGATAATGAATGGACTTACGCCAGACAACGGATCCAAAGCGCCAGATTTGGCCAGACCTGCCCGGCATTAGACATTTGAGGCAAGGGCCAGAGCGGATATCGTACCAGTAGGAAGAATGGATGTGCTCTGGATCATCTCACTAAGGCAAGTCCCGGCATGGTAACCTTGAAGGTTTAGGATAGAAGCGTGTATCAGAAGAGATTTGACAGATTTTGGGACACATGGTAGGGACAGGACAAAACACTAAAGAGGTAGTCGACCCAGGGAGCAGGGGTCAGTATTGTAGGGGTAGTGGCAGAGGCAGTCCAAAGAAGTGGCTGAGAGTAACCGGGGGCTGAGAGGATTACTGCCATGTAGGTCGAAAACCCAGACTGTCCCATTGAAGTGAACGTGCATGCTTCGGAGGAGTCAGACAACCAACAAGACGATAGGATGGAGGGTCCGAAAAGGGTACATGTTTTGGTTTGGGATGAATGGATCATGAGAAGTGGAGTGGCATCGGGAACCAGGGAGGGGTGTGCGTGAAGGCATGAGAGAGGTGTGAAGATGGAGTATGAGGACGTGATGTGCAAAAACACACAACGTAATGCTTCATCGACGCATATCCAAGTACAGCATCGGTATATGCTGGTTGGATGTAAGTATTATTATATCCAAACACAATCGGGTAGCCGGTTTCTCTCTCGTCTTGGCTTGTATGCATCTTGTAAGCTGTGAATACTGGAATTCAGCAAGGCACAATACGAATAGGTAGGTACACAAGCTACGGGATACCTTACCCAAGATCTCTTGCTAATAAGCTTTATTTACTGTACCTTACCCCAGGCTGCAGCTGTGAGCTAATGACACGAGCGCCGAGGCAAAGTGTCCGAGCTGCTGCAGCCTCTAAACTACCTGTCCAAACAAGCCTCAGCCTTGACATGATTCACGGGAGGGTTGGTGAGACATGGTGCCTCGAATCCGGTAGTTGGGCGGTAATTAGAAAGCCATTAATCGAGCTATTGTTCGTAACGATGGATGGCTGAAAGCCCCATGGGTGGCTTGATAAGTAGGATCTTGAACGGACTGGTACATCAGCATGGTGAGTGTAGCAAGCAACAGCAATGATTTGTATGTACTGTAAGTTGCTAGCGTGCCTGCTTTAATTCGATCCATTTTAGCTGATGATAGGGTGTGAAGAGCTAGGTCGAATTACGTACTTTTGTGGCCAAGCTTTCCCTTGATCCTCGTATTCCTTGTGTTGATTCTCTTGTGATATTCTTCCTCTTTTCTCGAATGCACGTCTTGAAGGGTTTCTGCTAAAGATACAGAATGTTCAATGTTGGTCCTTAGTCGTAATAGAAATTAGAAACGGGTAATATTGGCTCGGCTAGGTTGTAGTGCAGCTACTAAATTGACGATGTGCTTCGCATAATATGATACAAGACAAGTGTTGAGCCTTGTTTGCAATGAAGCGACCAAGTCATACTGCTCACGTATCACAGGGATGCGACTGTAATCGAGGCATGGGAGGTGGATGAGAGCATGGATTGAATTTCGAAGATAGGTACGGAGTACATAAGACGCTCCAGGGAAGAAGCTGTTGCACGAAGCGCAGTTCCCGTCGTAGCCGGGTTTAAGCCGCTCTCTAGTCAAGTACTGTATGTATAGTACTAAGCTGGCTAGGTTCAAATACATACTTGTGGCTTGTGGGCTATTGTTTCGGGTGTGACGGGGGGTATCGCATAGATGGAAGAGTAGAAGAATTACAAAGGTTATTAAAGTCTTCTGTGAAATGGCGTTTCTGGCTACTAGACCTAAGGTTTAATGGATTGGGTGAGTGAATCTTGACGTGGCTAAGCTCCTTCTGTCGTTGGTTGCCGTCGGCATCTTACTTCTCCGACTTGACTTTCTCGTCTGCTATTTTGATTATCCAGCCTGGGCAGGTACCTAAGTAAAAGTCCTTGATGAGGTGCGTTATTAATGAAAAACCAGGTGAAGAAAGCGGGTAGTTGGGCCCTGGACTTGGGTTTGTGCTTGGGCTGGGTCTAGGCCAAAGTGCCTTAAACTTAGCTCGTGAGCAAGTTCCCTCAGCCGCTCCTTCCGACCTCGTGTGGCGCTGAGTTTATTAAGCTAAGATGACTATTCCGCGTTTCATCTTTGTAAATCTCCATCCTGCCAACCCACTTTACCGAAGGTACAGAGAGATAGTTCCAGCTGCTGAACGATTAGTTACGCATCAAAGGAAATTGGCAGATTGGCCAAGGCAAGGCAAGGCAAGGCAAGGCAATGTCAGACGCTAGTCTTCCATAAATTTAATTGCCCCGATCCTATCACCATCCCACGGCGATCATACAAACAACAGCCAGTCGATGGTCACGATCCGCAAGAGCTCAACATCATGTTTCGTCATCGTTCAACGGTCTCAAGCAGATCCAGTCCCTACAGCAGTATCATCCCATGGGCCATTGGGGCCGACAGGCCGCCAGGCCTGCTTGGACTTGCCTAGTCAGCCTTTCCCAGGGTCAGGACCAACAATGATGCCCGGGTTTGGTCATGATGCATTGGTCGAGGACTATTGGCACCCTCTTCCTAGTCACTTCAATCTAACATGCCAACCCTTCCGCAGGACCTCGAGGCGCCTGGAAGCAATCTAGATTAGTGTCGCTTGATGCTCACCCAGCGCTGATGGCCCTGATGGGCGGGGTCTTACCCAATCGATCGCCGTGCAGCCACACTCACTGGGACCGTCGAAAGCACGTTAGACCATGGCTTTCTCGTGGTGGTGGTAAACTAGGCCACACGAAGAATCTCTTCTCTTTGCAGCGCTAGTTGAAGCGCAACGTCTATCTGCTGTCCTCAAGGACCCGAGAAAAGTCAATCTTGACCGGGTATATTTGACCAGGTGCAGGTAGATTCATGTTGACAAACCATAATCCTTGGATAATCCACCAAAGGAGAGCCTTCCAAAGCTGACCCAACATGGCACGCACAACCTAAATACAGACATCTTATAAACTGGCCAACATCCATCGTCATCACTAGGCAAAGTGAGCAAGCTTAGAACGGCGGCACTCCACCCCCTTGAGCAGTGCCCCACCCTCTCGAAAACCGTTACCACCCCCTTGCTCTACGCCGTTAGATAGGTAGGTACCGGCAGTGCGCCACGATTTAGGTCAAGGTTCTTACCATACGTGGACAAGATTGTTACTATGTAATCCATAGACTCAATAGATTCAGTTGATGGCTTGCTTAAATGACTTCAAGCGTGTGTTCCTACCATAGTACTTAGAACTCGAAAAGAACCCTTAGGAACCAGTCGCCAGGGCACCGCCGTTCGGACAAGTGTGCCTCAGATTGGAGGGCCTGACCGCTCCAGCACCAGATGTAAGCTATTGCAGCCAAATTGGCAGTGGACCGTAATGATTAACCAACTTTGAGAAATCAGCTGACTGAGCCTGTCTTAGATGTCGCCAAGCGCGCATCCTTATGAATCTCTCTTTGTTTCGTGTAGAGACATACAGGGCTTACTCAAACTTCATAAGTTCATCCCTTACTTCCGATGGCATAGCAGTCATTGGCATGGAACCAGTGACCCGCAAGGACCCAAGTCATCCGTAATGATGAGCACAATGCTTGGAGCGGATAAGACGATAATTCGCGATTTGGTTTCTAATTCAAACCTAGTCTAACCACGGTGCTACTTCTGAGTTGAGGCAAGTCTGGGGATTTTGATGGTGTTTGATGTCAACCCTGTCTGCAGTTGGGATTTGTATTTTTGCCTTGTTGAGGTTGTGGAAACCTTTTATGGTTACACTCAGAGCCTGAGGGCGTCATGAACACCTACTTGCTTATGTGTGACAGTAGTGCTTGAAGCTCCCTTGAAGTTACCCTCCCGCTTCTCTGCCTTCTCTACCTGACAATAGTTTTGTTGCACAGAGAGATCTATGGTGTTTCTCCACTAGGACGAGTCGTACAGGCTTTAGACTTTGAGTACGAATCAAGTCAAGTTAAGCCCCAATTTGTCTTGCTTTACTAAGTAGGTAATCGGCACGAACTTGATGGATCAAGGTACATGATCAAGTTTCTACCTTTTGACGCTGACGTGTTCAGCCTCTGGCAGAGAGTAGGGCAGGGGATCGAATGGAGTATAGCAGCATTGGGAATGCTTATTGAGTTGCTGTTCTAGGCAGCAAATTACAAAATGACCCACGCAGACTGGTTGGATTCAATATATCGAGAGATCCTGTACGGCGCCGCCATTGGTTATGCTGCTCAGGTACAATCAATCTAGTGACGATTCAAGTGTGAGCATCTTTTGACGATGATTACGGATATGTACGGAGTACAGATCCGCCTGTCTGATGGTCGACACTGAGGTGCGTCAGTATCAAAGGAGTGTGCATAGTAAGGCTTCGTGCCAATTTTCTACCAATCGACAGTCGCCAAAGTATGGTCTCCGGTTCCAAGGACTAGGGATCCCAGGACCCTGACATACAGCAACCAATCAGAGACTGATTTGATCGGTCGGGCCCGAGACGCACCTGCGGCTTAGAAATCCCATGTCGAAAGAGGACATCTGAAACACCTTGTCACACCATGTCCCTTGTTCCTATCCACCTTCTACGGAGTAATACAACATTCCCCTCATTTTGTTGTTTTGGTGCAAGTTTGTCCAAACTGGGTGTCTCGTCCCATTTTCTTTTTCTCTAGCCCTCGATTACTTTTGCTTTTTACTTCTTCAGGTTCCTTTCCTCCCGTCTCGTCATCCATTCTTTATCCCCTGTTCCTTGTCCTCCACTCTGTCACCTCACTTGGATCCATGCATCTTACCCTTGCCTTTGCACCCATCCCAGACCATCCATCATCAACTGTGAACTACATCAGCCACCAACGTTGAAATGAGATGGGTCAAATTCATCCCGCAAACTGCATCGCATCTGTTAAAAGAAAGGGAAAGAAAAAAAAATGCAAGAAAAAGCAAGCAACGATCGGTTCTACCCTGTTTCACTCGTGGTTTTCTTCTGGCGTCATGCGCCACTCGATTCCGTCTTTGGTTGGCCGTTCTACACCTCTCACCACACAGCTGTTATTGTCTCCGACGCGCAGCCGCAGAAGCATCTCTGAGCACGGGTTTAAATGAAACGGGCGACTAATTCGTCACACTAGCCGCATACTCCGTTCATGGACTACCACCTGTCGTCTAGAAAAGCTGCTCAGCCGCAAGTTACCCCCCATGCACAGCCAACAAATGCACTCATCCCTTTGCGGTATTCTCGTGGATGTCCAATCTACAATCCCTGACCACAGTTCTTGGCTCGCACTCTTCAGAGGCGCTCTACTCGAACATGTGTGAGCAAGAGCCGAGGAATCTTTGCCACACTACGTCGGTCGATGGACTGGGTGTTACCTTTATCGCCGTATTATTGTCATCCGGTGTCTTGCACCATGGCTTGAATGCTGTTTAGGTACTTCTCTGCCTGGTAAGAGCTTGTTGACGCCCTGCAGTTGTGTCATCCATGCAATTTAACGTTTAGGGGTTAAATGGCCTTCCTTAAAGCCTGTTCTAGCATCTCAAACTCAGTCTATCGGACGTTATGTCTACGGATCACAACTGCTTCATCCGAACCTCCAGCTCCCGTGATGACGGATCAATTTGCCTACCTTACACAAATAGACAAGCAACTCTATTCCGCAGATCATTTACAGCCGCAACCCAGAATTTGAGACAGGGCTCGCTCAGACACCTGTAGGTACACAACTATCCTGGGCTCGTTTAATTTGCCGCCGCTTGTAAATGTAAAGTTGGGAGCTCTTGGTCGCCTGTGTGATCTGATGGATCGGCAACTAGCTTTTAAGCGACTCTCCCACCCTCGTGGTCGGCCCAATCCGATGACACCCTTGTCGATTTTGGATCTAGCTATTCCGATCCATGTGCGGGCCCGGCCTGGTCTAGACGAGACTCAACCTCAAGGATCAGCAGCAGCATCTTTCTCAACGCCTTGCCTTGTTTGCCAGGCCAAGGGGCAAGGGTCACATAATTCCGCTTTGCCCTGTTTAATGCAATGTTTGCCGCATTAATCTCCTAAACCCATGCCTTCACATAGTAGTTGAAAAATAGCCTTTATTATTAATTTTTATTTTTATTTTTATGGAGCAGTCCCTCTCATCACTCACGCACCAAGGTTTGTGGTGAACTCAGAGCATGCGTCCATAATCACAACAATCAATTCACCCAGCCTTGCTCTCGAAAACCTAAATCAGGATACGAAAGTTGGCTTTGTTTTGCGGGAACCTACCGCTATCATGTCTGCCCATCTGCTTCCCGAGATCCCATGGTGATCGGCTACTTGCACTCAGACACCGTTACACTACGTACCTTTGCGGGTTTAGGTTACGGATAGCAGGTAGCTGACATCCAGGCGTTACCCTGTATCAAGTACCGAATCAGGTCCAAAAATTTCCGCATCAACGAGAATTTCCAAATCGCCCATGGTCGATCATCAGGCTCTCGGACATGTCGATAAGTAAATGATACGATAACCCACATATCAACCTCGCAAGCACTATGTACTACTGTAGCTCGTGGTTGCATATTTGGGTGATCAAGATCAGCGAGGCCTTTACCCCTGCTAGCGTTCCCCATCCCATCTGACATGTGTCTATCGTCCCATAACCCACGAGCCCCAAGATTTAAGGCAAGCCATCGTGTAGGGATCGACATAGGAAGGCTTCACTGGACGTTAGAGATTGTCTAGCTCTATCTAGTAGCCTGGAAATGATGAAGGCCTGCCCCAACAAGACCGACTTCCGCACCAAGACTTGCTCTGCTAGGGAGGGGATTGCTGCGCCTTTTACTGCATGGAGAGAGATGGTACTAGACGATTTGTATTTCTGATTCAACCAAGTTTTTATTTATTTTAGTTTTTTAGAGTTTTTTTTGGGGGGGGGGGGAGTCCTACTCGTTGATCATACCCTCCATTGCTATGTCCGAGATACGAGATGCTGTTTTGAGATACTAACTTAGACCTGTTGGGCCAGCAACAAATATCCAAAGGAAAGGACAAATACAGGCATCTACGTATTCATTGGTCCACAACAACTCACGCACGTCCTCTAGTTTTAACCCTTGCCTCCAGCTGCCGCTCCTGGTCGTTCCGAGTTTCAAATTCTTATTGAAAAGGATATTGAGCTTACGACTGTGGCTAGTCATGAACCCTCCTGTTCATCAGCCACTGGCTTGAACATGACATAATCCCATGGATAGGGATACCGTTCGGGTCCGTTCTTGTCGGCAGAAGACAATAAAATGAGAATTCGTCGCAAGTCCAATCCAGGTACAGTACCAAACCGGTTCTGATCTTGGTGGGCTTGCACGTTGCCAGCTGAAAACCCCCCTTCCCCTCCACACAACGGCATCATATCTGCACGTCTTTACGCGAGATCGAACCCATGAGCCAAGTTCATTGTCGACCAACCAGACGATCAGGGATCTGCCATTGATCGAGAATTGATCGGCTGGTCAGCTTACACGTCAACTCCTTTTTCGCTTCTCCACCTAATCGTCGCCACTGGCTGATTGTGACGGTATGCAGGTTATCATCTCGTCGACTTAAGTCTGACCTATCTTGAACCGACGTGGTCGGAGACTCGTCTCATCTAAGTTAAGTTAATCTCGGGCGCCAATGCTTTGTTGTCGCCAACGGCCGCTAGCGTGCGCCCCCCATGTGGCTCCTCACCTTCCTTTTGCTCTATGTCGATCAGGTCTATTTGTGGTTATGATTATCCGACTTCCGTTCGATTCAACTCCATGGGGGTGCTGAACTTCGGCGAACTCGCGTGGAGTGTGTTCGCGATGAACTAAGAGAGGCACTGTACATTACGGTACTCGCCGTGTATAGGGCAATTGAGGCCACCTTCAAGAGCATCTGAGCAGCCAACACTCCAAACTCCCAATACAACATTTCAAAACTAGATGCAGCTCGCCCAGTTCCAAGGCAATATTAGGCATGGGTATCTCTGCTAAACCACTGTCTCGATTCTTTTGTCGTCTCATGTCCCCGAAGCAGTGAACTACGCTATCTATACTAAGTTGATAATCTCTACATAAGATAAAGCAAACAGGAGGTATCTTGCAAGGCCCCAAATAGTTTACCACATAATCTTTGTCCCCCTTTCCTTGACGTGAATCGAAAAGTCCTTACTCATCCGCGCCTCAACACAAGCTACCATCCTCATCGAATGCTCCTCGCTGAAGTACAAACAAATATCCAAAATCCAGAGCATGCCCAATGGCATGTAAAGGTCCGAGGTGGCAGAGCCCTTTTAATCCCACCCATGGAGTGTGTTTTTTATTCCTCTTGCACATTCCACCACTGAAGTGCCCTTCCCCAATTGTCTTTGTCGTGTTCGAACACAATCATACATTTCTATCCTCTACTGGCGTCCCCTTCGTTTTGCTCGTAGTATATATGTGTAAAATAGGCTACATGTAGTGCCATAGACATTGCGACTAAAGATGTAGAGTTGGCAAGAGTCTTGCATGGTCCAACCATGACTTTATTGCTCGTTTGAGGCAAAGGAGAGACTAGCCTCCTCCGTTGCCTCAGTGAGGGAATATTCTGTCTTTCAATGACGAAGCAGAGGATGTCAGACTACTGCGCTTGCTGGAATCCTTTCCAGATCCATAAGGATTGTTTTCCGCTTTCTGACCCTCTTCAACCAGGTTCGTCGTGCTCTGCCGCTGCGGTTTCTTAAGAACTCCTCTGGACTTGTCGTTTGTGAGATTCGTGAGGGATGGTCGCTCGCTGTTTGACTCGCTGTTGCGACGATTCTTGATAAGCTTCCGAGGGAACCGCTTCAGTGACTGGGAGGTCGAGCTGTCCGCAACGGAAGCTGCGTCCATCGAACGATCGTCACTTGATACACGGCTGGGGGCTGTGGTGTGCAGGGGGTGAGGTGAACTGCCCCGTATAGCCATTGGCGATGATTCCTGTTGCTCTCTGTTATAAACAGGACTATCCTGCGCTTGTAGAGCGGTCTGATCGACTGGCTGATTAAATACTGCCCCTTCTTGCATTGGATCCAGAGACGTGTTAGATGGTCCTCTTGCTCCTACACTTGGCTTGACTACAGGAGATGGAAGAACAAGTGATGAGTTGGATCTAGTAGTGGCGACCCCAGATTGTGTGGGCTGGCTGGACGTCGATGATGGCCCGTGAGGTGCTGGAGGAGAAGGTTCTGACTTTGGTGGTGGGTGCTGTACTATATTAGTCAAGCTCTGCTAGCACTATTCGCTTCACTTACCTCGACACTGAGATATGCATCGAGTTTCTTCTTCAGTATCTCTGAACGAACAGGCTTGGCGAGGTAGTCATTCATACCAGCAGCCAGGCACTTCTCCCTGTCTCCCTGAATGGCAGACGCTGTCATGGCAATGACCAGGATCGTGCGCACTGCATCCAAGGAGTCCTTCCGAATTAGCTTTGTCGCCTCGTAGCCGTCAAGAACCGGCATCTGGACGTCCATCAAGACAACGTGGTACGGCCTGCCCTCCTTGGCCTTCTGTCGGAGACCTTCCACCGCTTTGAGTCCATTGTCGTATGCCACAACGCCTTTATATCCTAATCTTTGCACGTATTGAATAGCAATCTTCTGGTTAATAGGATTATCCTCAGCGACGCAGATGCGGATCTCATCCTTTGGCACCTTGGACAAATCCAGATAAGGGTTTGGTGACTCAGCTCGCTCTACAGGTGAGGTAGCCGCATAGTATCGGTCGACCGAAGGTGTAGCCTTGGTCTGTGCGTCTCCTGCAGCAACATCAGGCTTGGCCTTCTCAAATGTGACCGTGAACCAAGCTGTTGTGCCCACATTCTCTTCGCTCTCGAGTCGAATCTTGCCCTTCATCATTGTCTCGATAAGAGACTTGCAGATGCTGAGACCAAGACCACTTCCACCGTACTTTCTAGCTGTGCTGGCATCCGCCTGGCTGAAGGGCTGGAACAGTTTGGCCAGCTGTTGAGGAGGAATACCAATGCCAGTATCTCGGACCCAGAAAGTAAGAGTAGCATGCTCTTTAGTCTCCTTGTCGAGCCGAGCACCAATAGTTATCGAACCGTCTTCGGTGAACTTCAGACTGTTTCCGATAAGATTGCCCAAAACCTGATGGAGACGGATAGGGTCACCATAAATCAGCATGGGTGGTAGGTTGATGTTCTGTACAATCTTGACGTTTTTCTTGGATGTCTTCTCGCGGTTGCTGTACGAGACGGCCCGGACCACTTCACGAACCATGTCTTCAGGGTTGAACGCAATGATGTACAGTTTCATCTTGTCCGCCTCCATCTTGGAGAAGTCCAGGATGTCATTGATAACAGTCAGCAGCAGATCAGCGGAAACTCGGATAGAGTCGGCCATCTCAAGCTGATCCTTGTTCAGATCACTATCGCGAAGGAGCTCTGAATTGCCGATAACGCCATTGAGGGGAGTACGAAGCTCATGAGAGACATTGGCCAAGAAGATAGATTTGGCCTTGGCCGCTTCCTCTGCAAGCTTGACATTTCGCTTGGCTTCTGCTTCCGCATTTTTGGCCTTCGTCTCTGCCTCGAGGGCCTTGGCGAGAGCACGCTTTTGCACAGCTACCATGGAGCGATTTTCTGCAGAGATCTTCTCAACATTCTTCATCGCAAGTGCGTTCGAGTAACTGATGCCGATCTGGTTAACAAGAAGCTGCAGTACAGTGACATTGCGGTCCGTGAAAGCACCTGGCTCGCCCTCTAGGTAGAGCACGCCCAGTAGTGGTTTGTTGCCATGGCAGATGGGGATGGCAATAATACTCTTGCCAACGGGATTTCTCTGGAGCCAGGAATCATTGACGTTTCCGAATCTCTCGTCAGATACCAAGTCAGGGACAAAGACCGACTCGAGGAAGCGGGTAGAGTAGAGAACAACGTTCTCGGCGATAAGAGAGGTTCCTGATAGGGGTATGCCTGGTATATGGGCTGAAGCCCCCCTCTCAGGGTCACCACTAGCTGCTACACACCAAGCGTCATTATCGTTCTCCTGGACAACAATGGCAGCCAGGGTAGCTGAGCCACCGCAGGTTTGTAGGATGACATCACACATCGTCTTCAGTAACTCGTCCACTTGTAAGACAGAGGAGATGACCTGTGAAGAGACGAGAATGGCGTGCAGATCGATCATATCGAGAGCAGGCAGTCCCGCCCCGGGCTCGGCCTGAATGTTCATTGAACCTCGCCACGCGCCTATGCGCTCGCCCTTGTTAAGGTCGGCCATATTCATTGTGTTGGAAGGGATACGTGCCAAATCCCCACCATCCTCTGTCTCTCCAGTCCGGTATTGCACGGTGGCGGCGTCAGTAACAAAGTCGGTTTGCACACCAGTATCGGTGGATCGGTGGTTTCTTGTCGGGCCATGCAGCAGTAGACTGTGTTCCTCTTCAATTGCTTTCGAAACGCCGAGAGCACCCATCTGCCGGAACAAACCAACCGCTTCAAGCAGCGCTGCCCGAGCTGATCGGCGCGCGCTTCTTCGAATGAACATGCCGGCCATGAGATAGTTACCAAGAGCTTCATCAAAGACCGAATTATGCTCAGCCGCATGGTCTAGAGCTTGCTCATAATGCTGGATGGCATTCCCATGATTTTGGGATAACTCCTCGATCTGTGCTTGCAGGAACTTCATCCAACTCAGGTAATTAATGTCGGAGACGGTACACCACTCATTCATCATCTTCACATAGCGGCGCAGTTCCTTGATGACTTCCTCGACCTGCAAGGATAAATCTTCAGTTGGTGAGCAGGGAAGCTGGAGCTTTTGTAGTAGGTATCCGGCACGAGCAAGACCATAGAACAACAGTATCAACCTACTGTTGTGCGCAGACCAGAGCATACTAAGCTGATCGATGGCATGACTTCCAATCTCCACGGCACGCTCATAATGTCCGTAGAGAAACAAAGGTATGACCTCAAAGCTCTCGTAAAAGGTGACGGAGCGGTTACTCTTGCGGCTGCAACTGACCAGCCATTTCTTGTAGTTCTCCGCGTTATGTGTCTCATCATTCATGACTTCCAGGGCATTACTGGTGCGAGTCTTGCCTTGAAGAGCCCGACAGAGCTGCCTTATAGCGATGAGTAATGAGCCGCCTCTAGAATCAGCGTACCAGTTGGGTATTTCCTCGCAGCCATATTGACAGAACCCTTCCAGGTCCGAACAGGTCTCTCCACTGAAAAACTTGAAAATCGCGGACACGCCGTAAGTTATGATGGTTGATATTCTGTCACCAGCAACTGATGCATATTCCACGGCATCCTCCATCTGTGCCATAATCATAGGCATTGTCATATGAACATGCCCGATGCACATCGAATAGAGCATCAATCCGCGAGCGAGGAAGAACGGGTCTCGAGATTGGTAGAGAAGTTCCTGGGATGTGTTACTCAGCTCCACCGCGAATTGTGTCATGTTGAAACGGGACAACGCGATCATTGAGAGATATAGAAATGCCATTCCAGACTGCGGATAGGCACCCCTTTCAAGATGCATCTCAACCATCATGAGTGTAAGATGATAATACCGTAAGCCGTCGCTCCACCAAGCAGCACTAATGGTTTCGGCCAGCACGGCCCCAACGGGTGCAACACTGGGATCCTCTGCTTGCTTATAGCTGAGAAGCTCACCTCGGCCCATTGTTTGGATCTGGATTGACAAGCGCTCGAATTTCTCATCACACTTTTCGAAGCTTGGCTCGTCATCAACAGTGACCCCAAGGCCGACCAGGCAATCTTTGAGTGAAACAAGAGCAGAAACAGAGTCGCCACTCTGGGCATATATCCTTGACTGTAAGACATATGCTGGTGCTTTGTCAAATGGCGATTTCCCGTTTTTGAAGATGGTATCAAGAATCTCGTTCGCTGCAGGATATTGACCCATGTAGAGATAACACTCTGCTGCCCTAAGGTAGAGTTGCATCGTTTCGTCGTAAGACACATCTTCTTTACCTTCTGTCCAGGGATCATCCTGTAAGAGAGTGAGAGCTGTGTTATAGTACTTGGCGGCCGTGGGCTTCGCGCCACTTTCTGCGGCAGCTTGAGCACAACTGGTCAACAGTTTGCGGTATTGGCGACGGTTTGAAATCCGCCTCTTAATGATATCGACCGCTGCACAGATGTGAGAAGCTGTGTTGTCTAGTTGTTTGTTTTCGCTGGTGTAGTATTTTTGAAGCGTTTGGGCAATGATGAAGTGCATCTTCCGAGAATTGCATTCTTGTAGGTCTGCCGAGGCATGAATGTATCGGTCATGGGCAAACCGAAATCGGTCATCAGTTTCGCTGGGTACGATGATGTAGGCCTGGATAGCTGCTTGAAGACCGACGATGGCCTCACCCTGCGAATAGGTCTTGTGTGTAAACGTCGCACAACATGCCCCCTTATCATCATCATGATAATCAAACTCACCCCCCATCAGATGGCAAATCAATTCGAATGAGAAGGAGTTGCCGATGAGGGCAGCCCAAGCAAGGAGAGTCCGCGCTGCTGCGGGGAGTTCTGTCAACCGATGTGTTATGAAACCTGTGTCAAGTATATCATAGTCCTTTTCTCCCTGGAACTGCTCAAAAAGCCTGTCAAGGTCATAGTGCCATTGGCTATCCCTGTAGTCGTACCATATACACTTTTTCCGATGGCAGGCACTCAACATCTCTCGCATGTAGAACGGATTCCCCGCTGTTTTGGATTGCAGCACTAATGCAAGAGGAAGGACTTCTTCTCTGGGTCGGCAAAGTGTTGTTGAGACGTATTGGACTATGTCGTCCTCAGACAGAGGTGATAGAGTGATCCGAGTTACCAGAGGACCGCCAGAGCGAGGAAATTCTGCTGATGTTATTTAGCCGCAAGTTACCTATGGAGCCAGAGTATTTATCTATACACACCTTCATTTTCAGGCACATGAATCATGTTCTGGATCTTATCCCATGTGATTTCTTCCGTTCGGTAGGTCATGATGATGACCATTTTCATCCTCGAAGCAATAATTTGAGAGATTAGTTCCATCGACTCATCGTCAGCAAAATGAAGATCGTCTAAGCAGAAACAAATGAACTTGTGGGCAGTGAACACTCGAAGGACATCTAGAAATATGTTCATCAATCGCATGGTCTTGGTCGATGTGCCGGTACGAAGAAAATCCGAAGACGATTGGGAAGCAACACTGGGATTTCTGGCAACTGGCTTAGGTGAGCTGCCAGGAGATGACCCACGGCGCTTTAACCCAGATTTACCATTCCCCTTGTTCGAGGCAAACTGTAGGGATGAAGAGATCGATCGACCAATTGACGCTTCAGGGGGGCCGAGGAGGAACTCCGGGAGACCCAACAAACGGTGTAGCATTGGCCAAACGGGGCGAACAAACTGCTTTAGACCCTGGTGGAAAGGGGTCTCTGTGTTCCTCTCGCCCCAGACTTGCTTGAACAGGGACGAAAGCAGCTTAAGCAGAGGTCCAAATGCTGTTCTCCTTGCGGTGTCAAATTTAGCAGTGGCACAGTACCCCCGTCTCCTGGCATCCGCAAGAACGCTTTGAACAAGACAACTCTTTCCGAGACCTCCCGCACCTTCGATTGTGACAACCTCGCAGTGATCGCGCCGGCGGAACTTGGCGGAGCCCAACTGTCTTGATAGGCTAGATGCTGTCGATTCCACTACACTGACACGGTTTTGGGATTCAGGTCCAGAACTGTCGACGAGGCTGCGTGTTTCGATCGAGATGGACTGGTGTCTCTCCCAAGGTCTGGCAATTCGTGGAAGGGTCCCTGAAGGTGAGGATGAAATTGTATCGCCAGATACCGTCTGGGTATCTGTATATAAGGGGTTGAAATTGGTCTTTGGTAGTTTAGGGTCGGAAGAAGCTGTATGGGTGAAGGAGCCGCTTCGATAGTTGGTGCCATCCACAGAGCTCGCTCCCTCGCTAGAAATGTCGTCGAAAGCGGCCACATCGTTTGATAAGGTTGAGCCGTCCGAGAACCGATTGGTGTTTCCCTTCAGGTTCATGGCATGGCTTTTCGCAACGCGATCAATGACCTTGTTCAATTCTGCCTGCTCATGCTGGCGACCGATCATGATTGCTGGAAGCATGAAGAAGGATGATACATCCTTGTTTCCAATCCTCCACTCCTTGAGTGCTAACCAGTCCCCGTCACCAAGGAACTCCTGGACCTTGACCAAATCATGACGAAGCCCGCTCGCCGAGTGATAACGGTCTTGGACATTCTTGGCCGTGCATCTTTGTATGATCCTTCCAACAACGTCGGGAATATCAAGTCTCACTGTAGACACATTCGGTATCCTTCGACCAAGAACACCCTGTACGATGTCCAGGGGAGTGTCGCCCTCGAAAACAGGTCGTTGAGTCAGAAGCGTCCAGAATAAAACGCCCAAAGAGTAGATATCGGTACGGCTATCTGGTTCAGCAGGCATTCGTCCTGTTTGTTCGGGGCTTATATATAGAAGCTTGTTCTGTGCCCCCAGTTCTTTAGAAAGCGTGGACCATCCTGTACTTGTCAAGCCATGTTCGAACGACCGGATTCCAGACCCAAAAGACATAACCTTGACCTGACCTGTTTCGACATTGAAGTGGAACGCATCTCCTCGGATTTCGCCATGAATCATACCGAGGTTGTGGTGAAGAAGTTCTAGACATTGTGTTGCACCTATAGCGAAGTCCAAAAAGTATTGTAAAGAAATCGGCGAGTGCAATTCGGGCTCGTTCTTTCGTAGTGAGGTGAATGTCTCTCCATGGGTGCGAGCTCTGTAGAAAGCTGGTCCCATGTCCAGCACCTCCAATAGAAAATTGGGTCCAGGATGCTGGTATATAGAAACGACAACCTGTGCGCGGTCGCCAGGAAGAGGTTGCAGCCTGATTAAGTCGATGGGTTTGACAATATGTTGCCCAGTTGGATCTGAACTGGAGATTAAACTTTTGGCAATGTGAAAGGCTCTTTCTTCTCGCAGTGCGTGGTAAGATAACCGAGCAACAACTTGTTCTTCGATATAAGCAGCGTCGCTTGGTATGTTGGATGATGACGAGGCTGGAGGTGTGATTGCCTGGGTATCGTAACCGTCGCTATTTGATATTGGGGCGTAAGGTTCTGAAGGGGATGGGCGGCCAGAGTGTAGCCTCAGAGCTGATCCTGGACTTGAGGCATTGTGTGAGCTTGAAGGCGAGGGCACCGACGACACCCAACGGGTGCCGATTACATGCCTAGAGACTCGGTCAGAAATTGAAATGGTAGATACTCAAGACCAACTATGGTTTGACGGTTTGGCAGGGTATAAAGGTAGGCTCGTAGAGTACAGCGGGGGGTTTTACCAAAAGTCATAAGAAGAATGGAAAGGTAGCTGGCTTTCATCCCATGTATATCCAGCTATCTGACGAAGTCGCTCGTATATTCGAGGCGGAGGATCAAGGAGGTCGTCGGTAACGAGAGATGAAGTACCGTCCATGATGGAGCGCGAACGATGGCGCGCCTCGTGGGCGTTACAATCGGTGCCGGTAACAGAACGCCAAAGTAACAAGAAAGCGATTGTTGGTATTCAATTCAATTCAAGTCGGATGCACATGGAAGTGAAGCGCCCATCATCGGAGATATATCGGCCGTAGTTTCAACGTGGACGGTCGCAGAGCAATGACTGTGGATTCGATCGGAAGATGGGCAAGTGCGAATGAGAGTCGGGCGCAGAAAATTGCCGCGTACGTAGAGAAGACAGCGACAGAATGGAATATTGTAGGGTCTACGTCTGGATGACCGAGCGTTGGTGGAACTGTTCTGGGACAGTGCGTATGTTCAGGCCGGTCGAATCTGATGTGGTGTCTATGACGGTAGAGGCTCGCTATGAAAAGAAACCGACAGGTTGGAGCGGCCGGCGTCGGTCGAGCGAGTCCGGGGTAAGACGAGGAAAAGGAGGTTTATCCCACAACACTTCAGTGAAGAAATGGTGAAGATGAATGTAGAACAACCTGTGTTAGTGTGTGGTGGTTACTGTACCGTACCGTGACCGCCGAGCACAGAGCATGGGTGGGTTGGAGTTGGCTCAGGACTGGGTTAGTTGCGTTAGGTTCAAGTTGGTTTAGATTTGGGATGCAAGACTATGAGTGGACTTTGAGGTGGATTCCGCCCCTCCCCACTTCCCCCAAGTAAGAGACAACTAAAAGACAAGGTTGAGTTATGATTATTACTGTAGGGTGCTAAACCATTGCTGCAGACTGGCCAAAACCGTCGGGCTGCAATTAATCTCAACTCAACCGGCCACAGACCCTGTTTAGTTATTTTGAGAATTGAGTTATCAAAACAAGTCAACTCAACCACCAAAAGTCAGCCTGTATTGCATTGCTTATCAAATCGCTTGAGACTGATTGGTGAGAATTGGCCATGTTTTTGTGTGTGTGCCAAAGATACAGGGTCCAAGTCTTGTTCACCAGCTGGTCCCATCTTGAATTGGTAGTGGATGACGGAACAGCAAGGGTGTCACCCGGTTTGACAGTTGGGCCTCGTACCCATGGCCATTGGTAATGGTGTATTGGGCCCTGGCTGAGGAAGTGGAAGCATCCAATGTTTGGCAAAAACACGTTGTGCTTGATCAATTCAGGGTACCTAACCATCCTGCATATTCAGCTTCCGATATTGCATCATCCAACAGGGCAGACATCCATATCATCCATCATGGAGACTCGAGTTTTTTACTTCTCATCCCCCTCCACCTCTATCGTGAACCTCACTTCACTACCTTCCCAGAAAGTGGTCCCATTGACTTTCATGTTTCATCTGAAACTCTACAACATTTCGAGCGTTACTATTCCCGCTTGGGCATCGACAATCCCCTCCCATGCGAAGAATATCTTATCTCCGAAAGCCTCCTACGCCCATCCTTTCTCCTTTCGCCAAGGCGTAGAACAGGCTAGAAAAATTCTCCCAGGCTCGTGCTGCTCAGGGGAAATTCCGATGTTCTTTCATAGCGTATCCATAGCTGTACCCGTGGCCTGCTGCAGAACCTCATTGTACATTCAAGAAGTCGGGTGGGATTCACAAATTTCGGCTCATGCTGCGAGATGGACCCTTGTGGCGCCGTTTATGGGGCACCGCTACTAAGCGCTTGCTTGGGAGCTTTGACTAGGTTGTTGTTTGCTGTGGCTGCCCGTTGACGGTCTGCTGGTAGCGTATCCCCTGGCAGCCTGGGCATCTAGACCTGCGAGGAGATGTGAAGTTATTGCAATCTTCACTTCATCTGTTGCTGTTGGCGTTATCGATGAGCAAGAGAAACATCAACCCCTGGATTGCACTACGTAGACAATGATGTAAGTGGCAGGGGATTAGATGTCACTAAAACATTCAGCAACCAGATACCAATCATTGTGAGACAACATTTCTTACTGCAACACCAAAATACCATCAATCACCGATAGACAAAAAAAGAAAAGGAGAAAAAAAAAGAACCACACGAGAAACAAGCACGAGAACAGGATTAACATGAACAGGCTCTAAGTTCTATTGTATGTTGTATACTATTATGTATCTGTATAGGACAATCCGTTCATTTGTCTAACACTAGAGCAAGAATCCCAGATCTATCCTTTCTGTCATGCCCCGCCTTCTTCGGCAGAGAACTATATCCATCCGTCCAGCTAACTGGGAACCCTCACCAGCAGCATCCTATTTCCCATCATCAATCCTAAAATCCGGACTCATCATTTCTCGAGGCGCTAACTCGCTTCCCACAAAGTTTTCTAGTACATATATCCCTTGAAATATCAAACAACGTGCCCAATCGTAGATTGTTCGCGCCGTGCCTTCAACTCCACGTTCAACTCCAATGCGTTGGCTAGGTATTTACTGGGCCTTGGAGTGGCTGGGAATCTCCTTGGTGCCGTTGGTCTGAGGTGGAGACATGATGAAGTTCTGGGTAAGACGGCGCTCAGTGTTCTGGCGGGAGTTGACAAAGTCGGGGTAGTTGAGGGTCAGCTCGACAGCACCGCTGTGGATAGCATCGACAGCCTCGACACCGAGCATGAAGGAGTGGTCCTGGTTGCCGACCTCGTATCGCCAGCTGCCGAACCGGCCACGGGAGAGAATGTCCATAGCCTCAAGCTTAGGGAGGACTTGCTTGAGGACGCCCTCACGCTCAAGGGTGGGGGTGGGGTAACCGTGATCGAAAGCACGGTGGTAGGTGGAGACGATCTCATCCTCGGGCTTGATCATCTCGGTGTTGATGAGACCCTGGATGCTGTCCTTGACGAGGTTCTCAACGTCGACAGGCTTCATGGTAGACTGGGAAACCTCCAGCATGATGGACCAGTAAGGACCCTCCTTAGCTTCGGAAGACTCAGCCTTTTCACCGTTGGCGAGGTAGAGAGTAGGAAGCTTGGCGTCCTTCTGAGGCTGGTTGTAGGGGGAGTAGTTGGAGAAGATGGTGGCACGGTAGAACGGGCAGTTGTCCTCAGGGAAGTACAACCAGCACTTGTCACCGATGCGCTCAGGGCGCTCGCCCCGGATGCCAACACCGATAACGTGGGTAGTGGAGTAGTAGAGCTCCTTAGTGAGGCTGACAAGCTCCTGGTTGCCGAGCTTCTCGGCGAGGTGGTCAACAGCCATGGTGTTGATGAGCTTGTTGTAGCCAATGGTGCTGCCATCGGCGAAGTAGGCAATCTTCTTCTCGGCATCAATCTTGGTGACCTCACCCTGCTTGCCGAATCGCTTCTTCTCCTTGGGGATGGTCTCAGCGACGGCGATCCAGATACCACCGGTACCATCACGGGCGGGGAATCGGAAGGTAGCGTTGGGGCCCCAGTTACCAGCAACCTTGTTGAGGATGACGTTCTTGGTAACAAGCTTAGCATCAGGAGCAGCAACACGCTCTCCGAGCCACTGGCATTGCATCTGTGAATGCTATTAGTACACCGCCTTCACCGTATTATCTCGTATTGTTCTATCGTACCTTTGTGGTGGGAACGGCCCAAACCTTGTAGTTGTAAGGTCGCATGAAGATATTGGCAATACCCTCACCCATCATGCGGACAATCCACTCATCGAAGTCCTTGGGCTTGGTGTTGGCAACGCGGCACTCAAGAGCAGAGTCAATGATACCCTCGATACAGTTGACCTGATCCTCCTTGGGGAGCATGGAGATGTTGTTCTGGAAGGGATAGGGAACCCAGAGGCCCTTGTAGCGAACGTAGGAGATTCGCTGGTGGGTGTACCAGTCATCGTCCTTGGGCAGGGCCTCGTCGAGGCAGTCGTCGAAGTACTTGTAGTGGGAGAAGATAACATGGCCACCGACGTCGTACAACTAGAGCAATCGCGTGGTTAGCTACCTCTCCGTCGAGTTTGAGCAACGACGACTTACGAAACCCTCGGGAGTGGTGTCAGTGCCAGCAAGACCACCAGCCTTGTCAGAAGAGTCGACAATCAGCCATGAAGGGCCGTTCTGTAACCATGGTCAGCTGTAATTCTCGACCTCAAGTTCAAGGTGGCGGTGAGCGCATACAATGTGGTTGAGACGCTTGGCAGCACCAAGACCAGTAGGTCCCATGCCAATAACGAGGACATCAACGTTACTAGAAAGGATAGATGTCAGTAAAGGTTTACTTTCGGAGTAAATAATGCCTCCCGGCAATCAACTGGTTCGTCAATCGTGGGAGCAGGCGCAAAAGCAACTCACACGTTGGCCATGGTGGGGGTATTAGATGAAGCTGAGGATGATGTGGAGAAGAGCGCAAGAGGCAGAGAAATGCGCAGACGCTGGCAATGGAGCGACTGAGAAAATAAGAGGCTGTACAGAACAAGAAGGAAACAGCAAGAAGATCAAAGCCTTGTAGTTGCTGTAGATATTGACCGCGATTGTAGAAAGTGAGGTGGCTTCAGGAGAGTGGCAGAAAAGGAGACGGTAACGGATGGCGGGGCTAAAATTATTTTGGGGCCCCTCGACCCTCCTCCGTCTTAGTGTAGGGGCCCCACCGCTGGCCCCTGATAGATGGGTGGGTGTGGGTGGCCTGGTTCCAGCATGGGATTGGATGATCTATGTGATAGTTTTCCCTTGTTGTTGGTAGCACAATCAGGGTCAGAGTCATGATATAGGTAGGGACTTTCAGTAAAGGGGATATTTTTCAGCCCAGTTTGGACTATGAATGTGTATGCATCGGACCTGCATACCTGGAGCAGATACATTGACTGCTGTGTAGTACAACCATTCATATGGAGTGGTAATCTGTTGTAAGAGGTAATCTCAGTACCACAGGTAGCTCTGGGCCCAGCATCTGTTAAAGCCTACCTTGGGTTATAGATAAAATTAGGTAAGAGTTGAGTTCTTATTATTCGTATGCCTCACAAGCCTTACGTCGTCTTACAGAGAGAGATAAGGGAAGGAAGGGTTCTAATCAAGCGAGTTCCTTTAACAACCAACCCTCGCCAGGTGCCAATATTACCAGTTACCTACCCTAGAATATGTATAACATAACAACTTGCTTCGAATCGCAGCACTCTTATATGAAATCTTGGCAATGCGCTATCCTGCCTGCAGTATGTGTAACGGACACTGTGCCATGAATGGAGAACATTAGCTTCTTTTATTATTAGTAGCTTTCGGGGTGGCTCCCGTCGTCACCGACAAGGAACTATAAACTCCAATATCTGAGGAGCCTTCCAAACACATGAGGTCGATCTTGCATTAATCCGATACTCTGGCTTGATGTACTTGAAACTTGTATTTCCAGAAAACCAATGCATGGCCAACGCCACTGCTGCAGCTTGTTAGAACTTTGGTTCACTGACATGAAGTTGGCCCCCAGCTTTCCGAAGATCCCACCCGATGGATTTCAATAGTCTGTTGGTGCATAAGGTCCACAAAGAGCTTTTGCCGCAATTTCCTAAGATGAGGTCTAATTCCAAGTTTCCATGACAGACAAGATAAGCATTGGAAGAACGCGTCTTTAACTGGACGGCTGAGCATACTGCTCGCGAGTCTTGTTTGCTGGCCAATCCGAGGCAGGATTGAGACCTGAGCCCAATTTCTCCTCTGACCATCGCAAAATTAAAGTCGAAGCCACGACTCGATGTCTGTATCCGTATACGAGCCCAGATAGCTGTGGTTTGCAACATTGTATCATCCTCGTTTGAGATCGAGGCTGACGCTCGCTAGACACATAGAAAAAAAGTTCGTGTTCCAGCATAGCCTTATTTCGTGCACCCCGAGTCTTTCGAAACATCCATTCTGTTAGCAAGCAACTGTCAGGAAAATGCCACTTACCGCTGCTACGCTGTGAACAGTCAGCTTGGGGACAGCCTCTCCAGCCCGTGTTTAGACAACATACAGTAAATGTAATGTCAGGGATGGTTCGCAAGATGGATGGGTGGGGTAAAATTAAGTGCAGTGAGGGATGTATCCGTACAGTGCAAAATGAGATTCAGCTTCATCATGATAAGATACGGTACGCCCAATAATAATTGAAGCGATTCCTATGCTCGAGTCTCTACTAAGCAAAATACTGATACTAACAGGAAGCGGTCAGAGGTGAAAGCAGACTAGCTGTTACATGCATGTAACAAGCTTTCGCCTCTCCCTTCTCTCTTTGGAGCTCTCTCCGTTGGCCAGCGATGATCGCGGCTATTGTTCCCACAATACCAGCTCATGGCAACCCACGTTGAAACCATCACGGTCAATATTGGAGCAACGAGATGAAGGCCACGCAGAAGACTGCGTAACCCTTAGCCAAGAAACGTCACTAGACCCAGATATATCAAAGGATCGACTGGTGGTTTGTGTCATTTGTGAGGCTCCGTCTCCACCTGGCACGGCTGTTTGAAAACCTCTAACAGCATTGCATGGACTCTGAAACGAGAAGCAGAGCAGATCAATAACGAGATCGTCCTTGCGCTAGTTTTATCCTGAACGTCAACCGCGTGCACGCTCGCTTCGCGTGGAAACTCCAGCCTTTATTCAGCCTAGCCTTGGCTCATGGCATGGATGTCACTACCGACAGCATTACAGATTGATTCAGGTTCCGCGTTGTTACCAAGGGATACCATGCAAAGGGGGCCGAGGTCGTGGTTTGTTTGTTTCAGGGGGAATTCAATATGTTCCTAGTAATCAGGAACTTCGAGGTTCGTATCTATTGCGAGACTGTTCCGTACAACGACCCCTTTTATCTAAGTACCGGTACCTGTCTTTGAATGGGCAGTGGTCGCTGACTGATTTGACTGGAAGATCTCTATATGATACCGTATTTCTCTAGCATCGGGGTCGGAATGGGTCCTTGACTTTGTACGATGCTTATTAGCTGAAAGAAAATTCGCGAGAAAGTTGGATTATGAGGAAATGGTCTAGAATGACGGATACTTGGACCATCTCGGCTGGATCTGCAGATATGTGGATGAGCTGTTGTTGATAAGATTCTGATTACGTTCCGATGCCAAGCTGGATCTACAGATTAACTTACTGGAGATTATCCCAAACCATGACAATGAGCTGCTCCAGGTCAGGACAAGCTTTCTTGAACCGAACAAACGACACTTTGACATGTGACATGGCATGTATGATCAACAAGTATGAGAGGAGTATCATTTTCGATGAATGCGATGATTTAAATTTGGAGTTGATATCCCTAGTTGGCTTTCATAGAATCAACTGTTCCGTGCCAATGATTGAATCAAAGAATGCAGCGTGTCGGATGCCCAACACTCGCGGGCAAGACACGAAGCTCATGAACCCAGACGAGATTAGAGCCACGTATGTTCACCGTAATTGAGGCCTGGATGGATATCGTGGGAATGTTAGAATGAAGTTTCGTAGTCAGAGGAATCGATAGGACAATAGACTCGGGGGATTATCTCCTATCAAAGGATAGTTCATGGAACTTATTATTGACACAAGCTACGCTTAACTTGTTTCTGTTCATGTTTCCTCTTGCTAGGCTGATTCGAGATCTTTTCGGATTGTCATTGACGAAAACGTCCAAATCTGAGATGGTTCCGGCAGTTGAAACCTATCCAAGCCGCGACGGGGGGGTTTTCGTCATTGGAAGTTGTTGGTAGTTGCATACTCTACTCTTTTCCGAGTTGGGTTGTTCAACTACCTGCATGTACTGTAGTGCCAGCTAAACTATGGAGTGCTCGGAGTGTATTTGCTTTTTGCTATTCATGCTGGCGAACCTCCCATGAGCCTCTCGAAATGCAGCCGATCAGCCACCTGCATTCCTCCCTTCGACTTCAAGCTTGTCATCCCAAAGTCGAGACTCGCATCGGAACACAGTCAGTACACAGTGTAAATGAACTAGCAGCTTATCTGACGGCAACGATTGGAGGGCGATCTCTCCAACGTGGGCGGAATGATTCGCCAGGCTTGGCTCCAGCCGTGTGCCCCTGAATAGCAACATCAGCCAGTTTCTGTTCCAGTTACAGTATCTGTACACAGTACCTTGCATTCCTCCAACTATTGCCCCTGTACACGCGTCAATTCGGCCTCTACAGGCGTTGAGTGGAACACAGCCCAGGGTACCGGTACCAATGTTGATTGTTCGTCCTGTCACCCAGTTCGTGTTCAACTGGCTGAGGGCCCAGTACTAGTCAGTCAAAGGCCGGCCAGCCGCACTGAGCAAACGGCTCCTCCACTAATATGCGTCAAAAATGCCAATTTCAGAGTAAAAAACCTTCCATAATTATTTTAATTGCCGCGCCTCATCCTTGACTGGCTTGCCTTGCCTCAAAACCAAAATAACAGTAGCCCACACCCCCTGGATGGGACTTGGAGATGTTGTCAACGTTGCCTATTCCCCTTTTACCAACTAAAAGTAGCCCTTCTTCATCTCATCCCATCCCCCATTCCTTTTTTCAATCCTTCCCTCTTTCTTTTTTTTTCTCTTTCGAACCAGGGGCGACTTCTTGTCTTGCAGTCTTGTTTCTCTCCATTCTTTCTCTAACTCTTATCCCTTGCGGAACTACGCTACCTTGGACCAAACGTCAAAGTAGCTGAACTTTTTTCCCGCCTTTTTTCTCTTCTTTGAGACCTTGTCTCTCCTGGGCCCCGCCAAATTGCATATCAAGCACCCCTCGCCCTTCCCGCTTCTATCCCATTACAGGACTCGGCTGTCCGTCCGCTCGTTTGCGCGTCCCCCCTAAAATCTGTCTTCAAGGGGTCTCGTATCTACAACCACGACTTTTCTCGCCGGCAGCCTCAACAACATTTAACCACATCTTTCACATCACCAGCAAGCAAATTAATCATAATGTCGGCTGACGAGAAGATTCGCGTCTCTGGCGAGACGCCTCGTGCGACTACTCCTGTTCTTCCTACGGTTAACCCTGGGCTCGAGAAGTCACAGTCTGCTCGCGCTTCGATTCACCCTACTTTCTACGTTATGTCAGTACCTCTCGAGATATTAGCTCGAATTGACTTGCACGATGCGGCGAAACCGTTGCTAACTAGATAATGTAGTGCATGGATTGGTTTCTCCTCGTCTGTCATTCTGTTCAACAAATGGCTTCTCGATACCCTCAACTTTCGTACGCTCTCGAACCTGTCCCTCGATCTGCTGCTCCCTTGCTGACATGTCCACTACCAGGCTACCCCGTTATTCTCACGACCTACCACTTGACCTTCTCGACCGTCATCACACAGATTATGGCCCGATGGACTCCTTACCTTGACGGCCGCAAGACCGTTAAGATGACGGCTCGCGTCTACATGCGTGCTGTCGTCCCCATCGGTATCTTCTTCAGCTTGAGTTTGATTTGCGGAAACTTGACATACCTCTACCTCTCCGTCGCTTTCATCCAGATGCTCAAGGCTACCACTCCTGTCGCCGTTCTTATCTCTGGCTGGATTTTGGGTGTTTCTGCTCCCAACCTGAAGCAGTTCCTCAACGTCTCGGCCATTGTTGTCGGTGTCATCATTGCGTCCATGGGTGAAATCCACTTCGTGACCGTTGGTGTGCTCTTCCAGATGGGCGGTATCGTTTTCGAGGCTCTCCGACTCACCATGGTTCAGCGTCTACTCAGCTCCGCGGACTTCAAGATGGACCCTCTGGTTTCCCTGTACTACTTCGCTCCTATTTGCGCCGTCATGAACGGTGTTGTTGCTCTTATCTGGGAAATTCCCAAGTGCTCTATGGCTGAAGTTTACCATGTTGGTCTGTTCACTTTCTTCCTGAACGGTCTCTGCGCTTTCATGCTCAATGTTTCCGTCGTCTTCCTGGTATGTTTCCCTCTCTAATTTCAAGCTGCACCTCACTAACAATCCGCACAGATTGGCAAGACTTCTGCCGTCGTCCTCACTCTCTGCGGTGTCCTCAAGGATATCCTCCTGGTCATTGCCTCCATGATGATCTGGGGCACCCAGGTTACCCCTCTCCAGTTCTTCGGCTACTCAATTGCTCTCGGTGGCATGGTCTATTACAAGCTTGGTTATGAGCAGATCAAGGGCCACATTGCTGATGCCAACCGACAATGGGCCGAGTTTGGTGCTCGCAAGCCCATTCTCCGCAAGGTTACCATCATCATCGCCACCGCTTTCCTCATCTTCACGTTCTTCGGCGGCCTTACTCCCGGTTACTCCTCTGAGGTCGATCCTACTAGACTGGCCAACGAAGTTTCTAACCGCTTCGGTATCAACGATGCCCAGCACGTCTAGAGCTCTGTAACATAGGGTGCCAATGGGAGACAAGACCCTGACGTTAACTTTACGGGGCGAATGGCGATCTAAGGAACCTCTTTTCTATATCCGTTATTTCCTTATGTATTACGCCTGGCCGAGTTTTTGAGCTTGGTTCGATTGCGCTCAAAGTCAGATCGACTTGACGCGCTTTTTCTGCGGATTGGAGACTTTTTGATATATTCTACTTGATTGGGGATGGGAGGCTTTATGAAGTGTAAAGCCATAGAGCTGGGCGCAGAGCGCGAGGTAGCGGTCGCATGCATGAACCGCATCACGAAAGGTCTAATTGATGTGTAACTCTAGACGGCGTTTGGCCATAGACATGTAGAAACGAAACGGGTAACAAAGAAAACCTACCATAACAAAAGTTGAATGATCTATCTGTCCTCTCTTTTCTTTCGTTTCACCAGAAATTGTTTGTGCGCATAATGTTACGTTTGGACGGTAGTTTGATTTAAGTTATGGATTTCATGTACCTCGTAGACATTCAACCGTCAAGAAAAGTCCTTAAGGCCTATTTTGACACCTCATAGATGGCACCAATTCATTGAACCCACCAGTGGTGTCCTTCGGTCGGGACAACACGTCCGTCCGATCCGCGTTGTATATTGACGCTACAATCACGCGGCAAGCAGAGATCTGATCTTGTTTTAAGAAACTTCATATTGAGCCCATAAAAACCGGGGTTCCTTAATGCCATCGATGCTCTTTACATCCCGCCAACTCCCTAACCGTGATGGAAAAACGATTCCTTTTTTAAAACTCTGTAGGGAGGGGTTAGCAACTGTTCCTCATAGGTAAAAATTGGGCCCAAGACCACTCGGCAGGCTGCGATGGTGCACAGCTCTACCCAAGTGGCATGCCACGAGGACGGTATAACGTACGGAGAGGGGTGAAGAACCATCGGTTCTTGCCGCTGGTGTATCGCTCCTCAAGCACCTTCTTGACAGTCTTCTTGGCGTCCTCGCGCTGGGAAACCTCCTTGAAGGTGTCGTTGGAGACGGCACCCTTGAGACCCTCGAGCTCCAGGGTGTAGCGAGTGGGCATCAAGTGGTTGTAGTTGATGACCTTGATGAAAGGCTTGATCTTGTTTCGCTTCTCCTGGCGGGTCTTGGACATGCGGCGGGTGATCTTGGAGGGGTATCGCTCAATGCCGGCAACCAGGGCGTGGCCGAAAGGGTGAGGCTTGTTGCCGTTGTCAACGGGCTGGATGATGACAACCTATTTGAAGCAATTCGAGTCAGCGATCAATATCCCCTTGATGAAAACGACGGTGAAAATCGTGTCCTAGCACGTCGCTCCTCCTCTGTTCTGGCCTCCAAGTTGTCCACAATCACAAAACACCGGGATATTTCTCCATCCCTCCCCCAACCCTATCTTGATCTGGCGCAGAACTCGGGAGATACCATTGCAAGGCAGCATGAAAATTGTCGCGGGCGTCGTACCTTCTTTCCGGCGTATCTGCCGCGGGTGATGATGGCGACTCGGCCGACCTTGAGGAACTTCATCTTGTCCGGCGGTGTGTTGTCTGCTGGTTAGTGAAGTTGCGAGGAGTTGTCAAGACAAGTTCAAATTACGCACCAAAATATTTTGTGTGGGCTGGTGTGCAAGCGAATGCCCGACTGGTCACATGATAGGGCGCCTTCCATTTTTCGGTGGCCTATGGTCCGTGCACCAGGACTTGCCGGCTGCCGTGGGACTTTGGCGGCACTCAATCTGGATTACCTAAGCCTACCTTGCTTAGCAGCGCGAATTGTCTGGTGTAAAGCAATGCTCTATTAAGAGATCTCATCTCACCGTTGTTCATCAATATAGTTGTTAAGATAGCGAGTTCACGATGCCTACACCAACATACATTATCTCACGCGTGGCGGACCCGATTTTTGGTGTCTTGATTGGCCTCTCAGCCGCTGCGACCAGAATCAACCGCGAAGAGAAGGACAAAGGCCGAACAACTCAACAGACTCTCGAAGCTGCACGACGGTACTGCCATGATATGTCAGCCTTTGTTCGGATGAAAACTGACATGAAGTATAGGCGACTTGGACTTTCTTCCAAGTCTTCTTAGTAGACCTGGATCCGCTTCGATATCTTGGTCACTACTGTCGTTCACCACATATCTCTTAAACATCGGTAGCATACCCATCTTTTGAACTTTCATTAATATCCTATCTCATTTTATATATACACTCTAATCACCAAACGACGGACCATATTCCTTCTTCATTGCTTCTCGAACAATTTGTCCGCAGAGCTTCGCCGTTGGGTTGACACTCACAGCTAAGCCCTTTGCAATTGGGTTTCCATATCTTCCCCCAAACGCAAGGTCCCGAGATGCAGCCTCCTCAAAGTCTAGCCTTTCCCAGTTGGATTCTTGGAGGGTCCCATCGATGTCCAAAGAACGGCTAAGCAACAGTCGGGCTGTCTTCAGATATAATGCAGCTCTTTGCGTGTGTGCCATAGAGAGAGTGCGTGCAACTTGTGGGGAAATGGGCATGGCTGGAGATGGTGGAGAAAGCAGTGTAATTGATGCTTCGATATCGCCCAGAGCTGTGACCACAGCCTTCCTCCTCTCCACCTGATCAGGGTTCTCAATCAAAGGTATGGAGCTGTCCTTGGTATCAGAGAGCAGCATGGCATCTCCGTATAGTCGTCTGAGGATCTGGACACGGTTGTTTCTGGCGCTGGCGTAGTTTGGATGTTCAGCAATCATGCCCTCAACCGCTGAGAGCCTTTCTTGATAGCCCTTGACGGCAACATCTTTGGCTTCTTCGGAGCCAAGACTCTTCAATTCGGTCTCAAGGCTCTGTATAGAGCAGATGATCTCTCGCTCCTTCTGGACTACTCGCTCATATACACTGGCATCTGTGATGTTTGGATCCCGCGGCAGTGAAGAGTCGAGAATGACGCCGGCATATGGGTTAGACTCCGGATCCTTGATTTTTTCGAGGATGTTTATGTCGTGCTTGCTCAAGCATACAGAAGTCATCCTGGCTGGAGTGGAGTATTGTGTCTCAGTTGGCAGCAATGGATGATTTGACGGAACGCTTTTAACCGAGATGTTCGATTCTAATACTTGGCGAGGAGGATATAATTAGTCGATCTGGTCTTCAGCAAGTCTCAATTCTGGAACGGTTGGAAAATTGATGTGACGTGCTGGGCAACGGAGATGACGGTACAAAGGGCTGGCAGGTGTTCTAAATACCATTTCTGATGTTGGCATGCTGGATGAGCCCACCTGCCTTAAAAGGCGTCTCGGCTTTAGCGGGAGGTGATCAACATCCACGCGTCTATTATCCGCATTATCTTGCATCTTTTATTCGCAAGGGAGTTTCGGCCGACTTGCTGCTGACATTTCCGCAGTCCACCACAAGATATGCCGCCAGATACTGGTTGTTAAGCCGCGTTGGGATACCTGGTAATAGTCGGCCAATGTCGGCTTGGGGCGGTTGGCACCGCAGCGGGACTCTCGGCCGGGAAAGTTCCGCATTGATAACCTCACAACCACCAAGAACTACCTTCGGCACTACCGCCCATGAGATCGATCAATTGGGCTATCTTGGCTCTTTGATGATATCAGTCAGACCGCCGTCTGACGCGGAAGCCCCGCGCGTGACCCTTGACACTACCATGACGGGAATGGCTTTGCTTTCTTACGCCGCAAATACTATTGGTTTCCAGAATCATTGATACTCTGGGAGCCAACGAGGATGTTACCGATGGATATGGCTGGTATGGGCTATCTCCTGCTTATCCTGGCAGGTGTCTTAGGCCGTATAATGCCTTCTACAGGCGGAGCCTTTCCGTGTGAAAAATGACAAAGAAACAAGCAATACCTGTTGCTTCATGGTTAAGCCGGGCTTGAATCAAGATTGAGATTTCTTACATATACCTGTCTGGGACCCCCTATCTTGTTCATAGCCATCATCAATTCAACTTACCTACGAATCGGCCTCCATAGCTTCCCCAATCCACCACAAAGATACGATTTGACTCCAACCCAAGTCTCGAACAGCCCGTTTCCTTTATTTTGATATCAAAGGCACCTATCAAACCGTCTGTGTGTCAATGTCCCCTTCTGCCATCACCAACTCTCCTCCTCAGCAGGCAGCCCAGCCTACTACTGTTCCCATCACTTCTGCCCTCGACCAAGCAGACAACACCTTTGCGGTTCAACCGCTCCCTAACTTCACCGGCTATGATCACATAACCTGGTGGGTTGGCAATGCCAAACAGGCTGCCTCATACTATACCAACCTCTTTGGTTTCAAGCCCATCGCTTACAGTGGCCTCGAGACTGGAAGCCGATACTTTGCCTCATATGTCATTGAGAACAACAATGTCCGCTTCGTCTTCACTTCGCCCCTGCGATCTGAAGCTCACTTCCCTGACGATGAACCCATCTCCAAGTCGGACCGAAAGCTCCTTAAGGAGATGTATGCTCACCTCGAGCGCCATGGTGACGCCGTGAAGGATGTTGCTTTTGAGGTTGACAATGTCGAGGGAGTATATCACAAGGCTGTTCAGGAGGGTGCCATTGCCGTCCAAGACCCCAAGGTCAGCAAGGACAAGGAGCATGGCTCTGTCTCTACAGCCGTCATCTGCACATACGGAGACACCACCCACACTCTGATCTCCCGTCAGAATTACACTGGGCCCTTCCTCCCCGGGTACCGGACCTGGAAGAAGCACACGGCCACCGTGTCTCTGCCGGATGTTCCCCTGGCCCGCATCGATCACTGCGTCGGTAACCAGTCCTGGAACGAGATGGACTCGGCCTGCGCCTTCTACGAGCAGTGCCTTTCCTTCCACCGCTTCTGGTCCGTGGATGACTCCCAAATCTGTACCGAGTTCTCAGCTCTGAGCTCTGTTGTCATGGCTTCTCCCAACAACATTGTTAAGATGCCCATCAACGAGCCCGCTCTCGGCAAGAAGAAGTCCCAGATCGAGGAGTATGTCATCTTCAACTCTGGTCCTGGAGTTCAGCACATCGCCCTTCTTACCCCTGATATTATCACCGCCGTCTCAGCCCTCCGTGCCCGTGGCGTCGAGTTTATCGATGTTCCTCCTTCATATTATACCTCTATGCGCCACCGACTCAAGACGGAGCGCCGTAACTGGGAGCTCAAGGAAGAGTTTGAGACTCTTGAACGTCTCAACATCCTCATTGACTACGATGAGGGTGGCTACCTTCTGCAACTCTTCACTAAGCCTCTCATGGACCGACCTACGGTCTTCATTGAAATCATTCAGCGCAACGACTTTGATGGCTTCGGCGCTGGTAACTTCAAGAGCTTGTTCGAGGCTATTGAGCGCGAGCAAGCTGAGCGTGGGAACCTATAAAGGGATTGTCTTTTTACCATTCCACATGACTACGGGGGAAGAAAGGTGCTTGGATCACATATGCGTACCCTCTAGTCACATTTGCATGGGGGGGGGGATACAAGGGGAACTAGAATTTTGTTGAAGCATGCATGAGACGCATTTACGATAGCATGACATTTGGTACGATGCTTGACAAGGATACACTAGTGCTTGCGAGGCCCTCTGCCCGCAGATTAACTGAGACTGAAATGGAATAAGAACTTAACAATAACTTCAATTCCTTTTGTGCGCCGCTCTGAGGCCGTTATGTATGATGCTCCCTTGCAGTTTATATTACACGAAAACTCCATCTGATAATTTGTTCGTGTCCTGGGTATATCGATCTTCCTTCTTGCACCTCGACTTGAGAAATGCCCAAATTTTACAGACCTGATCGTATCGAAATCTATGTCATTGCGACATCGCCATTTGTATATGCTGCCGTACCGTTCGGCTCACCCGCCGAGGCAGTGCCATCTGTTTTGGATATTAAGCTCTGGCAGCCTGGACAGTTGTGGACAACCTCGTGAGCAAAGACATCACAATCGATGCAGAAGTGCTGTCCGCACACTTCGCACGCATATCGACCGCTCTCACTGACGCCCTTGGCTGTCTTTGGTGCGCCACTGTCTTCCATTGACTTGTCGGGGGCTTTGTTCTTGGGTGGCTCAGGAAATGGCGCCAGGCATGAGAAACAGGCTGCAGAGCGGGTGGCGTTAGCCCAGGGTACTTCGACCCAGTTCCGTAACGGAAAGAGATGATGATATGAGCGGGCAAGATGAGTGGATAGAATAAGGGTGAGGTCACAGGAGGGGCACTCGGCGGGAATGCGGCAGACGCGAGCGCCGCAACGGGTGCAAAGATAACCCTCCCGGAATGGCCGATTATGGCAGGCGCAGTAACTCGTGGTCCCATTGGGAACAAGCGTCCGGGACGGGAATCCCATCATGAGAAGGCTGGCTGTGCTCTGTTCAGCCGTGCGTGTCACCGGAGGCGTCGTAGCGGCGAGGAAGAGTTCGCGGAAGTGCACCTCGTCCATCGCGATATTGTATTGTGACTCATCACCAGCATTGGTCCGTGAACATAGATCAGCGCAGATAGCGACCTGGGCGGACAGGCCGACGATCGAGACGCGTATCCGATCGGTGATGAGGTTGCCTATGGTCTCGTGGATATCGCCGGGATCGCTCGATAACAAGGCGCCGTAGATAATGAGCACTTCTCGTGTGCCGTGAGAAGGCGCATGGCTATAGGAAGTCAGCTCGATGGTCCATATATACCACAAGACAATGCCCAACTCACAATAGTGCTCCTCGGCACATCTCGAGAGCGTTCTGCAAGCTCGGGTTGCCCTGGGGATCTTGGTTCTCCAGCCCCTTCAGCTTCTCCAAGTGTTCTGTTGGGTTTCCTCCCACATCGCTAATCCTCACAGCAACACCATCACGCATCCCTATGATCCCAAGCTGCGATATAGGGTTCTGCTCGAAGAACTCTCGCACAAAAGCAGCTGCGTAGCTCAGCGTAAGGCGATACCTCGTAGGCAGTAAATCCTTCTCCGCCATGGCAAACGACATATCCAGTACAAGCACCATGTGTCGAATGATTCCTCTCTGCAGCGGCGTCGTATCGCGGAGCAGTCGTTTTCGCTTCTCGGCCTCGAGCGCTGTGAGACTCAGGATGCCGTCTTCCTCCTCTGGTAGATTCGTCTCCCAAGTTCGTTTCGAGACTTCCCAGGCTCTAGCTGAGTCGCCTTTTCTCGATTTCGAAGATTTGACTTTCGCCGCTTGAGGATCATCATCGGTGACACGGTGGTCCATAAGGTCATCGTCCGACATGTCGGCGACATACTCGCCATCAGAGTCGGCCATAGTCGCGGTTGGGTTGGATCTTGCGTTTTCGAAAGGGGGCGATACTAGAAGTACTTTTAAACCTCAAATTTATTTCTGGTGTGGTGATGATCTACCGTTATGATGTTGGGAGCGGCGACGTTGTAATTAAGGAGAAGTGAACAAAGAAAACGTGGATGATGGTGACGGAATCAAGTTCACAAGGCTGATAACGGCGCGCAGCCTTGTCCAAAAAGATCCACTCTTCAATTTTTAGAGTTGATCATCGAGCCAATGGCGCAACCGCAGAAACAAGCTGTAAGTCAAGTAAACTTGATAGCAAATTTCGATGGGTTCTGAAAATGACCACGCCAGAAACAATATAAGAATTTACTAGATTGAACAAATCTAACTTCGATTTCTTATGCATTACGCTCATCAGGGTATAACTTCGAAGTCAAAAACTAATAACTACTATATACAAGCTGGAGCGCACTATATCATCCCACAGCATGTAAAACCACACAATCTAGCAAACATTCTCCAATAGATCTCCGTTGGCCAAGCTGCACAGCATTCCTCCTCTCATAACCCAACAACAGTCGCAGGTAAATCGGTGTGATGCAAATACTCAACTACTGGTCCATCGCGCTGCATCGCATCGGGTATGTAAAAGGCCCACCACTCAAAAGGAATACCAACTTCGTTTTGCTCCAGAAATCATGTTCATCAACGTGTATACGTCGTTCGACCGTGAGCTCAGTCGTCGAGTGTAATGAGGGATATCGAAATCAATCACAAAAAGAATTACGCCACCGAACGCCATCCCAAGAATAATACCACAGCAATGCTAGCACGCCGCATTAAGGGTAGGTGTTGGTAACAGGCATGGGCCAATCGTCCTCGGTAATGCTCGACCAGAAAACCCAGACCATGATAACGGACAACAGAGTGAACAGAGTCTGGAAAAGAGATCCGTCGATCTTGCCGCTCGTGCCGTCACAGATATACTTGCTGATGGCGTAGTTGAAGACCTGGCCGATGGCGAAAAGAAGGGCGGCGGCGGCAAGATAAATCATAGGACGCGTCTCGCCGAGGATTCGGATAACAAGGATAGCCTCGAGAACAAGGTAGGCGACGAGGAGAATCAGAGGGATAAGCTGGTAAAGGACGTAGAGGGCGATGTTTCGGTTCTTGGGAGCATCGTAGCTATCGTCCCAGTAGCCAGTCCACGCGAAGCCGGTGTCGAGGGCGATATAACCAGTTCCCAGAAGTAACATAGCAGCCGAGATAACAATGAGGGCGAGCGAAAGGGGAGTTCCGTCGTCGATAATCTGGTAGCCAACGACGGCATTAAGCATTAGGATCCAACAGGTGGCAATGATCATGCCGATATGGATTGCAGAGAAGGCCTGGTCATGTTAGCGTATTATCAAGTAGACGGGAGACTGTGGACTTACAACTCTCACGGTGCCGCTCAGAGGAAACTCTCCAACCGAAAAGATCTCGCATATACTGATAATGATGTAGCCGATGAGGAACAACTGCATCTCCCTTCGACCAACAGCTGCTCGTTTCTTTTCTGACCGCAACAAGAGGAAGCCGGCGGTGGCAATGGCTGCGCCGGCAAGAATAATTGATCCCAAGTTGCCGAGATGTCGACCTCCGCTGAGGGAGATACCTTTGAGCTCACATCCTCCCCAATTGCCATTTTGGTCGTGGTTCTTGGAAAGAAGCTATCGACGATCAGTAAGGTCTCCATAGTTTTTTACTCCACCTGACGATGGTCGGACGTACATTGCAGACTGGGAGAGTTGAGTCTCTACAAAAGTCCTGTTGCACATAGAGTTAGAATGTGAACTCTGTCGAACAACAGATAATCGAGGGCGTACATGAAAATTGCCAAATTCGGTAGACCCCATTGTGATTGCGGATGCGAAACTCCTTGGTCAAAGGGGTGCATCCAGTCGCAATCACAATTGGGGAATGTAGGTTGAGGTAAAGTTGGAGTCGAAGTCGGCCGAGTAGCGGCGGTATATACAAAGGAAATTCGAGCAGACGTTGTATCGTAAAGCTTTCGTCGGGGTTTCGCACAAATGAATCAAAGGTGAAGATGAAGAGTAGAAACAAGGAAAAGAGGGTTTTCCCGACCCCTTGTCAAGCAATGTATCGTGCGGTGGTTGACTTGACGGTGTCGTTGCTAGGACGGGGCTGCGGGTGGCTGGTGGAACGACCAGCTGTAATTTCGCGGTGTGTCAAGCTCCTTAATTGAGAATGCAGGCAAGCAGTGGATTTGCGATAGAACAGAGCAATAGGATGCGGATAACAATATTAGTAGAATGAAATAGTTCTTCTGGAGAAGTCAATCTGATGCAAGATGCAAGATCTAAGCAGGTCAGGTCAGGTCGCTGTGATGACGGGCTGGCTGATTGATACAGGAAAAGCTGGTTTGCATGCGCGCACGCGAAAAAGAGGCGAAAGGAGCCAATATAACATAACAGCCCAGCGGGCCTCTAGCAGGTTTTTGGTGGTCTAGCGACGGAGGACGCCCATTTCTAGGGTCGCATCGCATCGAAAAGGCCAGGCCAGGGCAGGGAACAAAGCGCAAGACAGGGTTTCCTTGGATGGGGATGGCAGGCTCCAATTTGCCCTGTTGGTCAACTTCGATAGCCTTGGCCCGTTCCCTTGCCTCATAGCTCTTCTTCTACTGCTACTGCACGTTGTGCTGTTAAGGTGGCCCCACGCTTGCGGCCATCAAGACCGGAGACTCGAGATGTTAGGTCGCTTTTCCCCGGTCACCAAAACGCAGGTACCTAACACCAAAAGGCTGCTAAGTGGCTGTTGTAGCGGGTCATCAAGCCAACACTAACATGTTTGTTGCTGGCGATTGGTTCGGATCATCAAATTGCGATGGACCACGCTTGATGAAGCCGGGGTCAGTGAGATTGCTGTTGCAAGCATGAGACAGCCTCTTTTCGTGTTTAAGTTGAGTCTGTTCTGAGAAGACAAGGACAGTTATTACCCGCATGGTGAGGGAGGGGCTGAAGGTGAAATGGCATCATATCGCCAAAGTATTGAATGGGTTCAGGGTCAAAGTCTCTGAGCGAGGTTATTTAGATAGTGTTTTTGAATCAGGGAGACTTGCATACATAGCACAGAATATATGTTTACTTGCTTTATTCGTTATGCATTCTCGTATCAGCGAACAACGCCCGAACTGGCATAGAATCTCGTCATTCAAGGTCACATCCCGCCAATTGACGGCTTATTCTGAGGTTGAGATAGATACCAGCCAGAGATGCCATGCAAGTCATGATGTGGATGGACAATAGACGTCAGTGCACAGGAACTCATTTACAGGACAAGCCAACCACCGCTGGGTTCGATATTAATTAACTCAATTATGGCGTCTATTTCTGGTTTGCATAGCAATCTTGCATCTCGGGCTTCTGCATCTGCTGGTTCCCTTCACTATTGGCCTCTGGCGGAATACTGCTGCCCTCAAACACGACGCTAAATGCTGTGTAAGGATAATGAAGGCGGATTGTAGTGCAACCGTTTCGTTTCACTCGTCCAATTACGGCCTAAAGCAAATTACGGTCTTGGCGGTTGCTTCCAGTGGCGCTTTATGCTCAATGCTCAATTGGAAGTTAATTAATGATCTTCCCTCATGGATCACCTGCATGATTCTGGTTACATACTTGAATCAGCTCTCCCTTCTCCCGCTATCTCATATCCTCTACAATGTTTCTACGGATATCCCTCGATTCATATTACTTCAATATAGACACTGGTCCGAGCCCTGTGCATTTGTTCTGCCAGTCCCTGCTCAATATGTGCTCAGTTAACTCGTCTTCAATCTGCCCTCAGCTCAATCCCACCCCATGTCTCCCTCGAGTTGTTAGCAGGTCTGCAAACTTGGAAGCTCAAATTGCCAAGAGACTCGCTATTACCCGTCACAGCCGGCCAAGGAACTTGTGAGAAGACCAATCTGCATTCGATTCCATCTCATCCATTGCCACATTCAGAGATCGACAGCACCAGCCACGTCGTACATGTGGCCCGCTTTCTATTCTTGCTTCCATCTTCATCGATGTTCACTCCAATTTCCAGCTTGAGTAACCATTCAGGTAGGCCAGAAAATAACCAGCACACTGAGAGGACTTATAGGCTAATATCTATTAAAGAGTACCTAAAGTTATATAGAGATTTAGATAAACTTTAGGTAGTTCTTATCTGATGTGGTTGAAGGAGGTGTAAAGTGTGCTGGTTATTCTCTGACCCACCTGCCATTCCATATTGGAGCTGAGGTCTAGACCCCAAATCCCCGGTCTCTTACATCAATCAACCTGAGCTGAGCGCTGAGTTGGTCAACGGTCAACTTACTTTTTACAATTGATCATCAATGCCAGCAAGACCCTGCTTTGTTTCAGAACCAGGACAATTTTGCTTCATCGACTCTTGGAAAGGTCTAACTTGATACTGCTATTGGTGCTTCAGGTTTCAACAACTTGTTTCAGGCCAGTTCTCAACACCGTACTGCATGTTCACCACTCCTTCACCTGCTTATTTTAACCCAAAACATTGGCAATATGTCATCTTGAGGTTGTTCATGCATGTGGCACAGCACCATATTTGTTATATCTAGCTGTGCGTTACACCTTAACTGCCTTTGTGAGGCGACCATCCAACTTGTTCCTGAGCGTGACACGTGTAACGGTGACGAGGAGGAGGCAAATATTCTCTTCTTCCGGAAACTACCTATCTGCTCTCCTCACGTGTCCTCACCGATAGTCGAAAATAAGATGTGCGTTTGAGTGCTTATGCGTAGCAGCTAAATTCGTGCCGGCGTGGCTGTGATGAGAAAATCTCTATGTTAGGGTGAAGCATGAAACTGTGCCTACATGTACATAGTAAATATCACAACATTTCAATAACCACAAAACTTGAAGTGTATGTTTGAATACGGTTGGCGAGTTTAGAGATTGTGTTAGTGGCAATCTGTAATTCTGACTTCATATTGTATTAGTATAGGGTAGTCTAGTTTTATCAGTCGCCGATTAGTAGTAATTTGGATATAAGATTCTTAAGTTGTTTATTTGTTACTTAATGCGCATATGGCATCTAAGGTATACTTCCAGAGTTCGAGAACTTTGTAAACCTGTTGTAATTCTCAAAATAGCTCAGTTACGACTTTCAAGTGGAAGTTTTCATAGTGAGACGATATATCATGGTGGCATTGTGCACCTAGAGATAGGATCCGCATCTGCCTCAAAGGGCGGATCCAAACAAGAAAAGAATCACAGGGGATGCGGAGTCGACTTTCGGTATAATCAAGAGAGATAAATATGTGATATACGTGTCACCAGCACTACTGCTACTACAACAACAAAGATTGGCTAACCACAATTATTAGCTATCACTCACATGCTCCTAAGCTAGCAGGTGTCTCGTATCATTGTGATTAACTATGGATGAATTATAGTAATGCGAGCGCATATGATATCTACATGAACGGACAGCGTGCATGAATGTCAATATTGGGAGCCCAAACATTGTCACTAAAGAAGAGACAGTGAGACGAATTTGGAGGCTGAAAACGAAAGCATAATCTAGGGAGAAAGCTTCATTAACCCAGGATAGCGAATTCGGCTTTGAAGGTGAGCCCTGATAGAGCGGGGGTATGTAATTGTTCTAGATCTTCCTTAATGAGGTTCGATGGAGAGGTATCGACTACCAAAGAGATAAGTAGTGGAATGCTATAAAGAATGAATTAAATATAGTTCTGTCTGTATAATTTCGCATAAATATGTATTGTAGCTGGGTTATAAGCTGTATACCAAAGTATTATTCGTCCGGGAGCAAAAAATATTCTGGCCTTATCTGAGGCAGTGTAGGGCACGTGCAATATAGAATTGTCAAGCACATTTCACATATCTATTAGTACCGGAAAGGTCTCAGACAAATAAAAAAGTCAGCTATACACATTTGAAACTAATAATACGGAGCACCAGAGGCCACTGCAAGTAGCTAACATGGTGCAGTGACATACAAGCTCAACATAGATGAGGAGCTCAGCGGTTGAGAACAAAAACAAAACCAGCAAGGACCAGTATTTTTGCGTCAAAGAATTCGTGCCCATCCCCTTAAGGCCGATTTCATATAAGACATAGATATGCTTGAGAAGAGCCTGTTGGAAATTGACCCAACTGGATATCTTACAAGATGATATAGACTAGAACTCCTAAGACCATAAGAACAATGCAGCTCGGAGGAAACAAGGACATAAGCGTAGGAGTATCCGAAGTACTTTGTAAAAATTTTCAGTAATGAAAAACTGTGCGAACCTCGGTAAGGCTATGATCTCGTAGGATAGGAAATAACGTCGGGCTCGACTGGTAACGTGCTCAGCATGCCTGTCGTTCACGCAACTACTGACCGTCGTCTCACAGCCAAAGCCTGGAAGCAAAACTTGGGGTATCGAAGAATTCGGTAAACTCTATACCATGAAGGATATATCATGATATAGTAAACTAGGTGCTGCTCATGATGCTGCTTCTATAAAGCATTATTGCTCGGAAGATAGCTTATATTTACAATCTGAACGGTTGATCACATGGTAAAGTTCGCAAAGTCAACCACCTATTATTTAGGATCCATTTAAACACCAAAAATACTGATGATTCTATATGCAAGAACGGTTTCGGTCCTCTCCTAACTTAGGTTTCTGTGCTGTATGCTTGACTAATGCATAGATATTGTTCCATGATATACATGACTGCCGCGAACCCAAGGTCTCACCTGACAATGGGTAGGACCCTGACATAGAAATCACGCGATTAGAAGAAGCGGGCCAATCCACTCGTAGGGTTTGGCAGCTTGTTTTCAAAAGGGTCGGTCAACACCAGATCGCTACCTATGCTTTCATCCTTCAACCTTGTTGCACCCTAGGTAGTAGGTACATACAGGATAGTGGATGATAACTTGGCCCACTACGTATTGAGACTTGAAGCGTAAATTTCCCGACAATTGTTTTGACCCAAACTTGGAAAAAAATGTATTATTAATTGATAATTACTTGTGGAATACATACAGTATGGGCAACATTTATTTCAAGGCTTTAGAAGAGGTGAATATCTGATTACCTAGGTACTTACCTTAGGTATTGACAACATGGAGGAGTCAAGAACGAGGAACCCAGTGACGTAATTGGGATCCACCACGAGTCAAGCAGGTCCGCCAAACATGATGATTTCGAGACGACAATAGGCCAAAGACAAAACACTTGCGAACCTGAAATTACCCTAGTAGTAGGTTGTTGATTGTGTGAGTGGAACTGTTAGGAAGTTGAGACTTCGTTCTTCCCTCTTTGCGGTAGTGCAATTGGGGGTGGAGGAGACAGTACTTCAAGAGTACATTGGGTTCATCTACTTGCGATAAACAATATCTGGGGGTTACTTAGTTTGTGGAGAGAATATCCTCGTGAACAGTGATTTCGTGGGGAAAAGCGAACGAGTTCAGTCGACCACTTTTAATTCTGGATATGGATTGGGGTTGTGTTGATCTGGGGTTACAGATATTGTATTGTGAGCCACTTTTAGAGAACTCATGATATGAACTTGGTCTCACAGAAAAGAACAGAGATGTCAATGGCTCATCTGTTGACCAAATATAGATTGCAGATGATGATTAAACAAACCGCGTGTTCCATCTCCTGTCAGGAGGGAATTACTGGAACCATGATATTCCCAGGTTACACTTGCAGTCACACTTCAGTTCCGACTGAATGGGAAACGAGGCATGTGACTGGCTGTGCTGCACTGCCTTGACTGCGGTAACGGGTGAGATCTAGCAGCGCTTCATCTGACTTGTCTCAGCTGAAGAGAGATCTTTTCAGAGTGGTATTGTTCTTGTGTTCTTGTTAATGTATCATCGATTCCATTGAATAAGCTACCTGTAAACCCCCACAATGGCTTGTCTTGGCTCTACAACGCGTCCACGCACCCCACACTCACGATAGTACAAAATGACCTATGTACAATGGGCGGGAAGCCTGCCCCGAGCGCCCACAGTAAAAACGCGTGGAGAAAGTGCCCGCTTCAAGCTTGTGATCGTGGAGTCTAGAGGCATTCTTATCGAATTGACAAACCGGGGGCATGTGAATGCATTGTAAGGCCGTGGGAATTCAGAGTTTGAGGCTTGGGAAGATTAGGCAGATTTACCCCTGAGAAAACGGTCACGGAATTTCGAAACTGAATTGAGTGAACTGACTGATGATCATGCATAGAGCAAGATTAGAGATTAGGTAGAGTGGAATCGCTCCTGTACTGGAGATAGAGTACGGAGTAGGTAGCTAGGAGCAGATCAGGTACAGCCGACAGTGCCACAATGCAGTACCTTTCTAGGTAATTAGCGATCCTCTCAGAATTCTCAGCCGTCAATCAATCTGACAACCCAGGCAAACGCGACTTGGACCTCCTGAAAGTCATGGAAGTCTCCCCTGAACGGTGACCTCCCGTACATACTATTTTCCAGCAGCCGTCCTGTCCCCTTGCTTCTGCTCTCCATGAAGTTTTAGTTGTCGACTTGTCCTATCCAGATCCATTGCCCTTCATCTTCAACAGCCCTTCTCTTCCTCATCCCCCTTCTTTGCCAACCTTCATCCCTCATCATCAGTTTGCTCTTCTTTGCGCCAGCTTCCTGACCCTTGAGTCGATCTTTTTTTCTCCCGCGTCGCCCGCCTATTTTTGTGATCGATCGCTGCCACTGCTGTTGTCTCGCCTGACTGTTATTGGGGTTTGTCACTTGGTGCATCAATTGTCCGCTTGAGCTCCTGTCCTCCCTCAATCGTGGTCATCTGCCTATCATCCACTGCACCAACCCCAGTTCCAGCACCAAACTTCCCTCCGCGTGCTGCACTCCAGCTTTTCCCCAGCCGCGACTCCATCCTAGACAGTTTCTTCTTGTCTTGTTTGGTCACCTCTGAAGATCGTTCATCAATTCAGCAAAAGGGTCCATCAAGGCGTTGCTTGGAATTATTACCGCGCATTCCGCCTGTAGCGCACCGCAGCACACGCACACGCATTTTGCCCCAAGTCAAGTCACTCCAAAGTACCTGATCCCCAAATCGACGCTGCCGAGTGACGCAGTTTGAGCTACAACCAACCAGGGGTCTCAACAAGGCCTACCTCCGTACAACGTATCGACTCTCAACTGACTGGGAACCTACCTGTTAGGAACCCACCTCGCACACCCACGCCTCACTCAGGTATCACTATCTTTGGCTGGGCAACCCAGGTGGTGTTTTTGCCTGTTTACCAGGCAATTTTTTGGGGGGGGTTTCCCAATTGAATTTAGGCCTGCAATAGACGCCCGATAGACCCTGACTCCGTACCGTACCGTTCACACCCCGGTCATCCGACCCCATCTTTCCCATTCCCCTCCGTCTATCGCTGGGCCGTTCGAGGTGCCGATGACCTCGTTGTTTCTCGGCCTTTCCCTTTCTCTTTCCGGACCCTTTATCTTCAATCTCTCTGCAGACGGGCGCTGCTGCTTAACAGCCCCATCCTCCCAATATTCCTCCCTCAAAGTCTTCACGTCTTCCCTCAAATATTCCTCTGCGGACCCTTCGTCCTGATAGCCACCGACACCAAGATCCGGATTCACAAGCGACGTCATTGCTCGCGTCCCGCAACGACCACGATCGTGACTACGACGACGATAGCGACGATAACCGTCAACGCCACCCCGACGTCGCCAAGTCTCATCGTCGCTCCTCTTATTCTGGCTCCGAATCGTCGTGGACTGACACCGGTGATATTGGCGAGCAGCTCGCTGACGAGCACGACCCTGTTCGCCTGCAGCTCTCTTCAGACGTTGAGGACGAGCTTCTAGCCAACGTTCATCGTCGACAGCCCAAACACGGTAACCAGAAGAGGGTTAGAATCCAGGACTCACGTCATCATCGCCGTCACTCCCAGTCGCGACCTGTCCTTATCAATAAGGAGGCTATCCAGGTCCCTGACTTCAATCCCCCAGGCCCATCCCGCGCTGAACGCATACTCGGTACCATCATGGCGGGACGTGCAGGTTCAATCCATGGCCTTACAGGCAAGGCCCTAATGTGAGCTCCATGGACCCGTTGTCACTTGCAACGTCGCAAACTAACTTGTCCAGTTATTTCACCAGCATTTTCGTGTCCCTGGGCGTTTTCCTCTTCGGATATGACCAGGGCGTCATGTCAGGAATTATCACGTAAGTTTTGATGCCCGCTGAAACCTTGATATTTAAGCTGAGCGGTTACTAGTGGATCCTACTTTAACGAGTACTTTCACCATCCTTCCAAAGCATACGTTGGAACCATGGTGGCTATCTTGGAGATTGGTGCATTTATTACATCGCTGATGGTGGGCCGTATTGGAGATATCATAGGACGACGACGTACTATCTTCTACGGATCGTGCATCTTCTTCGTGGGAGGCGCTCTCCAGACTCTGGCTACTTCCATGCCTATGATGATGGTTGGCCGTTTCGTTGCCGGTTTTGGTGTTGGTATGCTCTCGACCATTGTGCCTGTTTATCAGTCTGAGATCTCACCTCCTCACAACCGAGGAAAACTTGCCTGCATTGAGTTCACAGGAAACATCGTTGGCTATGCTACATCTGTTTGGGTTGATTATGGCTGCGGTTTTATTGAGAGTAACTATTCTTGGCGCATTCCTCTGGGATTGCAATGTGTCATGGGTGCTCTCCTTGGACTCGGCAGCCTTGTCATTGTGGAATCGCCTCGGTTAGTCAAACTTGTTTTTTATGTCGGTTGAAGGCACTTGCTAATTTTTGTAGATGGCTTTTGGACAACGACCATGACGAAGAGGGTATGGTTGTCATTGCTAACTTGTACGGTGGTGGCGACATTCACGATCCCAAGGCTCGAGACGAGTATCGCGAAATCAAGATGAACGTCCTTCTTCAGCGCCAGGAAGGCGAGCGAACATACAAGGATATGTTCCGTCGATACAAGACCCGAGTTTTTATCGCCATGTCCGCCCAAGCACTCGCCCAGCTCAATGGTATCAACGTCATTTCATACTACGCGCCTTACGTCTTTGAGTCTGCTGGATGGGTTGGTCATGATGCTGTCCTCATGACTGGTTTCAACAGTCTCACGTACCTCATGTCGACAATCCCGCCGTGGTATCTAGTCGATCGCTGGGGACGACGCAATATTCTTCTTTCAGGTGCTACAGCTATGGCTATTTCGCTGTCGCTCATCTCGTACTTCCTCTTCCTTGACATCAAATGGACCCCTCGGTTGGTTGTGTTGTTTGTCATGATTTATAACGCCGCCTTTGGTTACTCATGGGGACCCATTCCTTGGCTCTACCCTCCCGAGATTCTTCCTCTCAGCATTCGATCCAAGGGCGCTAGTCTGTCGACAGCTACAAACTGGGCTTTCAACTGGCTGGTGGGTGAGATGACGCCTATTCTCCAAGAATGGATCAAATGGCGCATGTATCTGGTCCACGCGTTCTTCTGTGTGGCTAGTGTAATAATTGGTGAGTTATCCTGTCTAGTCTAAGCTGACAATATCACTGACTTTTCCCCAGTCTACTTTATTTACCCAGAGACTTGTGGTGTTCGCTTAGAAGATATGGACTCGCTCTTTGGAGATGCCAGCACCGTTGCGGGTACTCCGTCGTTACATGGCACCGAGACCGGTTCCTTGATGAGGGCTGGATCTCCTGTGGGATCCTCCCGAGGACTTATTGGACCCTCGTCTGCCATCCCCGGGTTTTCACTTGACCCCCCTGCGATCGACGATGACAGCAAGTCTCAGATGCAAACCGGAGGTGATGAGCGAAGTGCCGGTGGATGGCTATCCAGAGTGGTCGGCCGCAATAGGTCGGATAGTGGTAGCAGCGCGCAAGGTCGCTATGCTCCCCTTGGCCAACAGGAAGATGGCCGACGTGACGATTATTGATGAAGTCTTTTGGAGTTAGTCGAAATAAGAATACCCGCATATAGATGGCGCACAAGGCGCAGGATGCGTTACCGCCTGGATAAAGATAGCGGAACAACGCTTTGAAGGACACCAGAGTCACTCCATGAGAAAGAGCCAGTTAAATGGGCTCAGGGCTGAGGGGAGAGTTAAGAAACGAAGATGTGTGTGTCTTAGAAGATCGCTGCATTTCTTTGAAGATCTATGGATCGATATATTTCTAGACCAAGTTTTCTTGGAGTTAGATGGCTGAAATAGTGGCCCGTATACCATGCATAATAATAAGAGAAGCCGTTCAGCACAAATAAAGTGAACAATCCTTCTGACTGAGCACAATTTGACATAATTTTGCCTGCCTGTGCCTTTTATTTGTTGTCATGAGATCTATTATATTGCTGGTATGATCATGATGGAGAAAGTGGGTCTTTTTTTTAAAAACCACTTCTCGTTCTGTAACTATGGAACTTAACACACATATGATACCCAGCTTCTTGTCATAACCAACTTCTACAATTATGGCCACCACAACTGAGATAACACATGCGTACCGAAATTTATACCGCAATCTTCTTAAGGCAGTGCAATATTCGGTTCCCGCTCGCTTCGTGGCGCGCAGTCAACTCCGGAGGGCATTCCGCGAGCCAGGTGCCACATACGATGGGAAAGGCATCAAGCGAACCATTTGGTTTCTTGAGGCGGCGGCTAGAGAGAAGGGTATGGAGCATAGAATTCTAAAAAATCTGTTACGAGTTCAGCAGATCAGGTATCGGAAGAAGGACTACTCGGCCCATGATCCGTTGAAACACGCAGAGTGAGTTCGACCCATCTTGAAGTGACCAGTGCTAATTTGTGATTTGTAGGCCAGCGATGAAAGAAGCACGTGCAACGGCGTATAATCATTATGATATGACGGTCGCTATGCTTAATAAGACGATGGGTCTTTGTCTTCGTTGAGCTCTCACTTGAGAATACCTCGAGTGAACGAGAAGAATAGCAGCCATAGTCCCAGGCGACTTCGATGGCCAAAAGCCTCGCAAGCAAAGACGCCCAATTATCAAATTTTATGGAGAAGGATCAACTTCAATATTAGAGGCACATGCTGCGATCATGCGACTGAATCCAGACAGGCTCAGCGGAGGATTCGCACACCAAATGTACCATATAGACGGAGCAAAAGGCGTCATCTGGGATTATAGCGCACATTCAGGGTAGGTGAATCTGCAGATATCATTTGTATACATTCTGGCTGGGGCATTCCTAATCCCGCAAACGGAGAGCCCTATCTCGTAGTACATGTATAATACATTGAACATAAAACACAATCCTCATTAGGCTAACCGAAACCCCTCAACGCCTTGAATAATGCTGTTTCTTTCTTTCTAGAGGGTTTTCGTCTTCAATCATGCTTGTTGGGTCTCTTCTCAGCATTCGGGAGGAAGCTCTACTCCTCACTCGGAACGTCGATGTCGACACCAAGCTCATCGGAAAAGACCTGGTTTAGGCTGGATCCATCACGAGTGTAGATCCAGTCACCAACAGCAGTGCCCTCTTTCTCATTCTGACCCTCGCCAAAAAGGCACCAGTCATAACGCTTGGGACCAGATATGGGAGATGACAGCCAGATCTGCTTGTTGGGTGGCTGTTTGTTGATGACGTACGTGCCCTTGTCGGGCCAGCTGATGCTGAGGACTCCAGCCTGCATATGGACATATCAGCAGATAGTTCATTACAATAGTTGCAGAAGCTTTCCATACCGAGAACTCGACATCGATGTCCTCACGCTGATCTTGGAGCTCCTCGAACTTCCCGACAACGTTGTCGAGATACTCGTCGGCAAGCTCATGGTACTCTTGCTCGGTGATTTCGGCTACAACAGCAGTCTGGTGGATCTCTTCAACTTCGCTCAATGGCTTAGCAGGATTCTCAGTATCAGGCATGATGCCACGCTTGCTGGATACAGTAGTCGAGAAGCATTGTTGCGAAAGCGACGATCGGATGGAAAGGTGTGGAATTGCAGAAGCGACACGGAAGGTTGAACGGCAGATGGGCGTTGAGGAGCGGATGGCTCGCGAAGCCAGGCGGGAAGCTTGAGATGCGACCTGTCGGGACATTCTGTTTATTGGAAGAGGCAGTTTGGAGACCGATTGTTGATTGCGCAATTGAATACTTGACAAAATTCCCGTCAATGATACCTAATCAGAGTCGAAATCGCGGTGGTATATTCGTCAATCGCTGTAGGTATTCAGAAGATAGATGGATTGATGCAAGCAAGCTCCCCGCGGCTGGTGAGTTGCAGCTGTGACTGACCAATTGCGCCACCCAGAGTTTCGGTAGTAGAGGTACGTACCGCATTGCAGCTCTCGCATCCCATCACCAGCTCCCGTCCGTGTGTTCGTTGCAGACACCAGCCCCACCATCGACCGCCTTAACCTACAGTACGAACCTTTCTCCATTTGCATCTACACTATTTGTGAGAGGGCATGAAGAGCCTTGGTCCTCAATCATGATCAATGCTTTTCTGGTCTTTAACGGCCAAGGTCAGCCTCGCCTGACCAAGTTCTATACCCAGCTAGTATGTTTCAATCTTCCCTTCTGCTGTCATAAACTCACAACGCGCCTCTTAGGAAACGAGCATACAGCAGCGACTCATCTCCGAGATTTTTACCCTCGTCTCGAACCGACCAGCTGGATCCTGCAATTTCCTACCTCTTCCACCTATGCTCGCCGCTTCGGGCACCTCTCACACGTCCTCGGAGGAACAGAACGATGTCCCTACGCTAGTCACATACCGCAACTATGCAACACTTTACTTCATCGTTATATCGACATCGACCGAATCGCCGCTTGCGCTTATCGATCTGATCCAAGTCTACGTGGAAGCCCTTGACAAGCTCTTTGAGAATGTCTGTGAGCTAGACTTAATCTTCAACTTCGAGACCCTACATTCCACGCTATCGGAAATGATAATAGGAGGTGTTGTGATAGAGACAAATCTAGATCGCATCGTTTCAGGGGTGAAGGCGCAAGGAACCGTTGCGAAGAGACCTGTCAACGAGGGCAGAGGGCCTACTGGTTTGGGAAGTGGACTTGGTATGGGCGCCAACTTTGCTTGGACTGGGCGATGATGATCATGACAACTCAATGAGAAGCACTAGAGGGATGCCAGAGCGGAGTACCTGCCCACCAATATTCATACATGTTGTGTCTTCGCGAGACTAACGCCAAACTCCAGGACTTGAATTATATACATATAGAATACACTATTTTGACTCCGGCTCGTCTTTGGGGGGATGAAATGGCGGCGCATCCGCTCGTCGTTCGTATCGCTTCTCGGGATCGACGGCGCCAAAGAGATATTGCGTCTTTTTTCGAATCTGCATCAGGTCAGCAGAGTTCGCTCTTATAGGATTGTATATACAAACCTCCTCAGAAGGCTTATACTTCTGACCCCACCATTCAAACTCGGAGTAGAAGAAGAGCCAGACCAGTGCAGCTAAGACTTGGATTAGCCAATAGTCTGGGAACAGTCGCACAAAGAATTAATTAACTTACCAACAATTGTCAAGAGCTGAGCAGTCTTGACAAACTTTACCCATCGAGGTGCTCGGCTTGCTAGAATAATGCGGCGCTTGTACTTCTTCTCAAACCGGAGTTGTTGCTGGACGGTGAGCTGCTTGAAGTTGGGAGGCCACACCTTTCGCGCCTTGTAAGGGTTATTCGCTACCGTCAAAGCAGCCCTCTTTAGGAGGCTCTCCTTTGATGGCGAAGCCATACGCCGAATCAGTGTCGGAAGCATTGCGATTGAGTTGTTGACGGTCTTGGCGACTCAATGGTTCACGATATGAAGCTTCGCATGATGGGCGTTCGGCGGGAGAATCTCTAATAAGAGCGCCACAGCACAGCCACAATCCATGACCTAGCCCACGAGCCACCCCACTTGATGCACTACCTATGAGTCTGCCCCGCGATTTTCACCCCTCCTTCTCGTCTACTCCGATTTCAATCTGACTCAAAAATATTCAAGCGGAATTCCTGAAGTGCGTATGACTCTTTAAACCTTCATATTTCTCCCTAATTTTGGATACAATCAACTAACAAGAGATTCTTCTTTTCTTACAGGTCTTGTCCATTTGCGACCATGGCTTCTACCGATTCCGTCCCCAAGGCCATGGAGGCTCTCAACATCTCCAAGACCAAGGAACTCAAAGGGGCAGGTCCAACTTACTCCCAGCCTTTTAATTAGATTGTTCTAACTACTGCCAGACCGAGAAACGAGACGCTCTGATCGCGATCGAGAAGCGATATCAAAAGGCCTGGGAGCAGGATAAGGTCTTCGAAAGCAATGCGCCTAGCACTGATGAGGTGCCCTTCCATTCCATATCCGCCGCCGAACTTCGAGAGCAGCAGCCCAAGTTCTTTGGATGCATGGCCTACCCCTACATGAACGGAACTTTACACGCCGGTCACTCTTTCTCCGTCAGCAAGGTCGAGTTTGCCGCCGGTGTCGCCCGTATGCAGGGAAAGCGTGCTCTCTTCCCCATGGGTTTCCACTGTACTGGTATGCCCATCAAGGCCTGTGCCGACAAGCTGGTCAACGAGGTCAAGATGTTCGGTAAGGACTTTGGGAACTACAAGGATGATGAACCAGTTGTCGAAGAGAAGGCTCCCGCTGCCAAGCAAACTAAGGAAGACATCACCAAGTTCAAGGCCACAAAGGGAAAAGCTGCAGCAAAATCTGTCAAAATGAAGTAAACGAAATCCCTATGTTGACCCTCTATCGTCGTACTAACGCGCTTCGGCAGGTACCAGTTCCAGATCATGCAGGCTATTGGTATTCCAACGGAGGAAATTCATAAGTTCGCTGATCCTCTGCATTGGCTCCAACACTTCCCTCCTCTGTGTAGGGAAGACCTGACCAACTTTGGTTGCCGTATCGACTGGCGCCGATCATTTGTCACCACTGATGCCAACCCTTACTATGACGCCTTCGTTCGATGGCAGATGAACCGCCTCAAGGAACTGAACAAGATCAAATTCGGCAAGCGGTACACCATCTACTCTATCAAGGATGGCCAACCCTGCATGGACCATGATCGAGCTGAGGGTGAAGCTGTTGGCCCCCAGGATTACACTGCCTTGAAGCTCAAGGTTCTTGAATGGGCCCCCAAGGCTGCCGAGACGCTCAAGAACAAGCTTCCTGATAATGCCAATGTAATGCTTGTACCGGCAACCTTAAGACCTGAGACAATGTATGGTCAAACTTGCTGCTTCGTTGGCCCTAAAATTACTTATGGCATCTTCAAGGTCAACGAGACCGACTACTATGTCATAACTGAGCGAGCCGCACGTAACATGGCCTACCAGGGAATCTTTGCCACCGAGGGTGTCATCGAAAAGGCTGCTGAGATTGTTGGTTCTGATATGGTTGGAACTCTAGTGGATGCCCCTCTCTCACTCCACAAGGAGGGAGTCCGCGTCCTGCCTATGGAGACTGTTCTACCCACAAAGGGTACTGGAGTTGTCACCTCTGTTCCCTCTGACAGTCCTGATGATTATGCTACCGTGATCGACCTGGCTAAGAAGGCCGATTACTACGGTATCCAGAAGGAGTGGGCTGAGCTTGAGATCTTCCCCATCATCGAGACACCTAGTTATGGTGACCTCTGCGCCCCCTTTCTGGTCAAGAAGCTAAAGATTGCGTCTCCTAAGGACGCCAAACAACTTGAGGAGGCCAAGGAGCTAGCTTACAAGGAGGGTTTCTACCAGGGTGTTCTTAAAGTGGGCGAGTTCAAGGACCAAAAGGTCGAGGTCGCCAAGTCTAAGGTCCAACAGCAGTTGATTGATGCTGGTCAAGCCTTTGCCTACTCTGAGCCCGAGCGCAAAGTTGTCAGTCGATCTGGCGATGACTGTATTGTGGCCCTTATGGACCAGTGGTACCTGGACTATGGCGAGGAGTCATGGAAAAAGACTGCCCTCGACTGGGTCGACAACGGTCTCAACACTTACACACCTGAAACCAGAAACAGCTTCGAGGGTGTTTTGAACTGGCTGAACCAGTGGGCTTGTGCTCGATCCTATGGTCTCGGCTCTAAGCTGCCTTGGGACCCTCAGTTCCTTGTGGAAAGTCTGAGTGACTCGACTGTTTACATGGCCTACTATACTATCGCACATTATCTGCACAACGATATCTTTGGAAAGACCAAGGGAAGCGCAAATGTCGGACCAGAGCAGATGGTAGACGAAGTCTGGGATTACGTCTTCTGTCGCCGGGAACTTAGTGACGAGATCCTCACCAACAGCAAGATCCCCAGAGAGACCCTGGAGAGCATGCGCCGCGAGTTTGAGTACTTCTATCCTCTCGATGTAAGAGTGTCCGGGAAAGACTTAATTCCCAACCATCTGAGCTTTTTCCTACTGGTATCCATTGTTTTGTTCCCGCGCGAGTACTGGCCCCGAGGTATTCGTGCCAACGGTCATCTAATGCTGAACGGCGAGAAGATGAGCAAGAGTACCGGCAACTTCATGACCCTCCGCGATTTGACCGAGAAATATGGTGCGGACGCTTCTCGTATTGCTCTTGCGGATGCTGGTGATGGTGTGAACGACGCCAACTTTGAGGAGGACGTTGCTGATACCAACATTCTGCGACTATACACTTTGAAAGAGTGGTGTGAAGGGATGGTTCATGATCAGGATCAGCTTCGAACTGGTGAATTTAACTCTTTCCAGGATGGTCTCTTCGTTAACGACCTGAATGCCGTTACCAAGGAGGCTGTTGAGCAATATGCCAACACCAACTACAAGCTGGCCTTGAAGGCTGGTTTGTATGAACTGACGAGCGCCCGCGACTTCTATAGAGAAGCCTGTGCAGCTGCGGGGATAGGAATGCACAAGGACATCGTTCTCCGATATATCGAAGTGCAGACTCTGCTGCTAGCGGTCGTTGCTCCTCACTGGTCTGAGTACATCTGGCTCGAGGTGCTGAAGAAGGAGGGCACTATCCACAACGCTCGATTCCCCGAGATCAAGGAGGTGGATGCTTCTCTGTCGGCGAAGCGCGACTACGTGCGAAACACTGCTTCCAATGTCAACTCTGCTGAGGGTCTGCAACTGAAGAAGAAGGCCAAGGGCAAGGAGACGTCATTCGACCCCAAGAAGCCCAAGCAGCTGACAATCTTTGTTACTAATAAGTTCCCAGCTTGGCAGGCAAAGTACATTGATCTCCTGAAGCAGATGTGGAATGTGGAAACCAAGTCAGTCAACGACAAGGAGCTCAATGGCAAGATTGGTAAGATGGGAGAGATGAAGAAGGCCATGCCCTTTGTGCAGAACCTCAAGAGGCGACTCCAGGCTGGCGAACCAGCGAGCGCGGTGCTGGAGCAAAAGCTCGCATTCGACGAAAAGGAGACTCTCCTGCAGATGGTTCCTGGACTGAAGCGAACTAGCGGCCTTGTGGCTTGCCACATTATCTCGGTCGAGGAGGGTAGCAAGAAGGGCATCAACCTTGGAGACGGAAAGGAGGTGGATATTTCAGTACCTGCAGCCGAGCATGCAGTTCCTGGCCAGCCAACATTCCACTTTGAGAACGTTGAGGCTTGAGTCTAGGAGCTAAGAAAAGAAAACGATCTTCCCTGTTCTTACCATATTGAATGTTACGAGACAATAGTACGCACGCAGACTCACGGGCCAGTTGCGTGTTCCTGCATCGGATGTATGTACGTGTACGTGGATCGATAGATGTCTCTTTTAGTTAAAAATGGAAAAAGTTGCCGATCAGTTATACTAGAGAAGGCTTGTTTTGTCATGCCTGGCGCAATTACCAGCGATTTGGAAGCGGGCGTGGACTAGGACTGGTGCTGAGATCTGGGATGACCTGATGAGCCCCATGTAGGCCTCCGTCCTCGCATCGATGCTCGATCTTGGTGACCCAATGATCCAGTAGGCTATGTTTGTATGTGCATGTACACTTGCTGACTGCGTGCCGTAGAGACCATGCTTTGCCACTATAAGACAACAAATCTGTTGGTAGTGACAAATACTAGGAATAGCAATGCAGTGATTGTGATAATTTTATGATTTATCGCCAAATCATAAGTAAAAAATCCAGAACTTGAAGGAATCGCTTTACAGGGTTGAGCGAGGTGAACAAGGGGTGATGATTATCATCAATGAGGCGAGAGGATGTAACATTTGTTGATGCATTGATGAGTTAATGATTCATTAAATTTGTTAATTAAGTCTCGTCGAAACAGGGAGCTTGACCGAGTTTCTATTTTTTTTCCTCCGAACCATCCATGAATACGTAGGGGTAGGGGGTAGGGATTATTAATTTGATATTGAATACTTCCGTGCTTGCATTTGCAGTATCTCTGACATCTGTAACAAACACTTGGGGAACACGATAAAGTGCTATTAAGAAATGTTCTGGGGCAACAAGCAATGATAGGAAACAAAAGGGGCCCCGAAAGCTTGATCATGCAAAAATATGGAGTTTTCAGGGTCGGGAAAGGAGACCAAGATTGAAAGGGGAGGCTCAAAGTCAAGGGACCTAGTCATTATCCCTATTCTTGGGGCAATCTCCTCCAACCGTTGATTCAGTTTAAGATATGAATGGATGGGTTCCATCAATTGTGCTTCTGGTGCGGCCTTAGCGATAGAAGCGGTAGAGGACGGGAGTAGGGGGAGGCTGCCGGGGAGGGAGCTTGGAGCATGATTTATTTACTAGGTATGGAGCCACTATAATGGCACAGGCCAGCCATTAATATTCGCTATCTTGCTTCCCGGGGTCAGGGCCTCTCGCTTTTTAGTTACTGACTGGCAGTCAGTGACTGCCGACTTGGAGGTGAATATGGACGATCGGGGCTGACGCCTTCACCTTGTCGGAATGTCCGCGCTGCACTGTTTCAATGCAATGCACTTCAAGGATTCGATACAAAAAAAAAAGTGGCTGGTCGATCATTCCTGTTTATTCCCTCCCGTCTCCTTTCCCCCTTGAGTGGGCGGTTTGTGGTTGTGGTTGCGGTCATGGCCGCAGCCTGGTCTGAGCTGTTTGATTCTGCTTGCGCGTCAGGACCACAAAAAGAATATCCAACACAGATCTACGGATTATTAGTCCGAGCCGCAAAATAGATCCATCCCAGCAGCGCCCAGGTCCAGCCGTAAGATTTCAGGGCACAGGCGCAGGCACAGGGATGTCAACTGCGGGAGAAGGGGGAATAAGATGGGATAGGGAATATTACCAGCCGCTATTTGCGCAGATTCCTTGTGTCTGCATGTTTTCATTTCTTTCTACTGTACGGAGTATTGATGGTTGGTTGTCCTTGTTGTACAGCGTCTCCAGTTATCTTGGGTTGTTTTTAGAAACATTCTCTCACAAAGTCGAGCACTTTTTTGCCTTGCTTTTGAGAGCTTGCGCAATCCGCCTCCACCATCCCCAAACAAACTAACCCACGCCCAACCGTAGCCATTCATGAATATTCCCTGAATCTTCAGTAATACTGTGCAGCAAAGAATCAAAACTTGGAACTGTACTGTAGAACGATGACGCAAGAACTCTTGTTGCCCAGTCAAACTGAATAGTCCAAGTAACTGAAAGCCGATGATCATGAGGCCTGTTCCTGTTTCCATGAATAGAGATAGATGGTTGAGAGTGATGCCGTAGTCTCCTGTAGCGCGGTTATGCTTAGTAGTTGGCTGTCTCGACCCTGCCGTGATGGTGTGCACCCATCAAGTCAATATCTTGTCGTCCTGCATATGGTGGCAGATAGTACCAGATCTTGGTTGGTTGATCTAGCAACAATACTGTATGCCGTCGTGCATAAGCAACTCGGCATCTGCATAAGCAGAGCGGCTGGTGTGAGGCTGGGTCTATCTATTTTTTGTTGATTATTGAATTACTGTGCAGCCGCGTCAAGCCTCAGGTACCTAATACACAGTCAGCCAGTATAGCCCAATATGACTCAATAAAGAGAGCCTCAATACTGCTAACTTCAACTGACACTGTAGATTGCGTCGACTCTGTGCCTTGATTTTCATATAGAGGAAAAAAACAAATCAATGTGGACCCTCGACTCTGTAACTGACGCACCGGATCAACTTCCTCGTTGAGGCCCTGTATTGGGTGATATCAACTCAATTATCCTGGCGGTGGAGTCGTGCTTTCAACAGTGGAACTCGACGACACCGAAAAGAAGTGGGTGGGTTGGGTTAGGATTGGGATGATGCAACCGCCCCCTGGGGCTGGTATCATGGATTCGTTACCATGTATCATGTATCATGTACAGCACTGACTGACTCTCCTCTCGATCCTTGCGAGGCCAACGGGTATATAGGAGTCAAGGCTCCTCTGCTCATCCAGATACTTTCTCAATCTCAGCATCCACTCAACAACTATAACAACAATCACACTCGTTTAAACTCGATCTAATTCACTTCGAACCTTTTCTTAAAACAACCCAAACAACCACAAACAACCATCAAAATGCACGCCTCCGCTGCCGTCCTTGCTTTCGTCGCTGTTGCGGCTGCTGCCCAGACCCCTGTGGCCCCTGCTGCTACTCCCGTCGCTACTCCCGGCGCCCGTTAGTCCAAACCCTCTCACGATACTCTAGCTTCAGAGCAGCTCAACTAACATCTACTTCAATAGCCACCAACGGTACCAAGCCCGGCTCCGGCTCCGGCAAGCCTGGCTCCGGCTCTAACGGCTCCACCCCCGCCAACGGCGCTGCTGCCCTCGGTCTCAGCGGTCTCGCTGGTGCTCTCGCTGTTGCCCTTGCCCTGTAAATTTCGACACTCGAGACTTGTCGGGGTTTGGTGGATATGAGGACTATGCTGTATAGTCCTGGAGGAACCGTGCTGGTGCGCGTTTAACTTTCGATGGAGATAGATCGGGATCGTTTCTTGTCCTGACTAGAATAGATAGATCAATGGAGCGAGCGTGCTTCAGCTATATTAATACTAATCGCATACCACCATTGGATCAGTGTTTGCAAAATGTCTTGTGTGTTGCGTTTATTGCCTATCTCACTTGAGCCTCTACCCTTGTCTATCTTGAAAACTTGGTCAAGCCCCTGCATTGGTAGGTTGTGAAGTGAAATCGGAGGAGATTTCTTTTCCGGTGTGTTGAGTTGTGATATGCCCTCATCTTCCCTTTTCAGCCCAATACCCTCGCAAGTTGGCTGGATGTGGTGGTGGCATAGTTCACAAAATCGGTATGAGCCGGGGTTGGTGTACCCTGGAGCCAACCGACGCAGGGCTCTTTTCATATTGCATTGGACAAGGACGTTGCGGGAACGTACATTCCAAAGGTTTTGGGACTCGTGGCCGTATCAATATTGGGTTGCACAGAGCGGCTTGAGGCTCCTCCATGGGTCTTGTGGCCGCCGCGCGGCGGAGGTGACCATGCTGAACCTTTTCACACCAACGTTCGTAGTTTGTATAATTATATCGCAATTCCTGGGTTGACTCATGCGGCAATAGGAACCTGGCCGCCCGATGCGCCTGAAGCAGGAGGTTTGGGTAGGTCGTCCTGAAACTTGTTAACTGAGAGTCGCGGGAGAATCCTTTGATTAAACCTACCAAATCAAAGATCACTCGGATCATGAGGCTGCAGCTAGGGCAAACGGCAATGTCTTGGTCGTCCAGCAAATCCTCAAGAGTAATCTGAAACTTGTCGCCACAAGGACATGGGAACTGGTAAACTCCCATAGCCTCGTCAAAGGTCATATCCTCGATCTCTACCTCGTCGTATATAGAGATGCCCTCGTCGTCGGACATTTTGATGGTTCCTTTGGATGGTTAATTTGCTATACCTGAATGTAAGTTTTGGTAGACGTTGGATTTATCCGAGAAGACTCGCAAACAAGAAAAAGTTGCCCCACGAATGTCACCAGAAATTCATTCACCCCCCGCGGAAAGTGGCGCAGCAGTCGGGATCATGGCTGTGTCTCATACTGTGGCTGAAGAGTCAAATGTCAATCACATGCCGAGCGCTGTGGGAAAGTGTGGGGAGGCGCAAGTCTGCCCCAGATTCATCGGCCGAGGAAGCTCCTGTATGGGGAAACTACCATCGATATGTTGCAGCTCACAAGACGTCTTGGTCATGTAGCGTAGTAATCTTACCCTCTTCGACACTTGAATCCATTTCTCTTTCTCTTTAAACATCGCATCCTGAAACATTTGTCTCAACCAGTGTTTTTATTTGTTTGGATACCATCTCGAGTTCGACTTCCTCATGCGCTTAGTTGCTCTACACAGATCTGTGACGTGACGTCGATACTCCTCGGCTCACCACCAATTCCAACGGCTTTCCGATTTGTAGCGACTGCAGAGCCTTTGTCAAGGACTACTCGATAATAATTGACTTTTGGTCAATAGGGCTATAGAGTCCCTCGACTCAGCGCGCCCGTCATGGCATCACAGTCAAAGCTCGCCTTACCAGGCGACCGCACCCTCCGGAGCATAGTCTCTCAGCTTACCAGCCTCTACGTTACTAATCGCACACGTATCTCACGCGCTGTCTGGATAACACTATTTGCTGCTCTCGCCAATAGAATTCGCCTTGCCATTTCCGAACAAAAGGCAGCTTCCGCGCGTGAAGCTGTCCAGCGCGCGGCCCGTCGCGGGACCACCTCTAGCGGAAGTGAAGAAACACCGCGAAAGAAGGTCGAACTGAATCGCGAGTTCTTTCGGTCGTTGTTAAGATTGCTCAAGATAGTTGTTCCAGGATGGCGCAGCAAAGAATCACGTTTATTACTGAGCCATAGCTTCTTCTTAGTTCTCAGGACGTTGATCAGTCTGCGTGTTGCTGAAATGGACGGCGCAATAGTAAAGGCCCTAGTAAAGGGCAATGGAAAGGAATTCCTAAAGCGCATAGTTTGGTGGATGTTGATTGCGGTTCCAGCAACATTTACCAACTCTATGGTGAGTATGGTCATACAAGTTGTTATATTGCCCTTTCTAACGATCTGCTCAGCTATCCTATCACCAAGCCGAGCTATCGCTCAAGTACCGATCACGGCTTACACAACATATACACGATAAATATCTCTCCAACCTGACTTTCTACGGCATCTCAGCTTTGGATGACCGAATAAAGAATCCCGATCAACTGATTGCAGTTGATGTGTCCAAGTTTTCAAACAGCTTGGCTGAGTTATACAGCAATCTTGCCAAGCCTCTGCTCGACATGGTAAGTCTAATCGATTACACTTTAGATACACATTACTGACTACTTATAGACTATATATACTTGGTCTTTATCAAAGAGCGTCGGCGGCGAGGGCGTTGTCTTCATGTCACTCCTTGTCCAGTTATCGGCTAACGTGATGAGAGCACTGACTCCGCCATTTGGAAAATATGTCGCCGATGAAGCAAGATTGGAGGGAGAATTTCGCTTCCAACACTCACGCCTCATCGATTATAGCGAGGAGGTTGCCCTATACGGCGGCCACAATGCCGAGAAAGACACATTAGACAAGGGCTACTTTACCCTCATCAAGCACGTCAACTATATTCTTCGACGACGCTTCTACCACGGATTTATGGAGGATTTTGTCATCAAATATTTCTGGGGCGCACTTGGTTTGATGCTTTGCAGTGTTCCTGTCTTTATCAAGATGCCAGGTCATATCGCAATGAACATGGGTGATCGAACGGAAGCCTTTGTCACCAACAGGCGGATGCTTCTCTCTGCTTCCGACGCTTTCGGGCGTATAATGTTTTCATACAGGGAGGTGATGGAGCTTGCAGGCTACACTTCACGAGTTGCCACTTTACTGGATGTAATGGATGATGTTCAGGCCGGCCATTTTGAGAAGAAGCTTGTGTCTTCTTCGGGCGTCGAAGGCAATGAGGCGGTTCTCAAAGGACGTGGAACTGTCCACGAAAGTAGCGATATCACCTTTATTGATGTGTAAGTCGAAAGCGAATACCCTAATTTTGACACCTTGACTAACTCGTTCAACCAGGCCTATCATCTCCCCCAACGGAGATGTACTGATCAAGGCCTTGTCTTTCACTCTCAAGCATGGCGATCATCTACTTGTTGTTGGACCCAACGGCTGTGGCAAGTCGTCACTCTTCCGTATTCTTGGTGGTCTCTGGCCTGTGTATGGAGGCACAGTTTATAAGCCCCCTTTCCACGCCATTTTCTACATCCCTCAACGACCTTATCTTTCTCGAGGTTCTCTCCGCCAGCAGATTATCTACCCGGATTCTCTTCGTCAGATGCGTGCTCGTGGTGTCACCGACACAGACCTTCTCGAGTACCTTAAGATTCTCGGACTTGAGCACCTCCCCGATTTGTATGAAGAAGGTTGGGACGCCGAAGCTGAATGGCGTGATGTTCTTTCTGGCGGTCTCCAGCAGCGTGTCGCTATGGCGCGCCTCTTCTACCACCGCCCAAAGTACGCCATTCTCGACGAGTGTACCAGCAGTGTCACCCTCGAAACTGAAAAGGCCATGTATGACACAGCGAAGTCGCTGGGTGTCACCCTCATGACCGTCAGCCACCGTCGAAGTTTGTGGAAATATCACACCCACATCCTTCAGTTTGATGGTCAAGGCAACTATGTCTTTACTAAGCTTGATGCTGATCGACGCCTCAAACTTGAGGATGAGAAGGAGGAACTCGAGGTCCGATTGCGCCAGGTTCCTGAACTAGAGCGTCGCATTGCCGAGTTGACGGCTGCTTAGATAACCAGTTCTGGTTGAGGGTTATGGCGGAAATCTTGTTGAATACCCATGGATGAATGTTTGGACGGATATAGCCATGCTTTTCTCGCGTGTTTAGATATGAGCGTATGCCACTCTCGACAAAGCAATGCACAGCATCTCATACACAAGACCAAAAGCCAGCCGTATTTCCTTGTTGTTGACGATACGCCACGTGTTAATCGTACACCGAGATACCCTTCCACTCTTAAACATCAGAGGTTGAACACGAGTTGAATCAACCTAGGGGCATATAGTTTTAGGCCAACATTGATGTGCGAAATCTCATTTTGATTTCAAAAACTTAAAACACAGATCTCCCGATATTTTGACCAAGGATGTCACTGTTCCAAACCAGCCACCAAAATTTTCCACAGTATCTTAGTACCCTGTCGAAAGAACCCTCTCTGGTCTTTTAGGGCAGGTTGTTAGGATGATAGGGGCATGTCTTCTTGTGGACGCTGTTATCACCTTTCATGATATCCTGATGGCTGGCACCACATTCGAAGCAAAACTCATGCTTGCACCTGATACCTATAGCATATACGAATCAGCACTGAAAGGGTCTTCTTGTCCACGGCTAGCTGAAAGCTTCGAGGCCTATCCACGGCAGTAGTTGGGGTGACCTCTGGACCACTTTTCGTTACAAGCCCAGCAGAATTCATAACGACATTTGACACCTAGTATAGGAAGTATTTAGTTTCGATGTAAGAAGGCTAGGGCAACAGTCTTGTGCGAACGCACCGTAAATGGCAGGGCAGGCAGGATCGTTGTACGAACGGCATGTGGACATAACATAAACAAAGTGAGGGGGTGAACTTACAAGTCATGTGTGAACTGTTACCTTGTTAGAAACGTGCCAATCAAAAGGGGGTTTTGGGACAATTTGAAGCTTACCAACCCCTATTCTTTTCAATAGCCCACCCGCATCCGCCACAGGGTTTTGTTGTGCGGTTCACGGTAGCGTTACTCTTGTCTTCTTCTCTTTTTCGTCTGGCTGCAATTTGACGAACTAGTTCTGCCGCCTTCTGAGCTTGTTCTCTCTCCCGGCGACCTCGTTCCTCTCGACGCCTCATCTCTTGCTCTTCGGCAAAGAGACCTTGAGCCATGGCCATATCAGCCTGAAGCTGAGCCTGTTGAGCTTCTGACCACCTTTCATTTTCCAGTTCTAAACGGGAACGAAAGTTGTCCGGATCGGCCAGAAGTTGATCATACTCTTCGCAAGATAGAGTCTCGTGCCAGGCAACGTTGTGATGAAAGCATGAGCGGTGGGTGCAATGAAGGCAGGTAACGATGGGTTGAGCAGATCCAGATTCATGGATTTGTCCAGAGCCACACCCAGAGGTACACCAAATGAAGTTCTCGGCCTCCGACATAGCAGCTCTCAACGCTATTGCTTCGTACCTACGTCTTGTCAGTAATGTTCAATTCAGTCTGAGTGTTATAATCATACATGGTAAAAGTCTGCTTATTAGCGTATCGTTGGATGTCGGCGTATTCCAATAGCTCCCGGCACTCTGGGCATCTGATCTCGGTCCAAAGCTTACCGCTCAAGTCCGACTCTATCGAAAGCTGTATGCAATCCAGACATGTATTTGGCGGGTGTGCGCATGTTGCCGTGATGGAGAAGCGTGGGAAAGCATCAGCATCTTTAGTGTTCGCGCAGACAATACACTCTATATCTCCCACAACTGTATTTTTTGGCGTCCGCTTATGTGTAACAATCACGTCAGATGTGTCAACTGACTTTTGATACCGTTGTCCAAAACTATATTGTCCAAGCCTTTAGCATATGCTCAAAAGGAGATGTCGAACAGATGCAGTGAGTATCCCCAACAAAAAGATGCCTAAAACAAGTGCCTCGGCAAACCATCTTCTAGTAGCCCTCCGCTAGAAGGCTGTCGGGTGTAGAGACGGCATTGACGCGTTGGGGGGGAGGGGTTCGGAAGACCTACCGGAAATCATCAGCTGCCGCATTCTCAGACTGTTCCAGGCGGCGCAGATAGGCCATTGTCATAGCATTATCTTGCTGCTCAAATAAATCAACATACGGATTAGCGGAGGAAGAAGACGACGAGGCAGCGGCGGCATTTTTGGTTCGTTTGTGGGGTGGCCCTATGTGACATATGTCCTCAGAAGTCTCGGTATCTGTGTTCTCGACATCAAGATCGGTGAGGTTGAGAATTGATGCTGATACGGGCGCATAGCCTCGCCGAGGTACGGGAGGACGAGTGGTCCCACAAGCAATGACTATATCAGAACGAGGCCTGGGAGTGAAGCCATTGTTGCCTGGAAAAGGAGGTTGGTGATATTGGAAGGTCGCCTGTGTAGAAGATGCAGGAGAGGCGCCAGGCTGTTGAGACTGAGTTGCTGTATGGTACAAGAATTTCGGGCCAGAATGCTTTAGGTTCAGCTGCGACGAAGAATTTGTCGATGAAGTAGGACGAGATCGGTTGTCGCGTTGCTGCTCCTCAGTCGTTTCCTCGTCATCCACGAGCCGGATTGATTCGTGGTCATCTCCAAAACCACCCATAATATCTGGGTTTACCCGCCCGTATATGCCTGCATTCCTGGAGAACATGTTGTTTTTGAGAGGGGCAGCGTCGGTATAAGGGACGTATCGAGGAGTGGGAGGATCCGGTCCCGAGATTTCTGGAGTGTGAGGTTCGTTCATAGTTTCTTGGACCACGAATTGATCTCGGTCGGGTTGATAATCTGAAAGGCTCGAAACAGTGGAAGGGACCGAAGTTGGTGGTAAGGGGTAGATTAAGTGCTCACGGGGTTGGCGATCCTCGGGTTGATTCTCATGTTCGGAACCTGTCGAGATGGTAGAAGGAACAGAAGCTGGTGGCAGTGGATAGGTTGATTCCTGATATGTGGGAGGAGGCTCAATAGGAGGGTTGACAGTGGCAGAGTCAGTGGCACTGGCAGGGGTTTGGCTTTCTGCAGAGGTTGTCGCCGTCACTTCCTTCCTCTTTTTCCAAACGCTGGAGGCTTTATTCTTGATGCAGCGCAGCATCGTCCATCCGTTCAAAGAAAGCAGTTACCCGATATCAATACAGACTGAGGTTCCACAGTCCTGGTATACCTATCGATTGTGTTTGCGAATGTGGACAAGAATTAAGGCAACACGATGTTATTATTAAAGAGTTTGCTGCACTTGTTTGGTTTAAAATTTGGACTATAGTGATGAAGGGATCAAACAAAATGAATAAGAACTGGTGGATGTTTTCACCTGCTGCCTGGGGTACTGCAGCTCGTACTGTCATCTGTAGGTAAGGTCTAGCTAGCTGCATGAACGGAACCTCCCTTTTTGCTTGGCCTACCTTCCTTACGGTGTACTGTAGGTACACACATAGGCAGGTAAGTAGCATTGGATCAATCTGAGGATGCATACCGGAGCTAGAGCTGAAGTCCAACCTGAGGGCATGGTGCCCCACTGGGCTGAATTGAAGGGTATCAGATGAGTTGGTAAGGACAATCGATGGAAGTCATCTACACACCCAGGCCCCGCCTCTAAACGCCCGATGAGGATGTGGAAGACGCCCATGGAGGCTAGCGAGAAATGCCCCGCCCCCGCCCCCGCCTCTAGGCTGTCTTTGATCAGTGCACCCCTAGGGCGACGACAAATAAATTACTAAGGTAGGTAGACACAATACTGTCGGTATACATACCTAGGTACGTACGTACGATACGAGAAGATAGAATTGAGCAAGCCCAACAGGAAAGTAGAAGTATCACAGACTCTGTGGCTTATAGCCTTGAATGCTTCACGAATCATCCCGAAAGAAGCCACCCTTCGCTGTGGATTCTCATGTCGAACCATCTGCATTAAAGCCATCCACTCTTGTCAAAAGATCGCATGCCACTTATTTGTTTGCCCTAAACTCCAAGAGATCCAGCATATCGCTAACTGTGAGAATGCATGGCACCTTAGACATATTCACAGGTCACCGTGTTGTATCGTTGGTCTATATGCGAATTAGCAAAGCCTCAGGACAAAGATACTTCTCAAAAGAACTCACTGTTGTAGAGAAGAGTGTAGGTAGTGGATGCCGAGAGATAGACAGCCTCAATCTTGCAGCTCAGCTCGTAGTACATTTCGCCGTCTGAACCCTGTCGACGATTGAGCTGATTCTCAGGGATGTGGCTGACGTCTGCCTCAACGAGTGAGAGCACCTTGACATTTTCGTCGCGGGACACTGGAGCATCGCGAGGCAGCTGGTCGTTGTAGATTGTCATTTTGATTTTTCGGATGCGACCTTCGTTGACACGACCAGTCCAGACAAACGAGGTGTAGTATGGTTCGTTTTCAGATACCGCTGCGCCCTAGGTAGCTGTCAGTATAGTCTCATTTACCAGGCGAACTGTGCGATGCGACTCACTCTGGTAATGAACCACTCCATAGCATGGACCTTGTAGCATCCATCGAGACCGCACCATGTTCTCTTGGCCTTTAGATGTCCGTGAACTTTCTCGTCCCAACGAGCGCGCCATTCGGTGCCATAGTGTTTGCGGGCCTTGCGGTTCTTCACCTTGACCACCGTGGATTCCGGGGCAGCGTTGGCAAGTCCCTTGAGTACAGCACCCTGCACAATAGCCTGCCATGCATTGGGAGGCTGCATGATCTGTACAGACTTATCAACAGCAATCCGAAGCCGCTCCTTGAGATAGCTGGAAGATCCAAAGCCGCCTACCAGGAGAATGGCGCGGATAGGCACGTTACTAGCCGTGATCTGATCCTTTACCAATCTAATAACCTCAAGAATGACAGGTTCAAAAATAGTTTTGAGGTCTGACGCTTTCAAAGCGAAGCGACCGCGGCTAATGCCAAGTGACTTGTTGTTTGGCAGTCCTGCCACAGGAATGTTGTAGGTCTCATCTGGTGCAGCGTTCAGGGCAAATTGCCGCTTAACCTTCTTCTCAAACACCTCCATGGCTTCGGCCATGACCTCCTCATCAAATCCCTCTTCCTTGCCAAGTTTGTTTCGAAGAAACTTGGCAAAGCGCATGTTGAGGAACGTGGAGCCGCAGAGGGCACCCGAGCCAGGAGCCGCCTCCTGGACCTCGAGAATCGGTTTGAGCCCCGTGATCGTGTACGAGATAAGATCAACGGTACCACCACCAGCATCGACCACAACTATGGTATCACCGACCTTGAGCCCGTGAGGATCAAGGCCGTGGAGGGCATAAATCGCCGCAGCCTCGGGCTCAGATACAAGATGGACCTGCTGCTTAGATGTTGAAAGCCCCGAAGCCTTTTGGCAAGCCTTCTTGGTCTTGTCTTTAGCTAGGTCGCTCCAGATTGCAGGCACAGTGACAACAAATTCAAGAGGAGTGCTGTTGACGATGCTATCACCAAGCTTTTCACGCAGTGTGTAGAGCAGATGCTCGCCGAGCTGTGAGATGAAGTCGGTGACAAGCTTGTCGACATTTCGGCCGCCTCGTGCGCCTTCAGCGCTTACTGTCTGACCCATAGCCTGTAGTGAAGGGTCCAGATCTCTTTCAGGGTGTTAGTTACTCGGTTGTACGTGTATAGGTTTCAGACACTTACAGCTTGAACCACTCAATGACCTCATCTTGGGGTGCGGTGATGGGGATAGAAAAGCCCCATTCAATTTTATCTCCGTTGTATCTCAGCTTTGTAGGGACCTTGTCGCTGGATTCTCCCTCCTTGTTGGTACTGGATACAGGCCATTGTGTGATGCAAGTTCGTCGCGATGGGTTGCGGCTCTCGGCCCATGCGACCCCGGAGTAAGTAGTTCCAAAGTCAATTCCTACGATGATTTTTCGATCCGTTATTTTCAGTTTATCGAACTCCATGGCAAAGGTTGATCGACACAAACTAGGTGTGTTGAGTGTCTAAAGAGAGCTACAAGTGTGTAGCACAAGGGCAACAGAGGTAGGTACAAGATGGGTGGAATCTTGCCTTGGTGGTAGAATAGAGGAATAAAATGCACAAAGTGAAGGGGAATAAGTCGTTTGAGGGGAGGGAGGGCAAGGAAGGAAGTGAATGTTGGGAAGAGGTAGGCGGCAGTGGCAGTCACAGGCATAAATAGACCTGCCCCGCGGTGTTACCAGAATGTAGAACGCCTCTTGAATCTGCTGCCTACTAAGGTACAACGCCAAAGTACCTTTCCTATAAATGCTTCCCTAGATACCAGGTAGTTACCAAGGTAGGAGCCAATCAATGGAAGCTCAAAATGACCCAAAATTAAGTTCGATCTCTGGCTCATTAAATGGTCAATGCCATGGAGCTGCACCCGGGTTTCAACAACTCCACCTATTATCTACCTCAGCGTCCGTATCATCCTCAAGCTCACTTTTTAACATTTGCATCTAGTTTTCTAAACCCACATAAGATCATTCAGAGAAGTATCTACTACAGACCTACAGTTCAATACTCGGGAAATTAATATACCTAGTTTCAGTTGCCCCCAATTGCCCTTGGCCAAGCTACAGTCATGATTAATTGAGAAAATAGAGCCACTCATCGGCCAATACCGATCTTCTGTACTCAGCCAAACTATCGGAGAAGTGTCAGCTAAGTCAGCATCTAGGTGGTACCTCAATTTATGTCATCTTGAATAGCATGATAGTATGTCAACATACGTTGACCTTTGGTCGGCTCTGCGCTGAAAAGCAGCAGCTTGTTTGCTTGGAATAATATTGAATGACTGCAAGGGGGAACGTTTGAGACGGCCATGGAATGAACAAAAGGTCCTCGATTTAATCAATAGGAATTCTGCCTTGAGAGTTGAAATGCTACCTACTCAGGTACCTACCTACACCTTAGTACCTTGCCTACGGGCTACTTACATTAACCTGAATCCTACGGCGAGAGACCATTTGGCTCAGGGCGGCCACTAGAAGATTGGGTCCAGCGGGTGCGGCTGCGGCTGAGCTTGTAAGACAGAAGGTATCCACTTGACGTGTGTCCTGAACAGGGGGGTCATGCAGATCACTTTGCGGGGTGGGGTTGTTTAGAGCGTCACTACACTTCATCATGGCGAAATCAATCACGAGACAAGTTATCCGAGTCTGTGAGTCTTATTGGATAATTTAGTTAGACTCAGAAAAGGATAGTTCAGTTGAAACACAATACCTACTACTGATTCATCACTTCATATCTCTACTATCGAAAGATGAAATATCGACTGACAGCTATTGTCAGTGGCAAGTAATATGGTCTTGGCAGGGCCCTCGACTTCAGATCCTTTCCATACCGTAACTCTTCAAACGAGCTCATACCTAAGGAAGAACAAATGAATTTGTAAGAACCTACATGTTTCCTAGCAGCCCTAGTCTGGGCGTTGTTCAGCCTGAAACGAGACACCTTTTTGAGACATGCCGATGAAGTTATCATTCGTTGATGACCTGCGCGCAGCATGATATCGACACACCTTCTCTCCTCATCCATGCAGTCAGCCTCTACCAACTCAACGACCACCACCATCAACCAGAGGTACCTAGGCAGATCAGAGCAAACGGCAGGCAGACAAGCTGGACAAGAAAAGCGCCTCGTCGTTTCGCCTTTCCTCTCTCGTTGAATTCTTTGTACCACACTTTCGGGCCACTGCATTCATTAATTCACCGTAATTGTTCATTTCCCATCAGGTCAGACCTCAGTTTGGCTTAATTGAGCCATTGTCCTACCACTCACATTTGCCGCCCGTCACAGACTCTCTCTCAATCCACTTCTGACCAGAAACATATTAATAACAACAACGCACTATCTTAATCACTTCCCCAATGGCCGGCTCTGAGCGCGACTCTCCTCCTTCGGTGCCTCCTAAAAAATCTATTGAAGCAAATAGACCCAAACCAACCACTGAAGCCAGAGAACATAGCGAAAATCATACTAAAAGTTGCTCTGAGATTGCGTCTATGCACAAGGAGAGCAAGAGCGAGAGGAAAGGCAGGTCTCGTTCCCAAGAAAAGCGGTGCCATAAAGTGTCTCCTGGGCACATGCCTGGCAGTTGGAACGATGAGGGCCTCGTCAAACATTCATCTAAACCTCAGGAGCCGAGAGAGAGAGACGCTGAATCTCCAAAAAGCGTAGCCAAGGATGATTTAATGGAAGTGGATCATTCTGGGGCAACTGTCCAAGTTCTCAGCAAGCTCAGCACCCATCAGCCGCAGCCAGTGCGAGGAATTGCTCTAACGCCCACGACTGAGGAATTTGATTCATTTGATGACCTCACAGGTTTTGAGATCAACAGTTTCACTCAACGCGCTAGTAATATACAAGAGGAGAACTCTCGTCTCAACCGCCACGTCAAAGATCTTCACAAAAAGCTATCAGCACTCAGCACCGACAAACAGATTGCCGAGGAGAAAGCAGATCGACTATCAGAGAAGATCGAAGGTATGAAGTTGAGAATGAGCTCCAATATGACAGAAGTGGAGCGCAGCAGTGAGACGCTGGTGAGCAAGGTGGAAGAACTGGCTAAGGAGAACCAAGCGTTGAGAGAACAACTCAACGACGCACAGTCTCACATTTTCAGTCTTCAGCCCTACCGCAAAGACTTGACACCCGAGGAGGTTGGACAGGTACGAGATCTGTGTTTTAGTTACCGCACATTATTCTGTGTATAGTTACTAAAGTTAAACACTAGGAGTACGATGCTCTTGTTGAACAAGTCCAAGATTGGGTCCAGAAGTTTATGGAGCCATGGCTAGAGGACTGCAATGGTGGTGTCGATGCTCTCCTGAACAATGCTAAGAAGCGAGGAGTGGACGCCGTCAGATTCAGAAATATTCTTTACCAATATCCGGACCTAACACATGGCTCCGATTTCCCGGAAACCGATGAGGACATCATCACATCTGTTATAATGCGATTTCTACATGACAACATCTTTCAGTCCGTTTTGTATGGCGCTATTCCCAAGTACGTCGAGCATATAGGCTTCATCGAGAACCATATGCAGGCATCAGTTGAGCCCAAGAGAGGTATGTCTACATATTCCAAGTCATTCATGCCTACCAAGGCCTCTAACGCATGCCTCTACTTAGACCTTTTCGCTGTAAGAACGTGGACCGCCGAGGCCTACAACGCCCTTCTGAGTTGTCCCCAGTTCAGATCGGTTCATCAACAAAAGCGCGAAGAAATGACACAAGAACTCGCAAACATTCTCAAGATTTTCTTTAAGAAGGAACAATTCCAATGGTTTTGCGAGAACCTGAGCAGCCAGGTCGTGCATCCCGCCATGAGGCTCTACGAGAAGCTGCAGATCTCAACTAATCATTTTTACCTCGACATCAACCCCTTCATTGTCAGGGTTCAAGGTGAACTCACGACATCGACCGATTTCATCGATTCACTCAAACGTCTCGACTGCAAAAACGTGCTGCAGAACCGAAAAGGATTCAACCTGGAGAAGCTCGATCCGGCACCATCTAAGAAAGAGTTGTACCACCGTCTACAAAATGTCTGCACCGTGGTGCCGGCTCTATATATGAGACAGATCGGGCAGCGGGATGCCATCAAGGACCCTATCGTGGTCCGAAAGCAACAGATGCTGGTTGCTTGGGGATCGGAGGAGAAGCGTCGTGCTTATCGAGAAAATGGCGATCGAACACTTGTTTCGCATCTTTATGCGTTAAAGACATCAGGGGAAGGCTGGGCGTCTTTCTTGAAGTGAATTATATGTTTTCATCTTTAATACTCAATGCCAGACAGTGAGTTGAGCTTTTGGGCTTTGACTGCGGATAGTGGAGAACAGACCAGCCTACAAGCAGACTATAAAAGAAGACAACCGCGAGCCCAAGAGTCAGGACACCATCCATTGTTTTACGATGAGTTGGACTACGTGGTGGGGTTAAATGAAGCATAAGGTAGCAACCACACGATCCATATCGCACACATTTAGTAGCGAGGAATTGATGCCAGGGAGGTTACTTATCATGTAACTTAGGCCTAATCATCATAAGATACATTCAGATCAGGAACCATCGGGCATTCGCATGAAAAGGCACAGCAAGATAAATTATCATATCTCGATACCCCAGAGGGTTCTCGATGTAAATTGTACACGTGTGCTATATAAGCACGCACCAGCTCCCTATGGCTGGTCATAACTAGACACACAGAATATCCTAGGTATCCAGAACACCAAGCTTACATGACGAAAAAGTTTGAGAATAGGAAAGATGAATGCGATGTCTTTTATGGATGAAAAAGAGACAACATCAGAGAGAAATAACAGCCAGAAAAAGACAAAGCAAAAGAAAAACAGCATGTCCCTCCTTTGTCATGAGGGCGGTGGTATCAGCACATTGTATATCCACCCTTTCTCCCTAGTTCAAAGACCATCTTTATCCTTAAGACGATCCCACCTTGATCTCTAGTTGTGAACACATTTCTTCTTTCTCTCTGCCCCCTTTTAGGTTGAAGAAAACATTTTATAGTAAAATCAGAAAGAAAAAGACAAAGGAATGGTGTTGGATGGACCTGTTTGGGTCTGTTCGTGTTTCCACCGTCTCATATCGGTGGTCGAAAGTCTTCATCTTCTCAATGCCGGGACACCTTATCGTCAAAGCCCACGTTGTACCGGTCAAAATAAGCCCGGAAGTAGTCCTACTCCTCATCCAGACTTCCCATCATGCCATTGCCCTTGCTGCCCTTGCGGCCGAGCTTGAGCATGCTGAATCGCTTGCGGACACTGCCCTTCTTGCTAGTGAGCTTGTTCTCAACGGCCTTGTCGTTGCTGCCGCCAAACTGCTGTTCGAAACTCCCTCGGCTGCTGAAACCACCAGGGGATTCGGGGTGCTTCTCATCTTGGGACTGGGTGCGGAAGAAGCTGTGCCGGCGGTTGTGCTCTTTGCTTTGACTTCGGCTGAGGGAGCGGCTGAGGCTGCTTGCTGTCTCGATATCTACGGCAGGCTCCTCGGGTTCAGTTGGGAGCTCGGGTTCCTTCTTCTTGCTACCGCCAAGGAAACTGAGCCGTGTGCCTCGTTTCGAAACTGGCCTGATCACTGAAGCCTCCTCTGCGGTAACACCATTCAGGATGCCAACGTTCTTATTCTTGGGGCTGGCTTCAGAAGAACGAGACAATCGTCTCCAGGTTGGAGAAGGAGTTTGCACCATTTCGCGTTGTGGCTGAGGGGGCGTAAAGTATGCAATTTCAGGTGCGAATGTGCTCTCGAAGCCTATGCAAATGATTAGTTATCGATGCTGCCCTCGACTCATGGCTCAACTCACATCTTTGTAGCTCATCATGTCTGCTGTTGAGAAGCTCATTAGGACTTCGGGCGAATATCGCAAGGCACCTCTTGATCATGATGGCATGGTCAACCAGCGCCATCTTGATTGCGCTGTCTTGGGGCGTTAGTTCTACCTCTGATTCGTCTTGGTCCTCATCCTCCTCAACATCTTCGTCGACCTCCTTGGGTTCTGGTAGTAGTTGACGATAACAGGCGACGCTATTTTCGGAAGTTGGGTTGACGGATACGCTCACGGCATCGAGAAGAAGCTGAGCATGGTCTCCATTGCCGTCGGCAATTCGATGCTCGAGGGCAGTCATCTCTTGGGTCTTGCGGACAATGCGTTCTAAGGCTGTCTCGTGGGCACTGAGCATGATTTCCTGGGTGTCAACAACTTCACTACGACGAAGAATAGTGGGGAAAGCATCGGCTGTCGTAAACACCAACTTCTCAGCAGAGTGTTCCTTGACAGGACCACTTGTGTTGCGTCGCGTTGAGATGGAAAATGTCTGAGGATGCGACGATAGAAGGAAATCTCGAATCACTTGCGGCACCCGTGCACGCTGGAAAACTTGATGGCTTAGGTCACGATGAGGCGTGACGGCCGAGATAACCAGGAACTGCCCTTCAACGTCATCGACATCTCCTCCGGTGACAATCTGAGCGGCCGGATACTGTTCTTGCATACGATCTGTGAAAGCAGAAGCACGCTCGCTTGGGGATCCTTCGTAAATATACTCCTTGTCTCGAAGGTTGGCGTGGAACCCAAGTCCCTTATAGACAACCTTGAAGTACTTCGGAACAAGCTTATCACTCTTCGAGATGGTCTCATAGATCGTGGCGATCGCTCGTTCGGTTCTAGCAAGCTTAGAAAAGTCGAAGATGTTGTTCTCGTACTGCGCTTGTAGCTCTTTGTACGCTGCCAAAGCATGACTCCAAGATTCTCCCTCTTCGAAATACTTGATCATGTCGAAGTACAGCCTCTCCTTTCGCTCGAACTGCGTTTGCGCCGGAAAATCGGGATCTGGGAGAGCGTGAGTTTGACTGGCTGGATCCCATTCGTACAAATCCGCATGAAGTCGTAGAGCCAGGCCGGCTTCTGTGTGGTTCCGCGATTGGGCCTGCAAGTCTGCAAGTTGGTGTACGTAGCGAACAAAAATTTCTTCCTTCTGCATGTCGCGAAGGAACTCCATGAGTCGGAGACGGTTAATGAGATGCGTTGCTTCACCAATATCTTCACTACTGTGGACCGCAACCAAAAGATCGAGGAATTCATCGATGGTGCCAACGAACTCGCGGAGAGCAGTGTATAATGGTTCGTCGGGTATCTCTGCCAAAGGTTCGAAACGCTCAAGGAGCTCAGGGATGAATAACTTCTGGAGGATACTCTCAGTCAAAGGCTTCTCCTTGAAGAACAGGTCCAAGCGATCAATCGTCTCTGTTTGTATGATTGATAGATCTTCGCTCAAGGTCCATTCGCTGACAATCATTGTCTGTAGCACTTCGACGGCCATCCTTCGAAGACCCTCATGTACGCTAAGACACAGCTCGACGATCGGGCCCACAAGTGCCGGAACATATTGAACTTGGTAGCCTCCCATTTTTGAAAGATTGTATCGGTTACGTTCATCGGGTGTGGTCTCCCATCCGATAGCCTCCCAAGTGCGACGTAGGAGCTCAGCGCCGTGTTCTCGAACATCACCGGCAATCTTCCACACTGCTCTTCGCTTCTGTTCAGGGAACGTTTCCAATGCAAGAGACGTGCTGCCCACTAGCTTAAGGAGTGTAGTAAAGAAGAGCTTCCATAGCTCAGTATTGAAGCTCTCTGCTTCCTCTGGGTCGGGGAGGAACGCGTCCAGCATAGTACCAGCGAGATACTCGAGTGTCCGCATAGTCGATTTGTGATGATGAATGTGTACACTTAACCATCCCAGGGGGTATGCTTCTCCCTTCAAAATGCTCATGTGTACTCTAAGAAGATTTTCCAACAGAGTGGTTAGGTCGTCCTCAGCAAGCTCAAGTTGCATGCCTGAGGGAGAATTAGAGATTGCGGACAAGATAGCAGAAAGCTCGACCAAGGCTTCATCGAATTGAAGGTCTTCATTAACAGGTTTAGCAGGAAAAGGGTAAGATGATGGAAAAAGAAGAGAAAGGCGATCCTTCGGCTTGCGGGGAGCAGCGAGAATCGCAAGGTATGAATCGATTATTTTAGGAATATGGTCAGGGATTTCTGACCCGAGGTAATCGATCTGGCTAGCCAGGATAGAACAGCACAGGCGAATCTGATCTCTCCATTGATCTGTCACCTCTTCGGCGTGGCCCCAGTGAGGGGTGATCCATCGGACTGTGTTGGTGCTAAGTGCTGATTTTTGGTCTGGGTGGGCAAATAAGTCCAGCTTGCCGTAATTGATAATCAGCACAAGCTTATACAGAACGAGCTTGCCCTTAACATCTGTGCATGAGTCCATGAAGTCAATGGCAATGTGCAAGATTTCCTCCGTGGTCAACAACCCAGCAAGCTCCGGTAGCCATGTGTGGAAATGCTGAACGGCGAGAGTCTGAGTTCCGACTAGTGCAGGGACAGAGTTGCGCATCATCCCGTCAAGAGCCTTAAAGATGGCGCGGAGCTCGCGCGTGAACCCGGTGATATTGGAGGTGATACCAATGCCTGCTTCTTTCTCCTTTTGCTGGCTTCTAGCATGCGTGATAAATTTAAGAATGTGCCTGACAACCTTAAATGTAGCACGTAGCTTCCGAGCAGTCTCGGGCTCGGTTGGGTTCTGGAGGAGTCGGGTGAAAGATCGCATTAGGCATGGAGTCGCAAAGGGATAGTTGAACTGGTTCTCGGCGTATTGGTCAACCAATGGACCTAGGTTAAATCTTCGATCATGGACAATGCCTAACACTCTAACCAGGGCCGTGAAGACAAGATCCTCGAATTCGTGGCTTCCAGAGTACTCCACGAGAATTCCAAACAGTCCATCCAGCACATCATTGAGCAGCTTCACAACCTCGATCTCAGGGACAAAGATGAGTTGCTTAAGCATACCTGGAACTTCCTCTCGCTGAAGGTCTCGCCACTTCAAAAGTCCCAAGATCACTCTATCCTGCGAGAATCGAGTGCTGCAGAGATATGTGTCAACACGGAGAACAGCAAGTGGACCGGTGACATCAGCTGAGTGATCGTCCTTGCCTCGGGGGCTCCAAGAGAGTGATAGATATCCTCCCTTTCCGGTTGGCCCGGGCTGTGCAGTAGAGGTGTGTTCATCTATCTTATAGAGAAGCAAACCATGTAAGCCATCACGTATAAATGCCCCTTGGTCCCATAAGGGTATGTGGCCAATAGCAAATGGCGGGTTAGGCATGTCAGAAACGAACATGACAACATGAGCTTGTGAAACATCGTTAGGGGCCAAGGCAAGACGCATTGTCTGGTTCCAGGATTCTCCTCGCTCCGTAGCTATCGATTTGAACGTGCTCAACGCTTCTGTATTGGAGGAAGCAAAGATACAGTTCTCGATTCGTTCGCCAGAGGTCTTGCGAACCTCCAGTGTTATCTGCAGGTTGTTTCCATGTACGCTGGAATGCATGGCCGTTGCGCTGCCACCAAATCGAGACAGAAGATTCTGTTTTCCTAAGGTGGCATCGGTCAACGTGAAGTAGATGTCTGAGCGAGGTCTTGTAGGGGCTCCAGAAAACCCCATCTTGCTTGTCTTGGCCACACCTGAGAGCATCGTTGGAGTGGATTTAATGAGGATGTCGGCGTCTAAGTGGTTAAAGCTCTTGAGCTGAAGTTGCAACCGCTCCCCCCTTCGAGACTTCTCATAGTGCCCTGATGGGCTATCCAGCAGTTCTTTGACTAGTGGGTCCCAATCATCGGCGTCCTTTTCGCCTGCGTGTCTCGATGATGCCGACCAGATGCTCACGAGATGTTCAATTTCGTCATATTGCTTCATAATCGGATTCACCCGTAGAACGCCAAGGCCAATTGTGCGATCTGCTGCCTGCACACCATCAGCTGGGCTGCCAGTCCTTGAGCCCGCTGTACTTGGTGGCGCAGTGCCTTCTCGACTCTCGGCACCGCTTGTTGAATGCCGCTCGTCATTTTGCTCGGCAACAGCGTCCATTCGTGTTACTGGTGACCCTCTTGAGAGGCCAGACCTTGAGCTCTTGCCACCCCACATAAGACTCCTTCTGGTAGACTTGACTCCACCTGAAGATGTTGGTTTCGTGTAATCTCTGGAGTATGGAGCTCCTGGTCCAGTTCCAGAACGAGAGAGAGGTTGGGAAGGTATAATTTGTTGCGATGCTAGCACTTTGACAACGAGGAAAAGTTCTGTTTCCGCCGAAGGAACATCGCCCACATCTTGAGAGGATAGGTCGGTAAAAAGGGTCTTTGTCTGGGCATGCTTGGCCAGGTTCACGATTGTACCACCCGCAGGGATTTTCACGGTGAATCCTTCTGACAGAGGGACAGGTTGACCATATTGAGGTTTGCTGACAAGGTAGAAAACGAGCGATGTCTCCTCTATCGAAGCACCAGCAAAGCCCTTGATGTCGACCATGAGATGGTGTAGAGCAGTCAATTCGACAGTAGATTGCGGGGGTTCGTCCAACAAGCTCATCACAGACTGTAGCTTAGTGACCTTAACAATACAGTCGTCGGCTGTCAAGACCCTTCCTCGAGCCTCGGGATCCCGTACAATAACCTCGCCTCCACAAAGCTTATTCACCTTTACCAGATCCCAGACAGTCTTTTCGCGTAGATGATCGTATTCGTGCGCAGTAAGGACATTGTATAGAAACTGTTGACGATGTAAGTTTAGGGATGTGATGAGCTGAGAGAGCTGGTCCAGTCGGCCATATTGTCGGGATAGTAGGAGCTCGTGTAGGTTGGTGGAGTGCCATTCCCTTAGACATGAGGCTATCTCGTCGATCAAGGGTTCTGACAGCGAAGTTGGTGTCTCATCTCCAATCTTTAGCATCGGCACAGGTGCTGCAGGGCGTGGGGCGTTTGGATCTCTGTCCACGGGTATTGATAGACTTCCCAGAGTGCCATTCGGAAGCTCTCTGAAGGGCGTTCTTCCTCTACTCGAGATTGTCGACCTGTGCCCGTCCTTTCGGCTCTTGCGTGCAGAATTATTCGTCACGCCGCTCTTGGCAGAGTCACTTGCGCGTGGCATATCACCATCCAAGGCCGGCCCATCACTTGCTGCGTCGTCATTTTCGTCGCCCTCTTCTGGTTCTCCCAGCATCTCGCGAACCTCGACACAGCTCCGGGGGAAGATTCCACTAAACACGCGAGCCTCAAGTGTCTGGCCTTTGACAGAAGTCAAGCCAGCCAGCAAACTAGGCGGCGCTACGAGGTAGCCACGCAGCCAGTTGCCGTCTGGCGTTTCTTCGATAATGTAGAGCTCATCGCCGATCTCGAGAGGAAGGTCGGCAGGACTGGAAGCTGGAAACGGGTAGGTCGCGACAGCGAACGCGATACGGGGGAGGGGCTGCCAGGGCATTGAATATTATAGCAGACCGGCACAAGTTGTCGAGGTTTAGATTAACGGCCGCCGGGGCTGGCGTGGTCGGTAGTCAAGGTTTCGCAGCTGGGGGTCGGCAGCGGCGAGTGAGAGGAGATATCTTAACGGTTCAAGAGGAAGTCGGGATAGGAGTTGGTGGTTAGGGTGGTTGGTCTTTGTTGCGCCGTAGAATTCATCAAGGGATTCAAATATCGTTGCGCAGTGTCAGGAGCCGTCGTTGAACGTGTGCCCCGTTAGCCAATCGCGGGCTCATGGATCTTAGGTTCGGTCCCTGCAGCGTAGCGCAAAGAAAGATCGTATGGTATATGGCGCGAATCAGGCACAGGCACGAGGCACGAAGCAACGTTTGACTCGTTTTAGTCGAATTCTAACCAGTTGCGCCGAGTCTGTCGAAATCGTTGTTGCTGAGTGAGCTGTTCTGTTTGGTTGGCAGGTCGCTGGAATCAAATTCAAACCCCCTGAGCAAACGCGAAATAGCTTGCGCCGGGTTTTGGCAAGGGTTCTAGATCGAGGGGTGGCCTCAGCCTTTTGGCGGGACGAATATGGATGGATGTTGGTTGGAGCGTAGGCTGGTAATGGAATAGGCAAAGCAGGGTGCAGCCAAGAAGGGTAAAAGGAACATCAAATAATTACTATAAGGAGAAGGGACAATAGGAAAACTCTGCTATTGTTGGATTGAAAGAGTAAAGTGTCAAATGACAGACGATGAAACTGTCCATGCCAACGTCGAGAATGGATAGAGAGTCAAGAAGGTTGGGCTAGTTATGATACCGTTCAAGGTCTCGGGAGGGGAAGAATGCGCCAGCTACCTAGCCAAGGTCTGTAACAACCAAAATATCTATAACTGCATATATGGATCTGAGCGCACTATTCTGACAATCATAAAAGAAAAATTGCTTTTGAGCTTCTGGGGTCCTGCCTAATCTCAATTCCATCCCGTCTCCACTAACAACAGTGGTATGCTGCAAGTTAATGAATGTGGATCGACAACCCATGAATTTGGGGATTGTATGGCACTCTCGGGGTTTGACGAGACATGAAGAAAAGAAACGGGGCGGAATTGGCCATTAACATTATCGTACCAGCCCCTGGGGACCTGCAGCCATCACTGCATGCAGCACGGCCGTCCTACGCACCACCAAGGTAGCATTAATAAGACGACATCCCTAACAACCGTCAAAGTTCCGTGAGTCCGTGCAAGTATCAATGCGATAAAATGTTCAGATCAGACGAACAATAAAATGAGCCCGGTTATCGAGGTGGCTCGTGCCAGCAGAATCCACTCTCATCGACGGCCCGCGTATAAGTTGTCTATCCCCATCTATATGCAGGGTTTGCATCTCCATTCCCAAACTCCGGCTCTTAGTCTATCATCAGCATGGGATAATACATATGTATTTGATGCCCTTGCTTTATTCTGATTCGACTACAACTGCATCTTGTGATAATCGAACCACCGAATTTCATCAAAGGAATGCCATGTCTTGCACGATAGTTTCAAAGGGTCAACCAACTGTCAAGGACCAACAGCCAACTCTGCGGGCATAGACGGAATCGTATTTCCAGTAGTACAAAGGCATCAATAGTTCTCGTGCTTGGCTTCTGGTCACAAGGGTGGGGGATCTGACTCTTCGCTCTACGGAAACCCTTCGCCCAAGGCAACCTTTGTCCCATGCACAAGACTGGAATTTGAGCCTCTCACTCTGGGACAACGGACGGGACTCAGATCCGTGAGAATGCTTTATCGCATCCCTGCATTAAATCGGCTCTCTGAAATGTGCCACGTTTAACCTCGCCCTGCATCGTGGTGGCTTTATCGATGAGGGGCAATGAACCCAACATGCCTCTGGGTGTTGTCGATTCCCATATCACCACAACTATCTAAAACATAACGTTAAGTTATGTCACAATCCTAATTGGGACAAGCCGTCTCCTCCACAAAGTTAGCCATCTTTTGGGTTTTGTTGAAACACGCCAACTCAATACTGCACTGTACTGTAATGTGTGGTTATTTGTAAACCTTTCTTCTTGAGGCGAAATACTACAGTAGATCTTAACTCTCCCACAAAGAGTCTAGCCCCGCGCGATCTAGTACCACTTTTCTTTTTCCCCTCAAGAAACAAATCAAATGTTCCTAATCCTGACTTATTTGCACCGACTTATCGTGATATTGTATGGCGATGACTACGCATGTGGGCTACCCTGGACCAAGACCCTATCGAGACTCACTTCACACTTTTACTCATTACTATTTGATATTTATTGAATTTGTATATGTGACTTTCTGAATGCCATTGTCTGTTTTCCAGAGTGATAATGATTAGTCTATGATCATCCTGAGATTCAAGAATTGAGTGTGAGGAATGGGAATTTGTCTCCTGCGATAGGCAGTGAACAATCTACACATCCACTTTGTTTCTTTTAACGATTGTGAAGTATAGATAAGAAGTCACCGAATAGTAAAAAGTGACGAGTCGATGCTGGAAGGTGAAAAAAAAAAAACAGGGCCTTGGAATATAGCTCTCGGGTAATTCATCCGTCGGTAGTTATTGAACATCAAACAACCCATGTCCTTAAGACGAGGCCATCATGAGAAGATACCCACCTGACAAACACGTCAAGTTGATCTTTATTCCAATCAGATCCCCTGCCACACCACGGGCTCGGAAGTTGGACAAAATTAAGACCAGGGACCAACCACCTCGAAGCTTCACACAAGAATTCAGCATGAAGCTCTCTCCCTCGATAGTGATGTCACAGTGATCATTATTCGACCAGAAGATATAGCCCACTCACCTATATCCAAGTCAAAATCTCAAGTCTCCATTCGTGACTTGGATTATTATGGCCATGAGGGGGATATATTGTTATATTGTTGACTTGCCGGTCTACCCCCCACATTGCAGTCTCCCCTCTAAGACTATAGCCGGCCATGATTCCCAATGAGGCAGCCCGCACCAGCAGTACCCACGCCACGGCCGGGAATCTCTCTATAATCCGCCAATTCGATGTTCTTATACAGCCTCGTGCTATTACAGACTCTGTAGTCTAACGTAGTATCCTGGAAGCGGAGGTGTAAGGATGGCCTTATAAGTCAGTAGCTTTCCCAAAGAGATTGGCATTCTGGTCTCTGACCCTCCAGCCAGACTCCTAGCCTCTGTCGAGAATCTCAAGATGGTGCTCATCGCTCAACTTCTATCGGGCCTTACCCTTGCTTCGGGCGTCTTTGGAACACCCATTGAGCGTCGTGCTGCTATTAACCATGATGCTGTCGTTGGGTTCCCACAGACAGTTCCCTCCACAACGGCTGGATCTCTGTATCTGAAGTACAAACCTTATCTTAGGGTCTTTAATGGATGCGTACCCTTCGCTGCGGTCGACAGTAATGGTAACACCGGGTATGTTATGTCCTGGCAACCGTAGAATCGAGACTGACATTAATCGTTAGAGGAGGACTAGCCCCAAGCGGCTCTTCCAATGGAGGTTGTAGCAGCAATCTCGGCCAGGTATACGCACGAGGCCAGGCCTACAACGACCGCTACGCCATCATGTACTCTTGGTATATGCCCAAAGATTCGCCCTCTCCCGGACTAGGACACCGCCATGACTGGGAGAATGCTGTCATCTGGCTATCCGGTGAAAGCACAAGTGCGACTGTTGTTGGCATGGCGGTTTCTCAACATGGCGGATATGACAAGAGGACTTCGGGCACTTTATCAGGAAACAGCCCCCTCGTGGGCTATACTGCCGTCTGGCCTACTAACCATCAAATGATCTTCACTAATGATAGAGGTGGCCAGCAGCCGTTGATCGCCTGGGAGAGCCTGACTGCTGCGGCACGTACTGCTTTGACAAACACCGACTTTGGTAGTGCCAACGTCCCTTTCAAGGACGGTAGCTTTGAGTCGAACTTGGGCAAGGCAGCTGTTTGAGGGCCTGGATCGTCGTGTCAAAGAGCGAGAACTCACAGTCTGGAGGGGTTTCTTAGAAATACTTCCTTAGATTGACAATCATCATAATTCTCGTGTATCACACACTGTATATGCTTCCACAGAAGTTTTTGTGATAACTGTACCTGGATATCCATCACTTGCGATATTGCATCATAGTTGCTCCTGGGTTGAATGTCGTTGCTGTGATAGTTGTTTGCCACTTTGTCCATCCAATAATAGGGTTCGGAACGCAACCTGACAAGAGAAGATTCTTTTCTAAGCCACTGCTCACCAACGGCATAGCCAACGAGACTCACCAAGCAGGCCAACTACAGTGGGCCGAACATCGAAACTGGTCCTTTGCGTGTTAGTTAAGCCCCGGCAGGTCCACCGCCAAAAAGTCACAGAATGTCGTGATAACCTCTCCGACTGAGGCTTATACTTATAGGTTGTCATACGTTCTTGCATAATCGAAGTTGTCAGTTGAAAATTGATGAGAAGTTGCACAGACACGTTTGGGATTGTTAACCAATCAGTAGAGCACGCTTTGTTATTAACCATGGATCTTATCAGTGAGGCTAAGGATTGAGTCACAGTACATCTCCTTCTGCCGTATCCCCGCGGATTGACATCATATAGGATTCCTCCTTCTCGCGCAAATAGGGATGCGCATATAATATGAATGTTGCTACCAATGATGGCGCCTTCTCCTTTAGATCGGATTATCTTTCCTCAATCCTTCTTTTCTCAAGTTAGTCGAGCCTAATAACACATATCTTGTCTCGAATTTGGTCCTTTCAAATCGACAACCCACTTGATATTTTGTCATATTGACACACTACTGCAGAGATATTTTCTACGATCAATCACCACCTTGACCGACTACGCACTCACACTTATCTTAAAAAAAAAAGTAACCATTGAATCATTATTGAAGAAAGCAATACACTATCGCAAAGATTTTCAAAAATGGGAACGCCATTCGTCACCTTCCTCGCGCCCAGCAAGCTTGAAGGATACAGACGAGGGGCGACACTTGATGAGCAACCACCCTCGATCTCACATACCTTTTTGGATGCAATGGAAATTCGCGAACAGGTTTTTGTTGAAGAGCAAAAAGTCCCTGCCGAAAACGAGTTTGATGACGATGACCCTCGTTCATGTCACTGGGTTGTCTATGCCAGCGTCAACAAGGTGGAGGAGTTGGAGATTCGTGATGAGGAGGGAAATGTGATCCAGCCCCGAAAGAGCTCGACACGTTCAACGCCGATCGGAACGATTAGACTGGTGCCGTTCCCTCACGATCCACACCCCAAAGATGGCGGCAAATATTGGAACGGAATTCTAGAAGGCGAGAATGGCAACCAAGATGATAACAAGAAAGGCCACAAGAACGGGGATGTGCCAGCGCAGGCTAAGCCATACATTGCAGATCGTCAGACGACATACCACAATGGCAACGAGCCATATGTGAAGCTAGGGCGTCTGGCAGTTATTAAAGAGTTTCGAGGGCATCGCATTTCTGGACTGCTTGTCAACACAGTTCTCAGCTGGCTGAGAGCTCATCCGTCATACTTTGATCCTAGCATCAGAGAGATTGGCCTCCAGCAACTCAACCCTGTGGGAAATGGAACGACCATACCCCAGTGGTCAGGACTCGTTTGCATACACGCGCAGAAGCAGGTGGTGGACCTCTGGAAGAAATGGGGGTTCGAGGTGGATGAAGGTATGGGCACTTGGTGGGAAGAGGGTATGCCCCATGTTGGTATGTTTCAGCGGTTGGAAGTTGCAGAGCAGACAGCCCGTACTGATTAGTTACCCTCTATTCCTACGACGCAGCTATACATACGTCAAACATGAGGGAGACGAGGGATAGGCAAAAAAGTTTAGACATTTTTAAGCAGGCAGGCAGATCAATTCATTGACACCAAGATATCCATAGAATTATTAACACAGGCAACCATCGCAGCGTACATTGAATTTTAGTTCATTCACCTCTAAGGGGAGCTCGACTTTTTTATTGAATCTAGAGCCACCTAAGAAAATCCCTAGCCGCGTTCCCAGACCCGATGAACGCAAAATGCAATTCTGAAAGATGCCGGAACACGCCAAAGCCAACCCTTCCAGTCATGAAACCACCATTGCACCTTTTATCGGTTGCTCTTGGCCACACGCTCCAACTCGTCCTTCTTCTTGATAGCGTAAGAGTTGCTGGAACCCTTAGCAGCGTTGATCAGCTCCTCAGCAAGGCACTCAGCAATGGACTTGACGTTGCGGAAAGAGGCCTCGCGGGCACCAGTGGTGAGGAGAGAGATAGCCTGGTTGACTCGGCGGAGGGGAGAGACATCGACGGCTTGTCGTCGGACGGTACCAGCGGAACCAATTCGGGTAGAGTCTTCACGGGGACCGCAGTTGACGATGGCGTCGACGGCGACCTGGATGGGGTTCTGGTCGGTCATGAGGTGGATCTGGCCCTAACGTTAGCATTTTGTGATGCCCAAAAAATATTTCCCTTCTCGTGAGGTGTTTAGGTTGGACGTACGATCTCGAAGGCGTGGGCGACAATTCGGACAGCCATGAGCTTCTTTCCGTTGTTGCGGCCGTGGTGCATCAGAGAGTTGGTCAATCGCTCAATGATAGGGCAGTTGGCCTTGCGGAATCGCTTGGTGGCATATCGGCCAGCGGTGTGGGTGACGTAGACGGGGTTTCGCAGGGAAATGTAGTCACTATTTGCAGGATATTCGTCAGCATCTCGTCGCGCAGCAGTGAGGTTTTTGAAGATAATTTCTTCAGAGTCAAAACGTACGTCAGGGAGATGTCGCGGACCTCGACATCGTAGTCCCACTTGTTGAAGAGCTTGACATTGCCAACCTCCTTGACAACGTCCTTGGGGAGCACCTCGTAGAGGGCGGAGTTCTCGACTTCGATCTCGCCGGCGTCAGACATATTTGCTGTTGCAGAGTTCCGGGACTGACGGGCTGCGGTTAGTACAGTTGTGATCGAAGTGGGAGGAGTTCGAAATCGAAGTTGACGATGTGGGCGCAACTGAGATTGGAGAGAGACGACGGGAGGGCAGAATGTGCTGTGGGTGGGACCAGCCTGGCCAATCATAACAGCCTCTCGCCTCGGGTCGGGGTCGCACCTTCTTTTTTTTTAGGGCTCGGCTGCCCTGCGACATCTTGGGTGGCTCTTTCCACTTTCCATTCGTGCAGTGTCAATCGAGAGAGGTTCTTCGGATTGAACACCACACTTTGTCTTGTCCAACCCAGACAACAGCACATCAGACAAAATGGTAGGTTTACGGTGATGTCCTCTCTTTGAGGCAGTGGACTTTACGAAAAATGAACCTTTGGCTGACTTGGACATTAGGCCCCCGCCGCTGGAGCAAAGAAGCAAAAGAAGAAGTGGTATGTATAAGACGTGCCGTCATCGTCGATATCCAAAACTTACGCATCTCCAAAGGTCCAAGGGCAAGGTCAAGGACAAGGCCCAGCACGCCGTCGTCCTCGACAAGACCACCTCTGAGAAGCTCTACAAGGATGTGCAGTCTTACCGTCTCGTCACCATCGCCACCCTCGTCGACCGAATGAAGATCAACGGCTCTCTGGCACGACAGTGCCTTGCCGACCTCGAGGAGAAGGGCATCATCAAGCCTGTGGTCACTCACAGCAAGATGAAGATCTACAGTATGACCGCCTTCCCCTTCCCGCGCGATCTCTTTGCCCCTCGATGCGCTATGTCCGAACAACTGCTAATCTAACCTCAGCCCGTGCCGTCGGTGGTTCTGACTAAATGCAATGAACGATAAACTTGAGTCTCACGATTGTGCGTCTGGGTGGCCTGGACGATAGACAGGCCACATGGTCGGAGGGTGTTGCAAGGCGAAAAACAAAAGCCTGGTTTAGGACGCTATTCATGCTCGGTTAAGCATTGGGACGGAATCGCTTTAGCACATACGGCAACGGAATAAAAATCTTCGAAACGACCAACAATGGTTTTCTGTAATGTGTATTCGTTTGTCCCGATAGTAACGGGTGACATGTCGTTTTAGGCCTACACCTCCTACTGGCTTGTCACTAACCTTCCACTCCGTATCTAACTTGACATGGCATGCATATCTGTTGGACTTGAGCTTTGTTATCTTGGTGGCATTGTACCTAATAGTACCAATATAAAAAATGAACTCAGCGCTTCTTTAGATTCCATCATCCATGCAAACACCTCCATATGTGATGAAGACGATGCCTTGGAGCAATTACGATCTCTCACCGCCACGCAGCCCCTCCTGCCTCTGTTTGATCCACGATGTATGACAGAGTTTGATGTTGATATCTTGCTCGGGTCAGTTGCGTGTTGTGAGTGCATAGCTGGCCTGTAATCGTCCGGATTTGTCACGGCACCCCAAGAATACTGATCTTCATTCACCTGTCGATAGTCGGCTTCAAACGTAGGATGCTGTCCGTACTTCCAAGGACTATATCCTATGCGAGTATCAGGATATCCGCATGCTGTCCAGCATGCGAGAAAAATTGGCATGGCCATCAGGCTCAAACTGATGCGGCTGGAGCTCAAGTTCTAGAGCCCATACATCAACATCTGATCCACTAGCCTAGTATAAAATCAAGTCTCTTGGGTTAAGACTCGCGGGGCACGATAATGAGTCATCGCTCAATAATTTCAGAGATATTTATTCTCTTGCTCTTGTTTCCACATGAAAGCAAGTAGCATTCGTTCCGGTCCCTTAAGTAAATCTTGTCCATATCAACTGACTCTATCCTAGCCTTAGTTGCGCATTTCCAACGTGAGTACATCAACCCGGCACTTGCTGTATGTGAGATATTCGGACGAGTTGAGTGGTTCGGATGACACCCAGGGATCATGGCTATCGCTATCCAAGCATCTCGCTCTGGTTTCTCGATAGCTGCTTGGTTATGTTTGCAGGGCTAGGCATAGCTCTGTGTTGCCTTCCAGAAATCAATATCGGCCCAAAGATCACTTCTGGGACTACCAGAAAGAGAAGTCCATCGCAATAGTACCGTCATCGGCATATAGTGAGTGGGTGTTGATGGAAGCTTTTCCATATATGTTGCACGTGACCATGAACAACAAGTGTTGACTGTCACGTGCTAAGATACCATATCGCCGAGTCAAACAAAATGAGTTCCGTCGCGCAATTGGTGATCAAAGAGGAGGTTATTTGGGTGTATGATAAAGACAATCGATTCCTTTGAACAGAAAGGACACGTAAAATACTCATGAGAGGGGTTTCAAGTGGCCCTTTAGTACCAATTCAGGCAGGTCTTTTTATCATACTCTCCGTCCTCGCCCAGGTACACATCCGAGATATGAATGCAGGTCATGCATTCTAACCTGGATGGGATATAGCCGCTCGGTTTACGGACACATACTGTACAGTAGTCCATAGCGTCTATTAGTTTACGTCGGCTATCCGAGGACAAACGTTGGACAAAGTGGCCCACCACATGACCAAGCAACGAGAAGATCACAGAGGCTAGGATAGTTTGGACATGATACATAGGAGAATACGGAGTACGGATATCAATAGTGATATCTAATTCATCTCTTTGATACTTCGATCTCGGAGAGGTTGTAATCTCTGAGATGGGAGACAGGGGAGTGGGCACAGCTTCTTAGAGGTTTTTTTTTTTTTTTTTTGAGAGGTTAACTTGCGATAGGTCAATGGCTTCTACGTAGGTACCAGTAGGAGGATCGGCAAAATTATTTGCAGGGCTCCGAGCGATTTATTAAGGTCTTTGAAACGGATCAACACCGTATGCCAATTCAAAGAGTGTAGTTGAATCGAACACGAACTCGTCGAATTCCTAGTCTGCAGATACTACTATTCATGTATCAATTGACTTGAGTTGGACGGGTGTCCCGAGAGATAAGCCACGGACGGACAAACAACCAACCTTAATAAAGGAGCAAGAAAAATCTTTAGGTATCTAGCCGAAACTGCATGACGATAAGCTGCTGTTCGTACTGTATAGTACAGTGCATATTCCAAGGGAACACCAGTGAGGCGGTGGCGGACTCTTGATTCGGCTCAAAGGGTCAACACAGGAAGAGCTTGTTTTTTTGGCCGAAACCTCATGGAAGCTGTAACACCTCTGACCGTCTCGAGAAGCATGAATAGATAGATGTTGGGCTTCAACTATGATAGGACTATCCCAAGAGTTCTAATATACCATGATCGTAGTACTTTGGTGTTGACATACTCAACAGTGAAGAAGCATCGAAGTTCCAAAATGTATCTTACAAAGAACACAAGGGCTACTACGTAGAAGTTTCCATTCTGTCTTCCTCTTTCCTCACAAGCAGTCTCGCTTCATCAATGACCCCTGAAGGTTTATTGCAGTCAAAAGTTGAAGCCGTTTTAGCTCTGGGAGCCTCCCTTGCTTGCGGCTTGTGGATCTATGGGTCAGGGCGTGGAATATCACACTTGCACACCTAGCGGGTAGCGGGTACAGTAAGCGTTGGGCAAGAATATTCATCACGAACATTTCAAATACAAAAAAACTTGAATTACATAGTCCATAGTGCCTACTGGGCATATAGTCAGGGCTCAAGGGAAAAGAGGTAATTAAGCTGGGATGCATGGTTGTTCCGGGGTGATCGTTATCGTTGAAGTTCCTCGGCTTGACAAAACTAGCTCCGAGCAATTGAAAAAAAAAAAAGGATTGTTCCCCGTATTCTTGGACAGCTCAAACAAACAGACACCAATTGGACGGTTAGGTTGAACTAGGGGGCTAAACCGGGGGAGGCGATGGGAGATCCAAGACCAACACACACTGCCCGGCTCACCTTGGAAAGTACGCACTGTGCAGCGTGTGGGAGGCGTACTTCGGGTGATGCGACCGCTGAAGGACAGCCCGGAAGCTAATGGATTGGAGAACGAGTCGGGGGCTAGGAGGTGGGTGAAAGGATGTCATGATGGAGGGACGGATGGTGGAGAGAGATTAGGTATTCAAAGTGAGCGGTAGACTGACGACATTTGATCGAGATGTTTCAATTGCAACACATAATCATGAGGACAGCAAGGCCCATTGAATGGGTTGAAACATGAGAACTTGAGATTTGTATTGAGATGATGATGATGCTGTCTTTTTGATATAAGCTGTGCACACATAAACACTTTTCCACCTACGGTAAAGTATCATGGGCCCTATCTGGAGGCCAGCTCATCGACGCAGAAGCCTCTGGGCCTGTAATATGCACCCCCAAATCTACCATACTGTATCTTACAGTACCCCATACAGTAGAAGACCCCAAAGTAGAGACGGTCACAGCTCCTATCCATGTCTCCAAGACGGGTCCAGGTCTCGGCGGTCGACGAAAAATCGGGGTGAACCGGCATCTCATCTTGCAGCCGGGCAGCAAGCTCAAACCTGGATTTGTGCCAGAAATTACCCACTTTTTAGCCCACTGAGTGCAACTGAGTGGCCACCTGTCCACCCCTGAAAAAGCTCAGAGGCACACTGGGCGAGGCTGTGGCCTCAGGCTTCTAACCCGCACTGTTGCCGTGGAGAGCAGTTACAGGCTTGGGTCTGGTTGGCTGGGGGTCCCAGCTCCCTTTAGCGCGGGCCCGGAAAGATTCGCTCAAAAACGCCTCTCATTCAGATCCGCCGCAATTTTTTTCCCTCCCCCCCAAATACCTCTCACCCCCCGTCGGCGCAGATTTATTTTCTCTCGACTCCCTCCATTCTCTCTCTTTCTTCTTTCATCCTCAATCTCCCCTCAATCCTTTCTTCTTGTTCAAGGGAAAGACCTTCACAACCGCCACCATGTCTGCTGAGCAACCCCAGAAGGTCTTGGGCATGCCGGTAAGTTATCCTCGTCCTTCTTTTGATCGTTATCCAGATCTCCTCGAATGTGAAATGCCGCGGCTATATAAAAAGATATCTTGATCAATCGGCCGCTCCAGCGTTATTATGGACTCAATCATCAATTGTGGATGATTCAGTTTCAATTATCTCGATGGCGATGCTGGTTGGACAACCTGTCATTTTGTGCCTCGCTGGCTTCTCCGCTTGAGCTGTGATAAGGTCGAACAAGATGTCAAAAAGAGTCAATCGCTAACAAATCTCTAGCCCTTCTTGGCCGACTTCTTGAGTATGTAACCATATCGCTATCGCTTACCAGTGTCAATGAATTGAGCACCCCGCCTTTTCACTGCCTGGTCAATCCACACCTCGTCCATAATACTAACAGATATCAGTGGGTGGTGTTTCCGCCGCCGTCTCGAAGACTGCTGCCGCTCCCATCGAGCGTGTCAAGCTCCTCATCCAGAACCAGGTCAGTTGAATACAAATGCATTCACACAGCTCATTCACTAACCCATAGTAGGATGAGATGCTTAAGACCGGTCGTCTCGACCGCAAGTACGCCGGTATTGGTGACTGCTTCAAGCGCACCATGGCCGACGAGGGTGTCATGTCCCTCTGGCGAGGAAACACTGCCAACGTCATCCGATACTTCCCTACTCAGGCTCTGAACTTCGCTTTCCGTGACAAGTTCAAGAAGATGTTCGGTTACAAGAAGGACAAGGATGGCTACGCCCTCTGGATGGCTGGTAACCTTGCCTCCGGTGGTGCCGCTGGTGCCACTTCCCTCCTCTTCGTCTACTCTCTGGACTACGCCCGTACTCGTCTTGCCAACGATGCCAAGAACGCCAAGAAGGGTGGTGACCGTCAGTTCAACGGTCTCGTCGATGTCTACAAGAAGACCCTCGCCTCTGACGGTGTTGCCGGTCTCTACCGTGGTTTCATGCCCTCCGTTGCTGGTATCGTCGTCTACCGTGGTCTCTACTTCGGCATGTACGACTCCATCAAGCCCGTTGTCCTCGTCGGTTCCCTTGCCAACAACTTCCTTGCCTCTTTCGCTCTCGGCTGGATCGTCACCACTGGTGCCGGTATCGCCTCTTACCCTCTTGACACCATTCGACGACGCATGATGATGACATCCGGTGAGGCCGTCAAGTACAAGAACACCATGGATGCTGCCCGCCAGATCGTCGCCAAGGAGGGTGTCAAGTCTCTCTTCAAGGGTGCTGGTGCCAACATTCTCCGTGGTGTTGCCGGTGCTGGTGTCCTTTCCATCTACGATCAGCTCCAGGTCCTCCTCTTCGGCAAGGCCTTCAAATAAGCGCTTTGTATAACATACCCTGTATAGACGAGTGTGTGGAGGATAAGGATTCGGGGAGAATCTTAATCTGCGGGCTTGACATGGTGTCCGTTGGTTGAAACTAAAAGGCGAGATCGAAGTGCAGATCGAGGGAAGTTGTCACAGATACCCGACGTGGTCCTCTGAAACAGCAGCTCTTTACGGGTTAGAGTGGCATAGGCACGGCGTCTTTTTCTAATCTTGCTTTGCCTTCCGTTCTAGGCCGCTGTAATTTATACACCAATGCAATTTCCCTTTACTGTCTACATCATGATGATTACGATTTGTGACGCCCGTGAGTCGCTTCCCAAGGACCAGTGTTCCTGGCCTGAGGCGTTGTTCGTTGTAAAATGATGTTGCATCCAATGTGGACGTTGAGTGATGACTAAGCCGTATAGTAGTGTCAAGCGTGCAGGGACCGCGTTCACCCAATGTCAGTTCCAGCTTTACAAACTTGGTACTTGATCCTAAGCAACCCCTTGAGCTTTCATCAATATGCCTCCAAAGCCAAAATCGAAGGCCGTTGATGGTCGCCGAACCAAAGTTACAACCAAAAAAAATGCAAAGGCCCCAGAGCCAGAATTCGAGCCGCAGTCAAGCAACCCATTCGAGCTCTCTGACGACGATAACGATCGAACTGGGCCCTCAACACGCGAAGTAGAAGTAGTAGAAGACGAAGAGGCCGATAAGACAATTCCACCGGAACTGCTGACCCGGCTTCTGCATGAATTCTTTGCCAAGGACGCGACGCGGATATCAAGGGATGCCAACGCTGCCGCGGGCAAGTACTTTGATGTGTTTGTCAGAGAAGCGATTGCAAGAGCTGCTGTTGAGAAGGATGGCGGGTTTCTTGAGGTTGAGGACCTGGAGAAGGTCTCGCCACAGTTACTGCTGGATCTCTGAAGAACGTCAAGACGACATTCGTACTCCAAGATGATGGTTAAAGCCGTGATGCATGGAGCTCAAAATGGTTCCACGGGATAGTGAAGTCCTTCTATCACCCTTTGAAGAAGGAATACGGGTATGGGTTATGTTAAAATCATTCGAACAGCCTACCTTCACAGGCTGACACAGACGCAGCTGGTTCTCTCGAGCCTTGATGCGACATGACGAACGATCTACCTGATTGAGAATTGAAAATCCGATCTTCAAAGACACGAACGTCTGCTGATGAAGGTCATTGGCTTCTACAGCACCGTGCCACCTCCGGTTATCGAGTAATACTTCAATTTTGACCATTAACCCCAGCTTTGTTCTGTAGGCGACCATTGCCATCTGCATGAAATATACCCCGAAGACAGCATCGGTTACTAGTGAACTAACTGAGCTCTATTGAGGGAGTAGGTTTGTATGCGCTGGGTGCCGCTCGATATATTGTTATGTAACGAAGAATACGGGCGCCGGTCCTGTTAACGACAGTAGAATTTCGATTGTGGTTTCCGCATTGAAGTGAATTAGGGGTTAAGATGCTTCCGATTATCGAAAAGCCAGTTAACATCAGCATTCACGAGGAACGCGGCGTGACAGGACCAGATAATGTGATATTCAAGTTCACATCGAAAATAATATCTGTTAAGCTAGGGCATGCGTTTTCGTTACACTCACCTTCGCATGATTAGTTGTTTTCAGGGACTCCTGAAACGCCATTGTATTTCTACACCCATTGGACTAAAACTAATTTTCAAGACAGTGGCAATGAATCACAGACATTGCAGAGCGAGTTGAACATCTTGCCATTTCCCCTGTTCTGACCAGGAACGCATAGTCTCGACTTGTGATGTTTTGCTCAGCTGGTTTATGCAGAGTATACTGCCTCCCAAGCTCCCCTCAACACCGCTACAAAGGTAAGAAAACAAGCGAATGAATATTCCAAATTATGTCAGTCCGATTGAGGCCAATGCAAAAAGTCTGGTTGACAGACAATATGTATTCCCATAATCAAAACGTCGACAATGCTGGGGGCCTGGGGTATTTTAGAACTCCAACATCTCTTCCCCACACGCGTTTAGAATCTGCAACCAACACGAAACGTCGCCGCTCAAAACTGGCAAGCAAATGTAACATCGCCGCTCACCCAAACAGCAGTGTTTTCTTTATGGAAAAGCCAAGAAGCTGGGGTTTCAAAGCGAAATATGACGGCTGTACTCCGTCTAGCCCTCTATGACCAATAATGGAAGCGAAACTATATCTGTCTCAAGATACTACGGATGAGGCACTTCCGGAAGCAGATGGACCCCTGGTCGACCTGCTCCGACACGGTTGGGCCTGGAGCCGAGGCCTATAGTCGCCGAAATATCTGTTTCTAACGGCATAGATTCTGAATAGTGCTCATACTAAGCGCCATGGGTTGATGGCTCAGCCTTGGAAGTTGAAAACCAACAAGACGATTGGCCTCAATCCACAAGAAGCCGCCTTCAAGCGAATGCCTCTGAAGAATACTCCGGCAAGAGAATTTGATCGGCTTTAAGCTGTTACCATAATGGTGGACGAACTTCCGTTGTCAACTCAAATGCTATACCGCTAAGCTTGATATCACAACCTGACATATAGTCTAGGTAGTTCCCAAGCCTTGCGAAAGCTAGCCAAGATAGATCTGGCACTATTTGTTTCACTCATCAACTCTTCCAGCGAAGCCTTGTTGATAATGTCTCATGCTACTCCTATCCTGTAAGTCTACCGAGGAGCCGAGACGGAAGCCCCAACATCCAGCTTTCGGCGCCGTTGAGAGGCGTGCTTCAGATGTGCTTCGAAACTCGTCATCAGGGTCAAGACCACAATAGGCCAAGCACTGATGAACATCTATATATACCAATCCGTCTCGTCTCTTTGTTTTGTTTCTTCTCATCTTTCATCTTGTTCCATTATCAACAGTCTGGTCCTGTTCCCATTGAACGCGTTCCCTTTGTCCTTTTTTTTCATCTTTCCTTAATTCTTGTTCTTCCTTTCCAGACGAGGCTAGTCCTTGAGCGCGAGTCGCTTCTCTTCCTTGATCATATCTCTGAACACCTCTTCTGGAACCTTTCGTTTGCCTCTACCAAATACCCACAACCCCAGTCTTTAATTATGTATTTCTCACAAATTGCTATTGTGGCCCTTGCGGCTGCTGCTGAAGGTATGTATACCATGAAAAATATCTGAAGATGTAACTAACAGAGGATTTAGCCGTTGATGTTCAAGTTGTCTCGGTTGGCAGAAACTCAGCTAACAATGCCACCGGACTTAAGTTCTGGCCTGAAAAGATTACAGCAGAGCCAGGAACTATGGTGCAGTTCCAATTCTGGGCAGGTAACCATACCGTCACACAGTCTACCTTCGACGACCCTTGTGTCCCCATTGGCAATGTCATGTCGAATGTCTCAGGCATCTACTCTGGCTACCAACCTGTCGAAGCTAGCATGTCCAAGGGCATGATTCCGACCTACACCATCACCATCAAGGACAAGAAGCCTTTGTGGCTCTTCTGCAGCAAGGCAAAGCACTGTCAGGGTGGAATGTCCATGGTTATCAACGAAAAGTGAGCTTGCAGATACATGAAGATGAGTATCCTTACTAATTATCGTGTAGCACATCTGCCAATGCCACGAGATCACTGAACAACTACAAGAGCCTTTGCAGTTCAGCTACAGTGTCCGAAGTCGTTCCTCTTCAGGGCGGCGGCTCTCCATCAGGTGGAAACCAGGGCGGCAATGGCACTAACACAGGGGGCTCCGGCGGCGGAAGCTCTGGAGGCGATGACTCTGGCAGCGACTCTGGAAGCGATTCCGGAAGCGATTCAGGTAGTGACTCTGGAAGCGACTCTGGCGACTCGGTTGGCACTCCAACTGGTGTAGCGACTCCTGGAGCTACTGGCACCCCTACCGCTGGATCCAATGGCGATCCCGCGGTTACTGCTGCTGCTGCGGAGCTCAAGGCTCCTATCTCGATGCTACTGGCGGTTGGTGCTGCTGCTATGTATGTGCTTTAAGTCAAGAACGACAGTAGAATGAGTTTGTGTATGGATAGACATAATGCTGGGAACAATTAATGTGGATATTTGTACCAATTGCTGGAACGGTTGGGCAGCCTCGGAATAGGCACAGTCATCTACGGTGTTTACGGCCGGGTTCATCAATGGGATAGTGTATCGAGGTTGAAAGTTTAGATCCTAGTGAAAATACCCCAAAACTGTCAGACCCCCTCCCCATTCTTGTTTGAATTTCCCGAACTAGAAGACCGCCATGTACTACGTACATATTCGAAGGGTTTGACAACTAGGTGCATGCTGAACAAGATTCCTTATAAAATAATATACAGGTGCTAACGCCAGCAGGTTCAGTCTTTCTTCTCAGGGATCTTTCTCGTCTTCCTTCCCCTCTGAGCCTGGGCGCAAAGCTTCTTGGGCTTCTCCTTTTCCAGCCAGTCAGGCTCCCGATACACATATCCAATCTTGGTGTATTTCTTGCTGTTGGCAAAGAAGTCAACCCAATGCTTGAGGGAAGCGTGAGCCTTCCCCAAAGCCTCTTCCCTCTCCTTGATCTTGAGCTCAGCAAGCTCCTCGGGTGTCCAGTGAGAGTCGACTTCGGGGTCATCGAGGGGCAGGAAAGTCTCTTCATAGCCGCGAAGATCGGCAGTCCGGTCGTCGGCAAAGCAGCCGGTCACGAAGCCCCGAGCAGCATCCGTGGCAGCAAAGTAGCTGTAGGAGCCGCCGGGGCCATACATGCGGCGGCCGTTGGAAACGTCGTATATGGTACCGTTGATGGCGAGGAGGAGAGGCCTATCGGGATCGGTACCGTCGTGGAGAGAGAGCTCCTCCAGGGTCATATAGACAGGTGGTGGCTGGGAGAGAAAAGATAGTTAGCCCAAGTTTGGCGATTGTTCGGGGTACAACTCACAGGTCCAAGAATTAATTCCTTATAGAACTTTTGAGTCATCCATTCCGGTTTGTTCTTGTGTCCCCACCAGAAGCTCTCTCCTCCGCTGATGACATAGCTGAGGCCCATTGAGGCTACGATAATAAAGCTGATGACGCGCACCACGTCGAGGTAAGGAGAATAGCCATCCCAAGGATCTTCTTCATCGACCTTGGCCGATGATCTTTTCTTGCCCTTCTTGTCCTTTTTGGTAGGAGTCGAAGGCTGGGAAGCTTCAGATCCTGTTTCGTTCTTAGGTTGAGGCTTGCGCTGTCGCAGGGTTGATTCGTCTGCCATCTTGACAAGTTGTGACAACGTGTAACCAATATGAAGGTAAAAGACGAGTTCTAAATAGACAAAGAAACAAGAATTGGATCGAGAAAAAAAGAAGACAGATTCATATACAGAACGTTACAATAGGGGCGATCTTAATAAAAAGTGGCGTGTATTGTCACCTTGACTAGGCCTTTGCTCGGATTCGGAAGCTTTAACTTTTCCCTTTTTCCATGGATCATTAAAGTTAACTTGCGACGTTGGACAGCTTTATCGTGATTCTGACACGCCTTATCAGCGAACTCACTCCACTACGTGGGGTCAGCACAGTTGGAAGCCGATGATTGGAGCGTTGAAGACTGAAGATGCTATAGACACGCCGCTTGGGGTGAGCTGTCAACTTGGTGCTCGCATACGGTCACCTGACGTCGTCTCGATCACCACAGCAACCAGTCGCTCCCCCAATTGATCCATACGAAAGTGGGATGGTAAACAATCGATAATACACCAGCACCACTTTTACTCAACTGTACCTTACGACAACACACTACCACGTAGTAAACTATCTACCTACCTTAACTTTCAAATCAACGTTCGACTCTGCATGACTGCAGCCACTTACAATACAACTCAATCAGTTCAGTCTAACACTTCCACCTCCATCTCTACATCACAACTACATTCGACAACAATGGAGGAATCAAACAGTCCACCGGGCTCTCCAGGCGGTCCCCTCCAAGCCGTCACGGCAGACCGTGTGAACCAACAAAGAGAACAAGAATCAATGTTCTCCCACCTTCGTGGCGGGTCGAGAGATAGTTCCGTTCACGATAAGATCAGCCAGTTCAACAACCTCAGCGTCACCATGCAATCAAAACAACTAGAACGCAAGACAGCAGATGCTGCCTTGAAGCGTGCCATGCTTGGTCGTGAAGAGGCTGAGACTGAGTTGCGTAGATACAGAGAGGAGAACAAGAACTTACGAAAGACCATCGACGAGGGTAAAGAACGTGAGCGAAAGGTTGGAGAACGTCTAGAATCATTGATGGTAGGGATCCTTGGAAAGCTAATGTAAACAATGCATGTTGACCATCTCATAGGAGAACTATGGCCGAGCAAAGGAGACGCACGCGCACACACAAGCCTTATGGGAAAAGGAGATTCGCCGCGCACGAAAGGAAACATTCAAGACACAATCATCAATCGTCAAACTTCAGGAAGAACTCAAGTCAGCACGCACCAGCGCAAAAATGACCGATGAAAACCTCAAGCGCGAAAAGGCCAGGAGTAAGGTTCGAGAGCAGGAGGCTTTTGAGGCGCGCTACCAGATCGTCGGCGTCCAGGAACAGCTCGACCAGGCCCTAGAACGTATCAAACTGGTCGAACAGGAACGCGACGCCTACAAGACCGCGGCCAAGAACGAGGAAGTTGCTCGCATTGCTGCTGAGGGTCGAATTCCTCTACCGCCACAAGACGCCGACGATGAGTTTGCTTCACCCCAAAAAGACAAGAGACGTGTTTCAAGAGATCCCCGTGTATCGCTATCGACGATGGATATCGTCTCTTCTGAAGCTAGCGAGGCTGAGATTGAGGAGCTGTCAACCCAGTTGCAGTGGGAGCGCCAACGAGCAGACCGTGCTCACGAGATGGTTGAGTTCTTGCAGGCTGAGTGCCACCTGCGATGCTGTGCTTGCTCCAAATCCAACCGCCGCACTAGTGTTGAAGCCCCTCGCCAGAAGCGTCGAAGCTCATTCGGGCTCGAAGGACCTAACGAGAAGGTCCTCAAACTCGACAATGAGGCGGTGGAAGCTGAGAGGCGTGTCACAACCCCTCCCCGTATCGAGGAACCACAGCTCCAGGTTGAGCCTCACGTACATCCTGAGACTGAGGCCGAACCCGGGGTTCAGCCGGAATCATTTCAGCAACAGCGCCTCCAAGAGCCTCTTCAACGTGTTATCAAGTCTAGGAAAGAACCTCGTCGAAGCACCATCTTCTGTCCCAAGGAGGGCATCTTCCGCACTGTCTCTGAGCAAGAAGCTGAGATCATTGAGGCGCAACGTAAAATGGACGAGGCCGAGGCCGCTGCCAAGGCTCAGCAAGAAGCCCATGCTGAGAGTGAACTCCATGACGTGGATGAGGTTGTGGTTGAAGAACAGGTTGAGGCTGAGACTACTCTTGGTGATAATACTGAGATGGAACCTCGTTACTCTGGCGAGGATTACAATAGCTACAGGAGGTATGCACGAACTCCTTCAGTTGAGCCTCCAGCCTTTGCCATGCTCGCACAAGAGCGGACCTCTCTTGCTTCTCTTCTTAATGCTCCTCACGGTGGTGCTTACACAGCACCTATTCCTCAAGTGCCGACTATGCCAGACGTGGCTGAGGATGTTCTCGTCTCTCCTGACACTCGACCTCACACCACAAATGCTTTCTATACCGTCACTACAACAACAACCGTGCCTATCCATGACGATAAGGTCGTGAACAGCGCCTCGTTCAACGAACGTCTACGCACACCGTCTCACAACAGCACAGGCACTACCTTTGACATGTCAAATCCTGCCCTCACCCCTACTATGACCCGGGAGCAGGCTCTCGCCAAGATTCGTGAGCGTCGCGGCCGTGCCCGCTCAATGGCTCAAGGTACAATGACGCCGAGCCGTCGAATGGTTGAGGGCGTTGAACGACGAGATATGAGTGCTCCCACAGGCAAGGTTGCTGGAAAGGGACGATGAATGTTGAACGACGAAACTGTACGAGCCATGGACACGACTTGACGAATACCCGGTTACTCTTCACATCCACCCCTATCACCCCCTCCTAATCCTCTCGTTCCGACCCGATCACACAAAAGTTCCACCCTTTTCTCTCACCCTGATGGGCCTCTCTCTTACCGCTCCCACTTTTGCCCATCATCATTTCTTCTTTTTGGCAGGGCGAAGGGGCGTTTGTTATGTTTTCTTAGCCTTGGATCATGGTTGCAAAGTCATTTGGGACTTGAAGAACATGATGCATCATTGAGCGGCTTTCCGTTGGTTTGTGTTTTCTGGTCTCATGGATTATCATGACATTTACGGAACGTTCATAGTCTTTTGTTGGTTGGTAATGATTAATATATGCTGGCTAATTCCCTATTCGCGATGACATGATGAACATGCAACATAGACCGTTCCTTCAGTGCCTTTCTGTTTGGTGCATGCTATCTTGCACATAATACGTCTTACTTCTATTCCATGTATTATCCAATAACCGACCCATAAGACAAGTTGACAATTGGAATCGCTTCATTACTTCGGTAAATATCATGTTATATATATATAGATTCAATCAGCTTCCCAAGAAGCTTCTCGACATGTTCCGTGCCAGTTGTGAGCTCATAGCATCAAGCTTGGCCGCAACAAGTATACACTCAACGCCTCTGCCATTTGGTGCATTCTGAATGCGTAACCTCCACTGTCCTGTCTTGACGACCCATTCCTCATCTCCTGAGTCGCCATCCGCTCGTCGCCGCTTCCGTGGGTAATCACTTCCGGAAGATTCAGACCTGATGAAATCCTCGAGATAATCCTTACCATTGAGAATGATGGCAGACTCGGGTTCAAGGACTACACGGACGAGATCTTCCTTTAGCAGGGTATTTCCAAGACTTGCAGACTGGCCGTGGGGTTGGTTAGGGTTAGAGAAGTTTAACTTTGACGAGACAAGTTCAAAAAGCTTTGCGACACGTGCTTTGGTGTCTCTAAAGAACTCCGCCCTAGAATTGCCCCCTGAGAAATGAACCTTTGTCGTTTCGCCACCGATTTCGAGGACCAGCTCGGCAGGCTTCTCATCCACATATGGTCGAGCATATTGCACAAACCCAGACAATGGATCGTTGCTGTTGATAAAGACATTGACACCGCTCTTCTGTATGTTTTCGAGACGGAGGACAATCTCATCCCGTCTTGTCGCTTGATTGTAGCTCAGCGAATGTGGGATGAGGCGCTGCTCGAGACCCTTAAAGTGAAAGTAGCGCGCATCGCTCAGTAGATCCTGGCGATGCGTCTCGTCTCGTATACGAATAGGATACCCGCGTAGAAAGTGTAGAAGTTCAGCAAATGTATCGGCACTGCGCTTCGGAACAGACGGAGGAAGAATCGAAGGCGGGCGGATGAGACCTTCGCGGTCAAGACCGGGGAAGAGATCGTCAGGGCGCGAGAAGAAAGCTGCGAAGCCGAGGGAGAAGTAGTTGGGAGAGTTGCCTGGGTCTTTGAAGATCTCTCGGGGAATCTGAAACTCGCGATGGCCGATGGAGATGAAGATGCTCTCCTCATAGAGTTGGGAAATTAACTTGGGCACTGGATATTCGACATGTCAGTTGAGAATCTAGATTGCATAGTTGAGGCGCCAAACAGCTGTAAAACTGCGCATCTGAAAAAAGGCGCACAAAGTGCTCGCCGTCGCGAGGCTGGACATGGTAGCCCTGTAGATGCAGAGAAATATCACGAAAGACGACAGGGTCGCGGTCGATATAGAGTGTTCGGATAGCAGAGTTCGACTCGTCGTTTCGTTCCTTCGCTGATTCTAGTTGACAGACAAAATATTGGGAGAAGTATGAGGGTGCTGCGAGAGACGTCAGCCGACTGGAAAGATATGGACTGCCGCAACGACGCGGTGCGACAAGTCAATGGTCGTAAATATATTATCGATAAATCTTACCATCAGAGGACAATGAAGCTCCCGAGAGCTTGAATAGCTCGCTGCCGATCTGAATTGGAAACACGCGCTCGTGAGGTAGAATAAGCGGTATTCGAGAGACGTTGCGCTCTGACAGCGGCTCAACAGTCAAATGCCCTGCGTCGGAGGAGGCGATCGAAGTCATGGTAGCGATATTTGTATGGTGGTCGATTTCTGTATTTCACTACAGTTTCTCGATGAAATACGACAGCGAATACACAAATGCCATGCTTTCCTGGCCCAGAAAGATGATGTCGTAGCGCAATGTTAAGGTCTTAACATTGCTAAGATGTAAATTTAGGCTGTCGCATCCATCCAGAGCTCCAATGATAGCTAGCTTACACGAGAGCTGCATGAGCTTGCGCCACTAGACATGGATAGTGGCTGACAGATACATTATTAACAAACTACAAAGATTAAGATCAAAGTTGTCATCATGATGCTTAATTAGTTTTATTCATGTTCTGTATAACGCCTTTAGTACTTGTAGTACAGACAGCTGCGTTGTGCAACATCATGCATGCAGCTCTCGATGCAAAATGTAACTATCTCCTCATGTCCGCCCATTCGAGGGCATGCAACGTGCCTCCCCCCCCTCCCTACCAACCACCTCCAGAGTGTCTATCGGCTCATCAACTCAACTCCGCTTCGGACAACTCCAACAACCGCTCCAGTCTGGATAGACTCGCTGCTTCCACCGGCGACTCTATGCTCAATATTGGCGAGACCATCCAGCCAGGTGATCATCACCTCAGGGCTAACCTCAAGCTTCACCAGCTCCTCAGACAGCGCTGTGATAATATCCGCCAGGGCAAGACCTCGCGATACCTTGAGGGCATTGATAGTGTTGAGACAGCTTGTGACATCGGATGTCTTAAGTAGTGTTGACACGATCTCCGTAATGGCGTCTGGTGGAGGTGCTGCAATACAGTTGTAGATAGTTTCTGTTGTGATGTTTTCACGCTGAATCTCGCTTTCGGGGATCTTAGGTGCACCCTTTGCTCGCAGTGGTGTGCCTGGACCCTTGTTAGTATTTTGTACCAGAATATTTCACATGTATACTCACTTGACGCATGGCACGCTTGTAGAACATTCAACGCTCTTCGCATGTCACCTTTACTCAGCTTCACGAGCGCATCAACCGCGTCTCCTCCAATCCTGACATGCTCTTCTTCCACAACCTTGTCCACTAAAACCCTAATGTCGCCCTCCTTCAATGGGCTGAAGCGGAAACGTGTGCAACGACTCAGAAGCGCCGGGCTGAGCTTGTGGGAGTAGTTGGCAATGATACAAAATCGTGTGTTGGTTGTGTACTTCTCCATAATTCGTCGCAGAGCCATCTGAGCGGTGCTTGTCATGGCATCAGCCTCATCGAGCACAATGAGCTTGAATCCAGCCATCGAATTGCCAGAGCGGGCAGAGGCACCACCCATGGAGAAGATTTGTTTGGTACTAGCAAATGTCTTGATCTGCTCTCGTACAACGTCGATACCACGGTCGTCTGAGGCGTTGAGCTCGAGAACCATCTGGCGCATATTGGCAGCTCCATAGATGCGGCGGGCAAGGGCGAGAATAGTAGAGGTCTTTCCGGTACCTGGTGGACCGTAAAGGAGAAGATGAGGGAGGCGGTTCTGGTCGATGAATTTGTTGATTGTGGCAAGGATATCTTGATGGCCTGAGACGTCTTCGAGAGTGTTTGGTCGGTATTTCTCAACCCTGGGTTCCTATTAGTTGAATAAGGTTTGGTTGTGTTAGAATCATACCAAGGCAAGCTGTCTTCAGCTTCAACTGGTAGATTGGCAGCACTTCGCTTGCCCTGTTTGGCCTCAGAAGAAAATGTCACGTCCTTGCTCGCAGCCGGAACATCAACGTCCATCTCATCCCCAAAATCTGACATTTTGTGCTATATTTATCAGCGCCCGCTCTTATTCTGATGAAAATATGTCCGGGATTGTTGATCGTCGCTCAATTTCGGGCTTGATTCGTGGTAGGGAAGTTTGAATATTGAGGTCACCGGGAGGTACGCGCTAGGTTGCACATAAACGCGTCGAACGTGTCTATCAATTAAGACCCCTGCATATGGCAACAGCCAATCACAGCACTTGATTCATGGACCTCATTCTTCAACTTATAGAAACATAGCTTAATTCTACGTGCACATGTTTATTCTGATATACCTAGGTATGCTTGCTGAGTGAATAGCATGTTACTCAATTCTATAGTCGCTTTCGCATTTGGTTGAATTCGATGCCCTGATTATCAAGCCATCCATTGATAACCTCCTCATTACAACCTTAACGTTGTCTGTAGCTACTAATATCACCCAAAGAAGCTCCCATGTTGACTTGGCCAATCAACCATTCCAGCGCCCTTGATTCATCACTATATGTTCATTAAAAAAAGAAGAATATCTAATTATATCCCAGAGACCACCAGAAATAATACAAAGCGGTGACCTCTCGTCTCATTTCACTCGTCACTCATCGCTCGCGTATCTGATTCGTACCCAAGCCGACAATCTCAAACATTATGGGGATTATGGCCACCGCAAACCAAGCAATTCCTAGATCGTGAGTTAGGAACAAGTACTCTGGACAGGAAAGACCATAGAACTTACCGGTGTAAACGACGAGCTTTGTTACAACTTCGACGTCGTACCGCACACGGGGCTTGATCAGTTGCGAGAACATCTCCCTTTCTCCCAATCCATCCTCAGTACCTGTAACAAAAATCTCAACCCGATCATCATCGGCGGCCGGTGTTGTTACGACTTCGCCGGTTCCCATCATCTGTTCATATTCGACAATACGGTGAGGCTGCGAGCCAGAAGCCTGAGCACCCTTACCAGAATGATCCTCATGCGTGGTCTGAAGCTCCAGGTTGCTAGACTTGCTCTTTAGGCTATGGTTGCTGCTGACGCTCTCGCGCCGCTTGCGCTCTCTATACGCCAAAGTCTCGTATGCATCTGCGGCACTCTGAGGTCCGATTGACACAGAGCGACCTCTTGTCGTAGGGTTTCGGATACTCTCAACCATTCGTGGAAAGTCGGAGGGCGAAGGGAAAAGAGTGTCGATGCGAGAGCCTGTTGGCACAGTCTTATACTTGCTGGCAGGTGTAAAAAATCGTCGAGGCATGTTCATGCCAACCTGTTCAAAAATTCGGAATAAATGAGGCAGGATCTTAAGCAGTAGAGGCTTCATCGTCTCGCGCCAGGCGAACACAACAAGAACACCAAATACGATTCTGGCCACGTTGGCAGCTAAACCCAAGTGCGTAATATCCACGGTTCCTCCACCGTGCGCATGAGTCTCCCAAGGATCCAGCGCAATCTTGCCATATGTCCAAGTCCCAAACTCGAGACCAATGACAACGCCAGCAAATGCAACACTGTCATCATAACAGGGGCAATCGTCTGCTGGTTCAGGGTGAATGCGCACAAGAACCAGGATAATCAAGGCGGCGACAAGGGGTGCTACCCAAGAGCTGGAGTGCATGTATTCATCCAGCGGAGGTCCATAGTAGAATTCAAGCAGTGAAATAGCAGCACCCATGATAGATCCAACGATCACGTCAAGGAATCCATGCATACCACAATAGAGGCGCCCAAATATGATCGAAACAGCGTAAAAATATGAGAGGCATTCGAGCGCGAACTTTGTTGTCGGAGAAAGCGTATTATCGGGACTATGCAATATCAAAAGCGCATAGACAGCGACAGAAACCGCATTAGCGCTATGAGTTGAAGGGAACCCGTATTCGAGGGCCGCAGAACCAGACATAGTAATTCGGTGCAAAGGGGGGGAAAGTGGTCGCGGCAGAGAGTAGAAGTCCTTGATGAAGCCGGTCCAAAAGACACCAAGGGCAAGAATATGAACAAGCCTAAACAACGACACATGTTAGCACCTGCTAAGTCCTGTAGAACATGATAACTCAAACTGAGCCTAGCTACTGTATCTGCAGCATACTGTCATGCGACACAGCGCAGCGCATGCATACAACTGAGTAGGGTGTGACCTACCCCTTGCCAAAGGCAGCATATCCACACCAGAAGCAGATTGGCAATCCGATCATAAAGAAGGTATGGGTTCCGAGGTTCGCGGTGATAGCGAAGTAACTATCGAGAGCTGGAGTTCGCAACTTCTCCTGCATCCAGGCAAGATAGGGCGTCTCCCAACGGATCAGGGGCAGCATCTGCTGGCGCAGGTTGTATCGCCATTTTGGCAGGGCGCGCTTGTCTGTAAGATGAGGAATCAGCAAAGTGCGCGGCGCGAGAGAGGCCACTGTGAAGGCGTACAGTGATCGAGACTTCTGAGTCCTGCATCGGGAACGTCGTCGCCTTTAGCAGAGCCATTTGTCGTGGGCAGAATAGTTGCGGTGGTAGCGGCAACGCTGGCGCTCAACGGCGGGGCATCACGCTGAGGGTCGCTCATGGTTTTACGGCGGGAGGAAGACGTCAATTGCGACGAGGACGAGATCGAGGATAACGAAACATTGAAGTCTATGAAACGACCCGAGAAGGAATTTAGTATGCGGTCTGGGGTTTCAATGGACAAACACCCTGCTGAATATGTAGTTGTAGTAGTTTAGTTGTAATAACCAGTAGTGGAAGCGGCGGGAGCTGGAAGTGGAGTTTTGCACTATGTTACATGAACTGGACCAGCAAAGGATCGAGGTGGAAGAGAGGTGGTCAGCAGTTACCTAAGTAAGTCCAGGAGCAAGCAGTAAGGTAAGTTAGGTAACGTTCAATTGATCCTTGTCTTGGGAGGAAGGGTCAAATCAGATTTGTAGTTATTTGCCCGTTGCCATCCTGTTGTTTGACTGTCCATCGTAGGCTTACTCTCCGTTTGGCTTCAACACTTGGCACGCTCGAAGTACCTCAAATAAGACGAAAGAAGCACCTAAAGTTGGGATTTAATCCATGAATCGGCTACCTCACTACTCCATACTGTAGGGCTTATCCCTGAAGCGAAACCCATATGGAAGCTGAAGACGTGCACTAACAAGAAAGCCAATCGTTCCCCATGCAGGGGTTTCAATTCTTGGAGGTATCTTTGAAAGATTCCATAGCCATATATGCACAGTGGAGAGTTTTCGGGTACAAGGCAATTAGTAGTCCACATGGCATGTCCAGCCAGGAACCGATCGCCTGGCCAGGGGTCCGGTGGTGTTGTTTGGGGTGCAAACCGTGTGACGATGACATCGGTGCTGTATGTGAGGGTATTGGTGGATGGCCAAGGTAGGTACCTAACTTCAACTGTGCAAAGAACAGCCAAAAGAATATTTGACTACAAATATTGATCAAAAGCAATGGAAATATATGAAAATACTATGAATGAGATCCGACATTATTAAACCTATAGCAGTAAATATAGCAAAGGTTGATAACCGTAACTCAATCGCAAACACTGTTTCTTGTCTCCATCTAATAATAGGTATTTACAAACTCAGTCTCGAAATTTCATCACGACGCCAACCTCACCACAACTCTTAAGAGTCCATCGTCACAGCCATGGCCTCACGATTGCCCCTCTCTCTCGTCGGCAAACACTGTGTCGTGACAGGAGGCACTGGTTCAATTGGCTTCCGTATTGCGGCCGCTTTTGCAGACCGCGGCTCCGTCGTCACCATCTTGAGTCGGAACGCTCCTGATAAAGAGGGCTTCCTGAGGCCAGAGCTCAAACCCTTCCAGCCGGTCCGGGATGCTGAAACTTTTGATGGTGAACGGCGACCAGAAGAACACAAATTTACGCGCCTGGACGCTTCAAGACCGGACATCTTTAAAGGCCTCATTCCCAATCTCGGCCCTGTCGACGTCCTTGTCAATTGTGCTGGCGTCACTCAAATGACAGCTCTCAAGAGGACAGATCCGGAGGAGGTTCAACAAATCCTCAACGTTAATCTCCGGGCGGCAATTCTTGTCTCTAAATATATCAAAATGAATAATCATGGTATGTCAAAACAAACCACTTACCTTCTAGTAAATCTTCTCACATAGGACCTTGTAGGATGTATCATCAATATCTCGAGCCTTTTGGCTAACAAAGGGGGGGCGGGTGCTTCTGTATACGCCGCCTCAAAGGCTGGTCTCGTTGGTACGTTCATGGTTTATCCCTAATTTTATGCTACATGAATTCCACATTATTGTACATGCCAGATATAGCCGCTCACTCCATGTCCTCGCAGGTTTCACCCGTGCCCTGGCCCTCGAGTATAGTCCTCGCCGCATTCGCGTCAACGCCATTCTACCGGGTTGGATAGAGAGTCCAATGTGGGATCGTGAGTCTCCTTTCCCTTTGTGTCCTCGTGGCACATTCTTGGGCGCCGATTGCCGTTCTGGAAAGCGACCAATATTAATATACAACGCGCCATTTTAGAAATCGGAGAAGGAAAGAAAAACATTTACATCAAGGACTGCCCTGCGGGTCGTGTAGGAACCCCCGATGAGGTGGCTGACGCTGCATTGTTTTTAGCAACGAATCGCTTTGCAAACAATTGTGTCCTGAACCTCGACGGTGGTTACAGCGCCCTCTAGCAGAACCCTGCACCAAGAAATCATCAGTCATCAATGACGATAGCGCCACCGCTATCCTGACCTTGGACTTCGTCCACGTCCACAATTTCAGTCCCTGATTCCGCGATCTTGACCTTCTTGAGAGGTGGCTCGCCGTCCTCACCATGTGGCCTCTTGACACCCTTGGGCTCAGCACTCACGGGCTGCCCGTTGACCTCGACGTTGCCATTGGCTTCGACTGGCTGGATCTTCTTCGGCCGACGTGAAATCTTGGGGTTGTCTAGGAATGTGGCCTCGACCGGCTTCTTGTCTTCTTCTAATGTACTACAGCATGTAAGCTTAGTTCAATGGCAAAAGAGACAGAGACAAACCCTTCTTGGATGTTGATGACAACGTTTACAAATGTGTCTTCGTCATCCTGGTCAATGACAGTCAAGAATGAGTCTTTTTTAATACCTAACAGCCTTTGTCAGCTCTGTCCCAGTGGTATGTCTGTGCTTTCAATAAGGTCTTACCGAGATCACTCAGCTTCTTTGGTAGGTTCTCATCGTCGCCATCTTCGAAACATTCAACCAGAGTTCCTACATCGTTGTTGACAACAAACTCCTTGCCTTCAAAACCCAGCTTGGACTTGACGATGTCATCAACAAGATCCTTGAGAGTTGCCCGAGACAGGTCTACAACAACGCTAGTGAAGTGAACACTGCACACTGGGCATTCGGGATTTGGCTCCCGAGACCTGTCTGGGGCGAGAAGTCGAGCTGGGGCGAAAGGAGTCAGGAAAACCTCCTTAGACTTTGCGTACTCGTCATTCAGGACTTTGAAGGACTGGAGAACACAGAGGCCAGCAACAACTGCATTTGTCGTGGCGATGGCGGGGATGATGTTACCGGCCATTTGTTTGGTGTCAAATCGAGACTTTTTGTCGATTCCAAAGATTGTTGAGCGGATGTTGGCACTTGCCGTCACAAAGTCGAGAGTATCGGTATCATCTTTGTCAAATGTGATTGTCGGTTCGGGGTCTTCGGGTGCCTTATTTTTCTTCAGCTCAAGGATTCGCTTGCTCAGCCGGTCAAGGCTGTCGTTAAAGACTGCCAGACTCTCCTCTAGGGACCAGACCCGCTGATCATCGTTAAGAATTGCGTCCCTGTCCGTAATAGCATCGCCTGCTTGCGCGAGGACGGCTTCATATCGGAGAGGCTCAGGAGCTCGTCGGGAGGTCCACATGCCCTCAACAGAGCGTAGCCGCTCAATGTCGGCGTTGAAGACTTTGTCGAATAGCATCTGGGGAAACTTGGATGTGCCAATCGCATCCCGAATCTTTTTGAGAGCTTCTGATTCCTTTTTCAACTCTTCGATTTCCTTGGCTGTCATCTATCAGTATGCGACGCTCCTTCAACGCAGCAACCAACTTACCGTTGTCAGCGTCAGTCGAATGGTCAAAAGCGGCTTGATCTTCACTGATGCCAAATATTTCACTAGCCTTTGTTAGCTGTATTGCATATGTAGCTGTCTGTATACATACTTGAGCAAGTAGCTTTTACCCCAGACAATGCAGTGGATGGGTTGACTAGGGGTGCTTCGGATTGTGCACACGGGGAAAGATTTTGGTGCTTCCTTGGGAGTGCAGTCGTAGCACGCGGTAACGCCTTTTTTGATGACCTGCACTTGGCCATTGAACCCAGTAGTGCCGCTCTCGATCAGTGGTACATCAGCTGCCAGACACATCTTATTCACGTGTCTGCGCGCTTCAAGGTTATCCAGAGCATTGAAAGCAATGCGAAATTGCTTGAACCAGGCCACGTTAAACTCATCATCTTTGATATTGGCGTGGTGTGCGACGATCTTGACATTAGGGTTGAACCGTTGTGCCGCTTCCTTAGCCACCTATCCGTTGGTTAGTACATAGCCAACCAACCCCAAGGATAGGGAGAGAATGACGCACCAGAGCCTTTGACTTCTTGATGTGTTCGTGACGAAAAAGAAATTGTCGGTTCAGGTTCGAAAGATCGATGGTATCAAGGTCGACAATGTGAATTTCGCCAAAGCCAGTGAGGACGAGGTTCTTGAGCAGCTCGCAACCAATTCCACCAGCACCAACCATGAGCACGCGAGCCTGCATGATCCAAGTCAGTTTACCGATATAGATGGACCGAACATTATCGCCGTGTCGCATCAAATATAGTCCAATTTTCGATACGCGGTCTTGAACATCATATCGCGTCAAATGATGATGAGATCAAGGCGCAGAGGCGAGTATTGGCTCCATGAATAGTGAACGTACCTGCTTTACAGAGGTATTGAGTGGTGCGCCGAGAGACTGCTGGTTATGTCTATCACGCGCAATGGTGGGCGAACGTTTTTGGGGCGCGTTTTCGGATGGAGCAGGCGGTTTTTGCTGTTGCTGTTGTTGTGTTTGTGCCAGTGGTTGCTGCGCAGGGGCTGAAGCTGCTGCTGCTGCTGCCGCATCTTGTGTCTGGGCTGGAGCCCGGTCGGCGCTCGTCGCATTCATCGTCGTCTTCGTCGTTTAGGAAACGCGGAGATAGGATCGAAATAGAGGAAAAGCCCGATCCGAGGGCTGCGCATACGGCTGGGGTTAGTGCACTAGGTCTGTTGTGCTTTGGTGAAGTTGTGAAGAAGGTCGCGATCAGTTGAAGGTGGGAGGTTGAATTGGATGTTAGTGGTGAGAGAGCTAAGATAGAGCATCCAGCAGCAGAGCAGGCTAGGGCAACCAATCAAATGAGCTCATCATTGTGAATCGAGTTTCTAAAGCCGGGAATTCTTAGTAGTTTCTACGCTTGTGATTGGGTTCCATTGTCAGCGAGTGCTCCACTCAGCATTGTAGGCTTGACTCGACAAGCGAGCACTCCAACTTTTTTGGCAGCTTGATGGAACAGTGATGGTGACGTGCAGGCAGACAGGCAGATCAGTTCCATTGGATACTACCTTGTCTAAAGGGCATTGTACGAAAAGAACGTCACCTCGCCGTTCATTCATAAATATCGAGTCAATTGGTTGCTTCCAGAAGCAGTCATCCACCAACGTTCATCCAATCCTGGTCTTTGCCGTGTTTCAGCCATGCCAATCTCAGTGGACGCCGATACTCTGGGTCTTCGTCAAGTACTAAGGTAGGTACGTAGGTAGCAGTGAGAGCTATCCGCGGGGCCACCCCCAGGAAAAAAAATTAAGGGATCTGGATACTCAACGTTAAAAGTCTAGACCGAATAATTCAGACAAAGAAGCCGGCCACTACAGTCACTCTTTGATTTACTTTTCTTCCTACTTTTTCTTTTATTAACCTAACTAGACCACCAAAATTTGCAACAATGTCTGACGATGAGGTTGACACCGAACTTTTGGAGCTCCTGCGCCAGCATCTTCAGGGGAAGATCGATATCCAGGAGGAGCCCGAGACAGGCGTTCTCGAGAGCGCTGAGTATGTCTACGACAGTTGCATCGATGTTGCCGTTGATATGCGTGCCTCAAAAAAAGCTGCAGAGAGTATCTACAAGCAAATGCAGCAGAAAAGTTACTCAACTGCCACCTGGTCAGAGCATGAACTTCATCCCAAGGCCAAAGATGAAAACACGGTGAACTTCATCTTCACTATGGATTTGCTAAACTTTTCTTTCTGGTCTGAGTTGCCTGATGATGAGAGATTTGCTATTGAGTACCGTGGACAAAGATGGACTGGTTATTGGAGTTTGGTGGCAGCTCTTCAAAGGGCTCTTGACGAAGGTCAGTGCCTTTATTGACAATGACTCACGAATGGAAAACTGATGTTGACCCTCCTTAAAGATATTCCCATCACAGACCCTTTCTACTGGCAAAACGAGGACGAGTGCACCCTTGAGTCACTCAAACACGTCTTTAGGTCATGCACAGAGGAGGAGATTCCTCTCCTTGAGGAACGTTTGGACTGTCTTCGAGAAGCCGGTCAGGTCCTCTTCAAGGTATGCAAAGACCAACAACTGCCGTGGCAACGACCAACAATACTAACCAGGCATCAGCACTACGATAGCTCTGTTGCAGAGCTCATTTACGCGGCCGATGGTTCTGCCGCCCGCTTGGTAAACTTGCTGGCGCAGGATTTTGATTGTTTCCGTGACGAACATCGTTTCGAGGACGGCAAGATGATTCGTCTCATGAAGCGCGCACAAATTCTCGTTGCTGATATCTGGGCGTGCTTCAACGGTGAATCATACGGCGAGTTTCGTGACATCGACAAGATCACCATGTTTGCCGATTATCGTATCCCTCAGATCCTCATGACGATGGGTGCGTTGTACTGTTCTCCAGCTGTTGCAGCTGCCATCAATGACAAGAAGATGATAGAGAGTGGATGTTCATGGGAGTTACAAATACGAGGTAAGTCTTTCGAATTACAAACCCATATCATTCTTACTAACCGAAACCAGCTTGTAGCATATGGTGTGTCGAACTGATTCGACGAGAGATTCTCCGTCAACACCCAGACACTCATGTCAATGCCATTCTTATAGACTTTTTCCTCTATGACAGCATGAAGGAGATAGAAGCAGCTGGAAAAGAACCCATCCCCCATCATCGTACAAGGAGTATTTGGTACTAGACAGAGGCCGCGAGGCCTATTTCTCTCTAGATTTCGGTGTTTTGTGATGGTTGGAGTTTAGGTGATAGATTTCTCTTCATGACGAGTTCTTCGTGGACTTATGGAACAATGGAGATAAAACACAAAGCCATATCGGCAAGCAAATATTATTCTCCCAAACGCCCTGCTCCCCACAACGCAATTCAGTGGCCAGATAATAGAACATGTAGATTAAGCCCCCACGGCGGTCGAGTTGAGAATTTCATCCATGTGAGCCGTCTCGATGCCGTTGTTTCCCTTGCTTTCCTCCTTTAGAAGGACGGCGAGCACCTCCATTGGAGGGTTAAGGCCCAGATGTTCCGCCCGCTTCCAGCGCTTCATGCGAGACATGCCAATACAGGGCTGCGTGGATTAGTTATAGCACATCCAGGGTGAGGGTCAATGTAACTTGCACCATACTGTGAGCTGACATCGAAATATCGAAGTACTTGCTCACTCATAGATACACCTTGCTGATGCAATCGCGGGGTAGTCCATTGGTTTTCGATAGACTTCCAGTACTTCTTGACTTGCGCATCTGTGATATTCTCTGCTCGCTGCTCTGACTCGGATTTGTCTGGTTCTGGGACTACCTCAGGCTCGGTATCAGGCCCAGCCTCTTCTCTATCAAGCTCAATGGACTCAGCTTCATCGACAACAATCTTCTCTATCTCGCGCTGCTTGACATGCTGACTGGGGTCAACCTTTGTAACAGAGGCTGAGATGGCAGACTTCTTGGCATTCTTTGACACGGGCTTTGTCACTTTGTTTGAAAAACTAAGAGTAGACTGCCCCTTGGCAGCCGGGCCCCTGCGTGTGCTGGCAGCGGATCGTCGAGTTGTGGGCATAGTGGGCTCGGTTTCTAAAGCGAGATGACGCTGTTGGGTAATATGCGGATGGCGCTTGGATGTGTAAGTGAAGTTGATGCAAATGCAACAAGATAATAGCCTGTACAGAAAATGGAATTTTTGCGAAACAGTCGGTCGTCTAAGAGTAAGCGAGTGAGTGCTTTATGGCGATTGATGATGATGATTGAAGTGTGTAAGGTTGTTAATTAACGGCCGGTACAGGGTCAGCGACAAGGTTGGTGGCTCCAACGGGATGGAAGGCTGGAAGGAACGGGGATGAATGACGGCAAGCCTTAATCGACGGGGCAACGCGAGATAGCGCGAGATCACGTGCGTTACATTATACTTCATCCAATGACTTGAATGGTATCAGGACAATGCCGTGAGTTGAATGGGGGTACTTCTGTCTTGAAATCCTTTACCTCTTGATGAATGAATTGCTCAAGACATAATAACGCAACATTTCTATGGCACCATTATCAGCCACCAGTGGCCTCTCGGTAGAACGAAAGGCTCCTGTTTGCGCCAGCCGTGCAGAACATCTCGCTCCTAACTGTCTTCGGCAGCCACTTCACTGACCAAAGAGCTTTGTCTGTCTCGCTATGCGTAGCAACACAGGCACTTCGCTCAATCGACCATACCTTGACCTTTCCATCCATTGATCCACTCAATAAGTACTCTCCACTGTCGCTCCAGTCGAGGGAGGTAATCCACGAAGAGTGTCCAGTGAGGTTTCCAACATGCTCTCCGTGCTTCATGTCGTAGAGTGCGATGATTCCAGCGTCACCAGCTGCTGCAAGTCGGGTGTTGCCTGGAGAAAAAGCAACTGACCGCACGGGTTTGGCAAGACCTGGTTGTTTGTGTCAGCAAAATTGAATGAAGAAACACTAGACAACTTACCAGATAGTGAATACAAGACCCTTCCTGTATCGTTGTTGAAGATGTAGACGGATCCATTCTGGTGTCCACTGGCAGTGTACTTTCCATCCCGGCTCAAATCTACTGACATGCCAAAACTTCCTGATCCAGCACTTCCAGTTTCGTACTCACGAATCTTGGGCTTCTTGTCGTCCACGTGGACATCCCAGACATTGACTCGTCCATCGTTTGTTGTAGTGGCCAGATAGGAGCCATCCTCACTCAAGGCCATTGCCCAGGCCTCGCCGGGCTTCGATGAAGGCCCTGTGATCTCACCACTCAAGCTCCACTCACCAGTATCACTGTCGACTTTCCAAACCTTCACCTCGCCTCCAAACCCGGCACTCGCAGCAACGTTGCCATTCCGCGAAGTGCACACATGGTGGCACCCCAGCTTATGGGCATCTGAGATGGATTGCTTGAGTGGGAATGAAGAATCAGTAGTGTCGTGAATGTGAAGTGTGGAAGATCCACTGCCTGATATCACGGCTTTGGGGGTGGTCGCAATAGAGAAGATGTCGGTGATGTGGGCTATGCGCTCTCAGTAAGCTGGTTGTTCAAGCTCTTGCTTCAGGTCACCCCGCCGCGGGGAGGATATGCTCACCATTATCCACGGTATGCGTGGTCAAGTATTGTTTCGACTGAGAAAGTTAGTTCTTTTCTTTGATTTAACAAGTGCTCAGTTGGTCTTACCATCTCTCCCACCTCGGATCAAAGAGTGTGGTTTCCTTACTCTTCAGTATGACGTTGTGCATGAATGAAAGTGCTAGGCTGGGTGAGCTGCGGATGCCAGAGGCCTTGGTGGGGCACCAGAGGGTCATCTACCTTACACAAAGATTAGAATCAAGAGGAAGCATTCAAACCGATTTCACGACAGATTTGACTTCAAGGTTAGATATTAACAAAATTTAATTTAGACATATGTGAAAATAGTAAAGCATGAACTTGCATGCTAAGATAGGACTGCACAGGAACGCAATATGTGCTACACTGGGACACATATTCTACGACTGGAATCCTGGGTATACTGTGAGAACAGCTGCCAAAATAAAACCATAAATGGTTCTTAACTTTTTTTCTCATTGTTCATATTCCTACAAGGCTCAAACAAGCCAAAACGCCCATGGTATGCATGATCCCGTAGTGACTATACAGACTCTTGTTACAGTTTAGTAAATCATCAACATTTCATATTCTTCCTCTTAGATTGATCTATCATTAGGATAGTCCTGACGCCAGATTTGTTTCATTTCTGCAGTGTGTTAGAGTTCATTACTTGTCATGATTTACACCAGAAGAGCAACAATATACCTTCCAGGCAAGTTTGGCATAGCCGATGCGTACGCTTGGGTTGTCCACATCCGGGACACTTGCAGAGATTGTTCACATCCTTCAGCGCCTTGCCCGCCATTTGTCTGTGTCGCTTTCTCGAGTGGGAGACCTTGTTCTTGGGCACAGCTCGTAGCACAGACTCCCAGATATCATCGATGGTGGGGAGGTTCAAGGAAACGCCGGGGATCGCAATCGATAACGAGGGGAAGAGCCTTTGGCTGAATTGGCGGAAAGACACCGAAGAGAGAAGAGTCGGGGAAGAGAGTCGGGGGAAGAGTGCCGCAACCATCTTGAAGAAGCGAATATCGAATTGCAGGTGATGTCAATATATCGGTGGTTTTTGCGGTCCAGTCCAAGTCGAAATTGGGATATGGGCACTAGAAATTTGATTGAGTGTAATCAAATTGAATTGATAGATACCCACGTATTCGATCACAAGTGACTATTCCCTGGCAAGACAAAAGGATATGTCTGTAGTCGAGCTCGAATTGGAGTCGCGATGATCAAAATGCGCAAGGCTCAAAAGTCTGATTGCCTTTCCCCAAAGTGCCGGCGGCCAATCATCAGCTAACCGACGCACTGACCCGTATCAACCAATGAGAAGCTTCAAACGCGCTTTCCCCCTTTCTTTGAGACCCTGGACCTCCCTGACACCTCCCTTCCAGTACGGAAATTGTTTGCTAAGGTGGCAGGAGCAGCCAGTGCCCGAAAAGTTCCCCCCTAGTATCGTGTTTCTACGCCGCCTCTCCTAAACCTCCAACTCCCAGCTTCGCTACATCTTCAGGCGTCACTTTGCCCTTGCCAACTGTTCGCGCTTGTGTTGTCCTTTGTTGCCTCGAGTACAGTCCTTCTTTCTTGGAATATTCACAACATTCCCAAGCTTCAACTGTTACCTCCGCTCACTACTTTAATCAAACAACTGTCTCCCGAATTATTCAAGATGGCTGCCGCTCCTCCCAACACTATCTACCCCCAAAGCCATGTCGGTTTCGACAGCATCACTTCTCAGATTGAGAAGAAGCTCTTGAAGCGTGGCTTCCAGTTCAACGTCATCTGTGTTGGTAAGTGAACAAGATCTGGGCCTGATTGCGCCTGTCCTTCAACTGCCATGGTGTGATTGCTCGCAATCCGATAGTCGGTCTGCAATCAAGTTCATGTGCTAATCTGTCTTGCGCATTGTAGGCCAGACCGGCATGGGCAAGTCAACGCTCATCAACACCATCTTCGCTTCCCACCTGATCGACTCCAAGGGTCGCTTCCAGCCCGACGAGCCTATCCGCCAGACTACCGAGATCCAGGCTGTTTCCCACAACATTGAGGAGAACGGTGTCCGACTTCGACTCAACATTGTCGATACCCCCGGTTACGGTGACCTTGTCAACAATGACCGCTGTTGGGACCCCATCGTCAAGTACATCAAGGATCAGCACTCCGCGTACTTGCGCAAGGAGCTCACTGCACAGCGAGAGCGCTACATCCAAGATACCCGCATCCACTGCTGCCTCTTTTTCATTCAGCCATCAGGCCACTCTCTCAAGCCCATCGATATTGTCGTGTTGAAGAAGCTGTCTGACGTCGTCAATGTGGTGCCTGTCATCGCCAAGGCTGACACACTGACTGTTGAGGAGCGTCAGGAGTTCAAGGAGCGCATCAAGGAGGAGTTTGCTTTCCACAACCTCAAGATGTACCCCTATGACAACGAGGAGTTCGATGATGAGGAGCGTGCTCTGAACGGCCAAATCAAGGTTTGTCAATGCCGCTCGAGTTCAGTCCGGTGAAAGAAATGCTAACTTTTGATAGAACCTTGTTCCTTTCGCCGTTGTCGGATCCGAGAAGTCAATCATCGTCAACGGTAAGCAGGTCCGCGGCCGTCAGAACCGATGGGGCGTTATCAACGTCGAGGACGAGACTCACTGTGAATTCGTCTACCTGCGAGACTTCCTTCTCCGAACTCACCTTCAGGACCTTATCGAGACCACTTCTCAGATCCACTACGAGACTTTCCGTGCCAAGCAATTGCTGGCCCTGAAGGAGAGCAGCGCTCATGGTGGTGCTAGCAGCCGACCCATCAGCCCTGCCGCCGACCGCGAGCTGAGCCGAAACTCGCAACGAATGACGATGAACGGCTACTAGGCTGTCTTTTGTGCTTGAAGTTGTGCTGGCGATGGAGCAACGGCGTCTCTGGGCAGCCCGATAGCCCGCATTTGTTACGACCCTCCACATATTTCACGGCCTGATGTAGAGCAACCCAAAAGTAATTGCTTTGTCAGGAAGTTCACTGGTCAGCTTGATCATTGTGAGCCCAAAGGCCTCCTACATCATTTCGATGACATCGGCAAGCGAGCAAGGACGAGGATGGAATTCTTTGGAGTGCGAACTGAGAGACGGGAACTGGTTTAAGACAAGGCCAGGCTCTTCCCGGCTGCGTGCCTCGAGAGATTTCTACTCGTCAGTCCATATCGAAGCTGTACACGACTTTCTTCTTTTTCTTTCAGTGTTACCCTGGAGAGCTATTTGGCCTTTTTCTATGCTTTAATAAGACCGATTACCCCATACTCTAATCTATCTAGAGTTAGTTTCCTGCCTACATAGTGTATCAATTCCCTTGGAGTTTCTGACGAACTTGGTGTGCTTGATATGGGTGACTTGTGAGCGTGAGGCCATGTATTTTGTTTCTCTTTGGTGCCGTGGTTCACCAATAAAGTTAGTAGTCTGTATTGGTGTTGTGTTGACTGATCATCGTCACGAGTTTAGGTTGTGTGGTTTTTTGCATACCTATGTGGCCGAATAATGGGATGTCTTAGTATCAGAACGCGATGGGGTGTTCTTCCCGCACTTTAAATCCACCACCACACTCTTTTGTTGTAAACTTGATCAGATCTGGCGATGTCTGGCTGGTATAGGGTAGTGCTACAGGGTATGGTGCTGAAGGTATAGACAAACAGCTGTGTAGGTATATTCTGATCTGGCCATCTGACTGAGCTTTGCCTTGTGTCTCCTCGTAGGGACAGGCTTGTTGGCGTATTTGTCTTGTACGTATGGTTGGCGCTGGTTAATGCTGCATTTTGTATTCTGTCCATGAATCTCACCGTATTTTTTGGGGCATAACTGGGTTGCGAAACTGGCTGGACTGAACCACTTTGACAAAATATCAGAACCTCATCTCATAATTCATGTTACATTAGGAGTACATTACCTTAGTCCTGGTCATGTTTTAGGACCTAGTATTTTCGCTACGCAGGACCGGATGGAACGGTATAGTGCGACTCGTGAGGGTTGAGGATATGTGATGATCACATTACAGGAAATAGTCCATGTAAAGAAACGACCACAACAAAAAGCCCGTGAGCCCGAAGCCTTGCTAGCATGTTTCGGTCCCCAAGTTTCAAAACCTTACGCGATGAAGCACTCATTCATCGGGTTGGGGTAGTTTTCACAGCGTGGGGATGTAGGTAGCCCGTGCTCTGGAAGGAGCATGGATTGAAGAAGAACGCTCGTCCACTAACTAACGATAAAAGAGATATCAATAGTAATATTGCTAGCTGTGCTTGGGGAAGTCTCACCACCGATGGAGATGGGTCAGTAGGTGCTACTAATCGCCATTATTCAAAAGTCTGGTTACGAGATATCAGGGGAAATTTGATCAACAGCACACAAGCCTTTTGAAGCGTCGCACCTAGGTACTAGTCAGGTGCAACCTGTGACTTGCTGTGAGACGCTTCCCAAGGTCATCATATCTAGGTATTACTCACGGGTTAGGAGGTGAGATTGCTATTCCATTGGCTGGGGCTTTAACCCAACAGTGAGAGTGTAAGTCAAGCCCAAAGTACACTTCGTCTACCGACGACCCATATGGTACCATAACGATGCATTTCAACTTATTGTTTCGGCCGCAAACATCTGGTAATCTGAATCACTCTTTAAGTCAGGACGGAGTCTGGTCTTAGGTCTAAATGACTCAAGCCCAAAAATCGCTTGCCCTCATCGACATGACTCCCTTGTGAGGTCTTCAAGGAGAGCGATGTTGATGCCAAGAAATATGCAGTTACAGACGAAACTGACAGTAATTTTAAACTTCTGGAACTTGAGATTGCGGTGGGCATGTGCTATAAATGTTGCAAGGATGCTGCAATGACAAGCGTCTATGCAAAACGCGGTGGGACCGTCTGGAAACCCTTCAACGGTTCACTTGTCATTGAGCAACGGTGAATGGTTGATCAAGCTAGATCTGATCCGAGCATCGTGCATACGTAAAATGGTGTTTGAGTGGCTTGACAAGCAAGATGTGACTCGCCAATAAGTCGTTGTTGATCCTTCTGGACCATTTTGACCTGTCTTACAGTCTCGGATTCCTCTTGTTCTATCCACTCATTCTCGTTAACTAGTCTTCGAGACCCGTTCTCATTGTCCAAGTGGCCGAATCTAGGCTGCAAGCGGTAAAGCGAGTTTCTACTCGAGCGCCATAAGACCCCGGCAACGACCACTCTAAGTCAAGGATCCATGTCAACACAAGGGTACTGTAATTCTGTAGTTGCTGGTTTAGGCAAGAGGGATAAAGCAATGCGTGAATTGAGACAGCAAGATGAATTGAAGTTGAAGTTGAAGCTACGGTTAATGTTTCTTCAACTTTCTGCTTCTTTACTGTACATAGCATGTCAGCCATGTCTGACTGTCTGCTCACCCTGGGCGAACTTCGTATAGAATATTCTAAATTCAACACTTGAGTTGTTTACGCGTCTTGGCTTTCGGCTTGGCTTTGCCGGAACTTGATCTATTCATGCTAAAGTCAAAATGCCATGGCCGGTCTCCCGATAGTGGTGTAATAGACTGCAAGCGGTCCAGGCTCGCGGCGTATGTAGATTGTCTTGTGTTGATATGTAGGTAGTCTATGAACCAATCCCCTTTTCATGCTTTCTTTGCTTGGCCTCGGTATCATTTCTTATTTGAGCTTGCCTCTCCCGCTGCACTGGACCTGGACCTAGATCTGAATCGCATTGCACCTGCCCACCTCTGTTTCCGTCTAATCTGTGGTCTTTGCTTGTAGCACATCCACCTCCACCTCTATTGCGGTGATCCATCACTGTCAGTCGCTGACATTTATGCTCTTTTCTCCCACTCCCACCTTCACTCCTCCTCCACTCCAACCTTCCTTGGCTGCTTCTTCTAACTCCCTACGCTCTTTCTTCGCTAAGCAGTTCCTCTTGAATTGTGGTTCTTTCGCTTCTTATCGCTCTTTCCAATCGAGATCGGTTCATTTTGCGCTTTTATTTTGCTCGCTGCTCATCCTTGGCCTACTTCATCTCATCAACATACAAAGCCATCACATACCCTCTGCTGGAAGCTGAACTGTTTGTGCCGCGTCTTTCCAGGTCTACAAGCGACTCTTGCACCATTATCACGACTTTTTGGGACAGATCATCACACAAAGATCAGTAGGACGTTAACCGCCATGCTTGTATGTCAACCCACGTCGCGCCACAGTGCATGGTGCCTCATTACCCGTTACACCACATACATACTGACATACGCTTTAGATCAACGCCGCCCTCATGGCCCTTGGGGCCGCGGTCGTCAGCGCCGTGCCTCCCCTGGAGATCAAGGGAACCGATTTCATCAACCCTGAGACTGGCAACAAATTCCAGATTGTTGGTATGGCCTACCAGCCTGGAGGCAGTGCCGGCTATGATCCTTCCACGGGGAAAGACCCTCTTAGTCACAAGGACGAATGCATGCGAGATGCTGCCCTCATGCAGATTCTTGGTATCAACGCTATTCGTGTTTACAACCTTGACCCTAACATCAACCATGATGAATGCGCTAGCATTTTCAATGCCGTAGGTTTTCCGATTACCTCTATTACGCGGATTCACTAAAATATCCTGAATAGGCCGGCATGTACATGATGATTGATGTCAACTCTCCCCTGCCTGGTGAGGCTATTCAATCCGAGAAGCCCTGGGAGAGCTACTACACAGCCTATCTCAACCGCACATTTGCCATTACCGAGGCTTTTAGCAACTATCCCAACACCCTTCTCTTCTTCTCTGCCAACGAGGTCATCAACAACCAGGCCACTGCTGAGTTTGCCCCCCAGTACATCCGTGCTGTCACTCGTGATATCAAGAACTACATCAAGAACAACCTGAAACGCCAGATCCCTGTTGGTTATTCTGCCGCTGATGTTCGTGAAGTTCTCTGGGACACCTGGAACTATTTGCAGTGCGCCGATTCCGAAGACAAGGGTGACATGAGCCGTGCTGATCTATTTGCTCTCAACTCTTACTCATGGTGTGGCCCTGAAGCTACTTTCGAGACTTCTTCCTACGACGATCTGGTTGCCGGCTTCAACTCAACTTCTGTTCCCATCTTCTTCAGTGAATACGGCTGCAACAAGCCCCAGCCCCGTTACTGGAACGAAACTCAAGCCATGTACGGTGACGAGATGACACCAGTTTTCTCTGGTGGCGTTGTATATGAGTATACCGAGGAGGACAACAACTATGGCCTTGTCAAGATTACTGGTGACAAGCTTCGAATTCTTGGCGACTTCAACCGCCTCAAGAACCAGTTTGCTAGAATCAACTGGAAGGAGGTCCAGTCTCAGCCTGCAAGCAAGAGCTCGCCCAAGGCCCCCACCTGCAAGACCAGCATCATCAAAGATAGTGGTTTCGACAGCAACTTTACTCTTCCTACCATCCCTGCTGATGCCCAGAAACTGGTCGACAACGGTATTAAGAACAAGCCTAGCGGAAAGATCATCAAAATCTCAGACTGGAACGTCAAACTTGATGTCAGCAACGCCGATGGGAGTGCTATGAAGAATCTCAAGGTCATTCCTCTCAAGGACGACGAGTCTAACGCGTCTGGTAAGAACGACGCAGACACTGGCAGTGAGACCGATGACACCAACAGTACCAACACCGACAACAGCACCAATTCCAACGGCGGAAACGGCAAGGATGATGAGGACGCTGCTGCTCTTAACCGACCCTTGGTTTGGGTTATGGCACTCCCATTGGTCGCCATGATGTTTGCGTTGTGAGAGGTCTGTCTGGAACAGACATCCGGAGTTGGGGAGATGGACAATGTGCTGCATTTGGTACTTGGAAGGGGAAGTTATGATACGTTTGATTTCTTCAGATACGAAAAGTATGCGATACCACGCGCCTCACCGTCTGGTGATAGGCGACTTCTTCTCGGGCTAAGGTTTTGAGCCCGCTCACTGGGAGATTCTTGAGATTCTCTTTATTTGAGCCTTTTCTATGAATACACCGTTTGCTGTTGATTTATAATTCTTAGGTGCTCAATTGATTGAAATTAGATGCCCCCTTTTGGACTCTGCGTGTGGAAAAATCCGAACAAATATGTAAGATTGAATTCCGGACCCGAATTCCAAGGTTATCAATACGAGACCAATCCAGGGTCATCATCTTCCTAGCAATACTAATAGCACGGACCTATAGTCCTCGCATTCACCTTCCGACAGGACTCAGCGAAATTACTGTCTTTTGCTCAGCAATAGGACCCCCAACACAACAGCCTAAAAGCACAATATGAACGAAAATTTGTCACGTTGAGCCGCTCGGTGGCGATCGCTCCTCGGTCTCCTCGGAAGAGGTCCTCGAAAGTTTTAAGATTGCATCACCCTTGGGCGTAGGGGGGAAGATGTGGGATAGTGACCTTCGACCACAAGTGTCTTTGGCGATGAGTTGTGGAGAGACCGTGATACAAAAACCTTCCTGATACAAGACAAGGCGTGAAACAAACGGTTTATAGATGCCACGAACACATATATGAGTAAAGCAGGGACGAGTATTTGCTTGAGGGAATTTATCTCTTTAGAGTGGCATAGTGTTAGTTCTGCATTTGAAGGTTGAAGGCGTCAGCTTGCAAGCGAGACGCATGTCACTTAAAAGAGCCCGCAGTCACTACGGTGTTTCATCAAATCCATAAGTGTCATCAGATCTATTAGCTTTCTTTCCGTCATAGCTCAAATACTGCCATACACGGCTTGTTCGACCATTGTTAGTCCCAAGCCCTAAGAATTGCATCGTACCACCTGGTTCCTGCTGTCTATCTTGCAGTACAAAAAGTCGTTCCCTGCAGGTATATCATTTAATACCTGTATCATCCCTTTATACTATACCAATCCCATGGTAAAGTTTTCTCCCCTTAACCCTGGAACTCCTGCGCCTTGCTTTCCTCCCACTTTCCGGGGACGAGGGCCAGGGGCACAATACCAGACACGTGCATCTCAGGGCCAAAGATCTTGGCGTTGAGGCCGAGCTCTTGGGTGGCAGCCTTCATGTTCTTGAGACCCTCCTGATAGTTGGGGCCGGCACGTCGCACCCAGATGGAGACGTTGTGCTCAATCAACTTGGGAGCGAAGTCTCGCAGCGCTCGGATGACACCCTTGAAGGTACTGGCAACGTTGGTAAAGTTGGCAATACCACCACCAATGAAGAGGACCTTGCCCTCCTCGGACTGAGGAGCACGGAGGAGGAGGTCGAGGACAGTTCGGGCGTAGTGGTAGGTCTGAGACTCGGTGGGAGCACCGGAGTATTCACCGTAGTTGGCAAGCTCATCGGCGAAACCAGCAGAGGCAATGGCGTCGGCGTAGACGACGGAAGCACCACCACCAGCAACCAGAGTCCAGATACGGCCCTTGGCGTTGAGAACGGTAAGCTTCAGGGAAGCACCGGTCTTAGCGTCGAGGTCAGCGATGTAAGCCTCTTCCTTGGTCAGCTCACGACCAAAGGGAGCAGGGAACTCCATAGGAGGGCCGGCATCGATGTTGATCTTGCCATCAGCGGAGGGAGCAATGTTGGTAAGACCAAGAGCAGCAGGAGATCGGGCAATAGCCCACTTGACACCACACTCGAAGTCGGCAGTCTGGTCAAGCTTGGCAGCAAGATCGAGGAAGTGGACAGCAGCGGAGGTCTTGTCCTCGTTGGGGATAACAACGAGGGGGTTGATCTCGAGGTAGGTGAACTGGCAGTCGACGTAGACGGCGTAGAGGCGGGTGATGAAGTCAACGAGAACGTTGTGAACACCCTGAGGAACCTTCTTGAGGAGAGTAGCAGCAATCTCCTCGTTGGAGGGGTACTCAGCGAGGTCGACGGGGATCAAAAGCTTCTCAGCCTTGGCATCAACATCACCGACATCCACACCACCCTCGTGGGTGAAGAGGATCCAGTCGCCCTGTAGATTGGTGTGTTAGTGAAATGGACTCAGCTACTTCGGTAGTTGGGAATAGACCGGAAACCCGGTAGTGGATTGAGGTTAGAACGGGGGTTGGGGTTCCGACAGCTTCTTGTCGCGGCATCCGTTCGCCCGCTTCGGTACAAAGAAAGATTGCCGGCGTAGGTACGAACGAGCCCACAATTCGAATCTTGCAACGCCGAACAGCGAATACAAGTTGCCGCAGACCCTCCCTTCTCTTCAGACCTCCTTTCCCTCCCTTCTCCTATCCATCCATTTTCGTCCTCAAGGTCTTCACCCTGAGAATCCAAAAGTTGGCCAGAAGAATCACACCACCTTAAACCAACCCCAACGCACGTAGGGAAAACAAGGCTTCAACTTACATCGCGAACTGAGTTGATGTTGATGTAGTACTCAGTGTCTTGGGGATGAGGAACAAAAGGCTCGACAAGGAATTGCCTCAACACACCAGTAGTGTGCTCAACCTGCTGCTCCTTACCAGCTCGCTCAGCAACCCAAGCCTTAGCCTCAGGCCAGGTCTTGTTCAGGGCCAAAAGACCACTCTTTCCTCGTCGCTTGATGAGCTGATCGGGCTTGGCGACGAACTTGGCGTCGGGCTGGAGGAGCCAAGGATAGGTGACCTCGGCCTGGTTCAGAATGTCCTCAACGTTGGCATCCTCGGGGAAGTGCAGCGAGGCGAGTCTGCTGGGGGGGTTGTGAGTGGTAGGCGCAGGAAGAGGGCTGGCCTTAATGACGGGAGCGCGGGTGAGGTGGTAGTTGAGGATGGCCTTGCCGTCGGCCTCGAGAATCGACTTGGCGGACATTTTTAATTAGGAAGGATGGAGGGGAACGGAAAATGTGAGTTAAGAATGAGCTGGCGAGTGTCGTTTTCAATTCTGGTCGACAGAGTCTCGTTAGCGACTGTTGGGTTGGGTAATTGATTCAAAGATGACCAGCGTCGTCTCTCAAGCGCGAAATCGAGTCGAAGAAAGTTCAGCTTGACGTTGGAGTTGAAGCAGCTACCAAGACCACCAAAACGAAGCAATGGGTTTGACGACGATATATACGAGCCCAAGACCCAATGCTCAAGTGAAGCAGTTGTGATTACAATCGATTGCGGCTCGTTGGCGAGAGTCGACGAGGGTCGGCGGGGAAAAGGCAAGACACTCACCACTGCACACAAGCTCAAGTGGGCTGCGACAATGAAGTTGATGTTGAGGATTGGGAGGGAGGAGATGAGATTATGACAGAGAGATGGGGCAAAAAGGAAGAGGAAGAGAAGAGGATGAAGATTGCTCAAGACGATGAGAGAGGTGAGAATGGAGGAGCAAAAAGCGGCGGAAGTTTGGAACGAGTCACTGCAAGTTGAGTGAGTGAGTGAGCGAGTGAGGGTGAGCTCTCTCGAAAAAACCACTGGACCTGAACTGAAGGAAGCTCAATGGAAGGGGAAGACACCCGACACAGGTGGAGTGGAGGGGTCGAATTGGAAGGGGGGGAGGTGGCGGGGCGCTCGACAACCTTGCCTGGCGTCGCCTGGGGCCCGGAGCCTGGGGCGGGCGGTCTGGAGGGTACCTGAAGCCACAAGGGAGATCAGCGCGTGGCAGAGGTACCTGGGCCCTGAATTCCATTGGGGAACAGGTCCAAAAAAGCGATGAGGCATAGCCAAGTACCGGTACATGATCAATGTTACTCGACATCCAAGCTGTTGAGGACTAGAGTGGACCAGTGGGAGGTGACCGACACCTTGAGTTACGTACGACAGGTCAATTCGACGTCGAAAATATTCGTCCAAAACGCCGAAAACCGCAGCGACCAATTTACACGCTCCGATCCAGTTCTTATCCAACCCAACTAACTCAATTTCCCGGAAGCCTTTGTGAGTTGCTCGGTCAATTTCTTCTCCTAGGTCCTTTCGTTGCTTTTGGGGAAGCCCACAATATCAACGTTGGCAGGTCCAAGCAGGGTTGGTTGACTGGGGTGGGTGAGTTGCCTTACCCCAAAGACCAGATATCAGAAATGGAAGTCTTCCATTTGGTGAGATTGGAAATGATTGACTCGGGTTCCGGGGAAGCGCCTAGAGCTGACCTTGCGGTGAGTTCCATGAGGTAGGTACCTTGACTCAAGGTGAGGTGAGGTGATACCTAGCCCAGGTTCTCTGGACGCCACCCCCGACATGGTCTAAGCTTGGTTTTCTGCCCCTCCATCCCCCTCCATAATGGACCTCACCAGCTCACCCTACCTCAAGCTCATGAGCTATCCTATTTTATTCTACGCTCTTCAGTGCGAACCCACAACTACCGGCTGGCTACGGGATCACTGAGGTATCCATCACATCACATACCTTTGCTTCCGATATTCGGTGGAGAGAAATTTCTTTACAGTCCAGTTGCAGCATGTGCTTTTTTGGAACCAAAACCAAGAGGAGAAAGTGGTTTCATTCTGGTGGACACGACTTTTCAATGCACATGCAGATGCAGGTAGTCAAGTTTCACTTCACTTCATGTCTCTTCGGTATTGTACCAAGCGGTACTGTAGGGCTAGCTCCAAGCCAGCCGCCCTTGGCCATAGTGAGCGGGTGTCCCACTCAACAATGATCCCATGCCGCCTTTTCATTCCCTAGGTACCATTCCTGGAAAAGGGCCTGGAAGTCGAACCTCAACACGATACTACTGCCAACCAAGAAATTACCGAGTTGGCCAGTAGTGGCTGACTGCCAGCCGACCTCCTGAAGCAGAAGCTTACGACATGCTGAGTACGGTACTACTGCACTATCAATTGTTTAGAACCGCGTGCTCAGGCATCAGTTCATGAGATGCCGACGATCTTGCAAGATCTTTGACAGCACTGCGGGCAATGCAGGGCATGGGTTGGCTGCACACGCAAACGCGGGATGACCCCATCGTTTCACACGAGACCAAAGCCAACATCTCTTGTCTCGCACACCCGAAACAAAATTTACTGGGTCATTAATCACTGTCAATCTTCGCTGACTCTGATGGTCTTGGATCAAGCCGTTCATAGACATAAACTTCTTGGGGCATATGTATGTAACGAGGGATAATAAGCGCCATCAACGCCTTTACAAGGTGTAAGGTAAACTGGCTGGCATGAGCAACGGTCCCCTCACCATGGTCCATATGTACCGGTACTTTGCAAAGGTGTGGGAGGTCCAGTCTACAAGCTCAATTGCAAACCGCCTTCCATGGGCAGAAAAAAAAAGTCCATTGATTCAACAGATCAACAAGAAGAAAAAAAGAGGACCCTGCAACAAACGGCATCCCCAAAGAAAACACAGGCTACTTCCCCAACTGGCTGGATGATCAAACTCGCCTACACCCTTGCAGGTGAGAGACATGTCACCAGGAAACTCCCACATTGGCAATTGAGTTTTCAAAGAGAAGATATCACAGCAAAAGGGATCAAGGAAGACTCAACTCAATTGCTGGCTCTCTTCAGGTGAGTAAGCTTATTCTGCTCCAAAAATACCTCCTCGACGTGTGGGCACTCTGTTGCGTGAGGAAAACTGGCTCAAGGCTCAAGCGGTGGCTAGTGATGTACCGGGAGGTGGGTCGACAGGGGTCTACTCCCCTGCCCCTCGATGTACTGTACCTGAAGTACCCATACTTGAACCCCAAGCAGTGGTCCTTGCAGAGGCGGCGTGAACCCCACTAAGTTTTGGTGTGGATGATGGGACCTCAAGCATAGGTTGGAAGACCCGACAATCTAGACACTGTCCCGTGGTGATTTGGTACTCAAGCTCGCTGAGAGCAGTCTCATCAACCCTTGAAAGTCAACCAAAAAACCAAAAAACCAAGCCCAGTCCAGCTTCTCACCCGCCCACCTCACCTCACCTCACCAGAGACGTCCTGACATTCCTCCTGAATTCTCCTGTGCCATCCACTCCATCACTCCCCTAACTCACCTTGTTCTTGTTCTCTTCCCCTCCCCCTCGTCTCCGTCTTTGTCTCTTTCAAGTTTCAACCGACGGATCTCTTCGACCGTTTCTTCTCCTACTGATCTCAATTCCTTCCCCATTTCCTCTTCATACATCTCCCCCCCATACCTAATTCCTCTGAGCCCGTTTCTCCTCAGAGAGCTCAGAGCGTTTCCTCTCCTCAGCAGCTGACACCTTATTTGGTTCCTCCAGCGCTCCAATTTTTCAATCTTTCCACCTCTACTCACACCGTCGAGCTCGATATTCACAATGGCTCCCGCTTCCTCCAGCAGCCTGTCGGCCAACGACAACATCCAGCGCTTCCCGGCTCCCAGCCGACCGCTGAGCCCTCTTCCTGAGCACGCTCTCTTCACCGACAAGACGCGATGTTTCGTCTACGGTCTCCAGCCCCGAGCCGTTCAGGGCATGCTCGATTTCGACTTCATCTGCAAGCGCTCTAAGCCCTCTGTGGCCGGTATCATCTACACTTTCGGCGGCCAGTTCGTCAGCAAGATGTACTGGGGAACCAGCGAGACTCTGCTGCCCGTCTACCAGCAGGTTGAGAATGCCATGAGCAAGCACCCCGACGTCGATGTCGTTGTCAACTTTGCTTCTTCCCGAAGTGTCTACAGCTCCACCATGGAGCTCATGGAGCACTCCCAGGTCAAGACCATTGCCATTATTGCTGAGGGTGTTCCTGAGCGAGTAAGTTTATGCCAACTGTAGTTATGCGCCCAAACCGGTTGCTAACAATTATTCTCCAGCGAGCTCGTGAGATCGCCCACGTCGCCAAGAAAAAGGGTGTTACTATTATTGGACCTGCTACCGTCGGTGGTATCAAGCCCGGCAGCTTCAAGATTGGTAACACTGGTGGTATGATGGACAATATTGTTGCCTCCAAGCTTTACCGCAAGGGCTCCGTTGGCTACGTCTCCAAGTCCGGTGGTATGTCCAACGAGCTCAACAACATTATCTCCCAGAACACCGACGGTGTGTATGAGGGTATCGCCATCGGTGGTGATCGGTACCCTGGTACCACTTTCATCGACCATCTCCTGCGATACCAGGCCGATCCTGAGTGCAAGATCCTTGTCTTGCTTGGCGAGGTTGGTGGTGTTGAGGAGTACAAGGTCATTGATGCCGTCAAGCAGGGCATCATCACCAAGCCCATTGTCGCGTGGGCTATTGGTACTTGCGCCAGCATGTTCAAGACCGAGGTTCAGTTCGGTCACGCTGGCTCTTTCGCCAATTCCCAGCTTGAGACTGCCAAGATGAAGAATGAGAAGATGAAGGAGGCCGGTTTCCACGTCCCCGCTACTTTCGAGGATCTCCCCGCCATCCTCAAGGAGGTCTACGACAAGCTTGTTTCTCAGGGCACTATCGTTCCCCAGCCCGAGCCCGTTGTCCCCAAGATCCCTCTTGACTACTCTTGGGCTCAGGAGCTTGGCCTCATCCGAAAGCCTGCCGCTTTCATCTCCACTATCTCCGATGACCGTGGCCAGGAGCTTCTCTACGCCGGTATGCCCATTTCCGACGTTTTCAAGGAGGATATCGGCATTGGTGGTGTCATGTCTCTTCTGTGGTTCCGCCGCCGCCTCCCTCCTTACGCCTCCAAGTTCCTGGAGATGGTTCTCATGCTCACTGCCGATCACGGTCCCGCCGTGTCTGGTGCCATGAACACCATTATCACTACCCGTGCTGGTAAGGATCTGATCAGCGCTCTCGTCTCTGGTCTCTTGACCATTGGCTCCCGATTTGGCGGTGCCCTTGACGGTGCCGCTGAGGAGTTCACCCGTGCCTTCGACAAGGGTCTCAGCCCCCGTGACTTCGTCGACAGCATGCGCAAGGCCAACAAGCTCATCCCCGGTATTGGCCACCGTATCAAGTCCCGAAACAACCCCGATCTTCGTGTTGAGCTCGTCAAAGAGTACGTTCTCAACAACTTCCCTAGCCACAAGCTCCTCGACTACGCTCTCGCTGTCGAGACTGTCACCACCTCCAAGAAGGACAACCTGATCCTCAACGTCGACGGCTGCATTGCTGTCTGCTTCGTCGATCTTGTCCGCAACTGCGGTGCCTTCTCCGCTGAGGAGGCCGAGGACTACCTCAAGATGGGTGTTCTCAACGGTCTCTTCGTCCTCGGCCGAAGCATCGGTCTTATTGCCCACTTCCTCGACCAGAAGCGCCTGCGCACTGGTCTCTACCGTCATCCTTGGGATGACATCACCTACCTCCTCCCCAACCTTCGGGAGGCTGGTGCCCCTGGTGCTGAGGGCCGCGTGGAGGTTTCTCTGTAAAGAAATGGAGAATGATAATGCAATTGGGAAGGGAAGAGATAAGGCGTCGAGCATTTGATGATTTTGTGCCGGCCTGGACGCGTCGTAGAAAAACGACGGTCTGTATGAGAATTCCAATACAATGTAACTAGTGCTGGAGGCCGCAAGACGGCCCTCCATATTACTCGCTTGATCCTATAGACATGAACGTTGATGTTTGCTATGAGATTTTACTGGGTTCTTGGTGCTTAAACGTGAAACATAATGACTTGTCATGACGAATACAATACGTATGGCTTCGGAAACTCGACCGGGGACAATTTCCAGACAGGTCATCCGATTTCATGCTCTAAAAGGTTCTATACTCCCCGTAGTGTGTTGATATTGTGGTATCGATACGAAAGGCTGAGCTTCTTTAAGCGTGTGGTTGGATGCTTAGAAGCCGAAAGATGGCAGACTGGCACCAATGACTATCATATAATGATGACAAACAAAACAATTCATAGTAACACACAGGCCCTAGAAATACGGCCTCTCGGCTCCGGTACATTTCTAAAGCTACCTAGTACTGTAACCTAGATAGTTGGCCGTCTCACGTGCCTCATCATGAGAAGTCCTCTAGAATGGTCACATGACACTGTGGCAGTTTGAAACTGGCACCAGTCCCGGAGGGGTTTGGCGTCTTTATGGATTTTGACGCCAACTCTTGAGCTCATGCTTCTTTGACGACGAACAACGAGACGTGAACGGCGGGCGGCTGTATCTTTCTGGGACTTTTTACGAGCCCAACTTCAAGGCATTAATGGTAAGCTGGTACATCCTTCTTCTATAGACAAACTCAACTTATGCATAAACATAGACCTAGCGCCTCAATTCCTCCTCCCAACGATCAACCAACACCAGCCGAACACAAATATGTCCTTCTTCCGCATCACCTTGCACCGCTCCGCCATCGGTCTTCCCGAGCGCACACGAGGTGTCCTCGCCGCGCTGGGCCTGCGCCGTCGAATGCAGACCGTCTTCCATCCCGTGCATCCGCAGTTCGCCGGTATGATCCTTAAGGTCAAGGAGTTGGTTCGCGTTGAAGAGGTGGACCGCGTGCTAAGCAAGAGAGAGGTCAAGGCTGCGCGGACGCCGGATCCTGGGTTCTACATTGAGAAGGCTGTGCCGAGGATGTAAGGGGGTCTATGATGCCAAGGAAGGGAAATGAGAATGTACTATACTGTAATGACCTTTGTATAAAAGATGGTGCCAACCCGGAGAAAAGAAAGAGCCACGAGGAAAATAAATAATCTGAAAGATTCATTCAATTGTGCCATTCATGACTAGCAAGTAAGGGTAAAAGATCAATGCGAAATTCATTAGATTCATACTTGAAACACCACCCTGAGCATGATACTAAGTAAACAGATGTGCGACGAAGACCTCTATTATCCTACAACTGTGTGTGTAGCGTCCCCTTATCCCAACTGCGATTCCCGTTACCCCAAAAGGACCACGATGTGAACGGAACTCCTTGTTTGTCTCCCGTCTCCCATCAGTCAGAGGTCACAATCTGGCATCATCGCCTGGATAATACACTCGGAAATGGCTTAATAGACTAGCTTGCGACAACCCCCGAGAGTGTAGTCACAGATGTCGTGGTAGCCTCGGTACTCACTGCCCTTTAAAAACTACGAGCCTTGTCAATGTACTCCTGGCTGGGAGTCTCGTACTCATTGACGAAATAGGTCTCACAGTTACGTCCCAACCAGACGTTGAACTTGCCAATCTCCTCCCGAAGACGTGACACGGACTGCTGGTCCATGTTGGTCTGCGCCAAAAGTTCAGGGAGGGACACTTTTGACACTGGATTAGTCACGAGTTAAGAAAGCAAGCAAAGGGAAATACGTACCAATTAATCGAGCAAGATGCTCAGCACCGTAGACGTCGCAGACGTTGGTGATCTCGGGGTTTGCCTGATTGTTCTCCCAAAGCTTCTTAACACTCATGTATTGATGGCGTTCGAAACTGCATCCAGTTAGAGATTTAAAAGGTTCGATAGGAGTCATACTTGCCGGTACAATAGAATCCTGCTAAGTGCCTTCTCAAAGTACTCGCGGAAACCCGCTACGACTTCCTCCAAGATATCCATGCTGGATGATCCCTCCTCGCGGTGTGGCCGCTCATGTGCAAGATAATCTTCGAAAATCTTGGTGACTGGCTTAGAATGAGGAAGAGGGACAAGTTGGTTGTTCTTGGTGATGTTTTCCCAATCATCTACTAGCATCGCTTGGATGTGATCAGGAACTGGCAGATTGATCATAGGCTTGTTGTGAAAAGTATCCTCCTGGAAAATGATTAGTATATGATGAGCTCGTCAACCAAGAAAATAGCCTGTGGCCATTATATGCGAAAGTAAAAGCCAAGAGGTGCTTGGAGGATGTATCTACCATCTCAAGTTGGTCACACGAGCGCCGCTTGGGCTTAGTACCATGCTTCTGGGGCTTGGAGGGCTTTGAACGAGACTGCTTAGGCTCGTTCTCGAGATCTGGGGGCCAAGTGTAGCGATTATCATGGATTGCTTGCCCTGACTCGTTCACATAGCGATGACCTTTTGAGGGGAGGGAAGTAAGATGATCCAGAGGCTCTTTGAGGCTGGTCACCTTGACCTTTCCAGGAGGCCTGGGTATATCGATAGACTCGGCAGGCCGAGTCAAATCGGATGAGCCCCGAACGTTTGATGTAGGAAAATCTTGCAAGGCAGAAAGCCCGCGCGACGAAGCCATTGTATCGCAGTGTTGTTGCAGTGTTGTTTGGTGGTAGATGTAGGTTTGAGTGGGATAGGGGTGAGTGTTCAAATAAGGTAAATATGAAGATGGAGATAGAAAGTTAGAGAGCACGGATACATTGATATAAAAGAGCAAACAGCAACTGTGGGGGGAGAGTGCAGTCTGCAGGAACTATGCCTGGCCAAAGTGGGAGCTTGATGTTGGGACATAGGTGAGGAGAAGTGGCAATGAAAGAATCATGGGGGGATGGCAGCGCTGTAGGTTTTGCGTCGTACAGGCTGAGGCTCGATCACATTCGTAGGTAGGGCTTGGTAGAGGCCCCGATTCATCTGATTAAATGGAAAACAAACTTTGATACAATGACGACAATCTTTCCAACTTTGAAATAAGGATAAATTGGTGAGCGGCGTAACCGAGTGCAGATGCTTCATCTTTTGACAGGCTCATCAAAGGCCAACTGGGCCGAATTTGCATATCAAAGCCCAGAACTACTGGAGAGAACAATCGTATAACCACGCGCGAACCAACAAGCGAATGAATCAAGGCAATGAAGTATCAAAGAGCAAAGGGTTTCTTACCTGTTCCAACTCCCAATCTTTACCCCTTCTCCCTCCTCTCCCCCCTTGAACAGCGGCAGAGCCTGATCGTTCCTCGCTCACTCGGGCAGACTCAGCACCACTCCTGAGTCCCTTCTTGGGCTGCTTCGTACTTCTTTGAATGTTATGCTTCAGCTGCGCGTGCAACTGCGCAGCCAGTTCTTTGTGCTCATCGTCGAATGGCCGGATACGGTCAACCAACACCCAGTCGTCCCAGGTGTTTTTCCATCCCTTGTAATGGACTTTATACTTGTATCCATCACTGGGCTTCTCGCCTGGCTGCACGTCCATAATCTTGGCCTCATAGAGCATGTCCATGTGAAAACAAAGAACTTTTTCATCTTTGCTGAACGGCGGTGGCGCCGGTTGTTGGCGAGCAGGAGCCATGACTGCGATGTGATCTGAGAAAGAAGAGTTACAAGAGTGGTAAAGAAGATGTGCTAAAGGGAAAAGTTAATAGGGCACGAGTGTTGTTCTGCAAGGCCCAATAGAGTCCAAAATTGCCGAGTGTTGATAATCCAAGATAGAGAATATTGGATGGATGAGATGAGATTGAATGGTTGGATACAGTACATGTACAGTTTTTGATAATAATTTACGGTAAGGTACCTTTTTAGGAAGGCAAGGTACACACTTCGTTCGCGTTAATGGGAACGGGGGTGTTCTCTTTGACCACGCGACGCGACGGGCCCCTTCTTTTACTGTCCAGTCCAGCCCAGCCAAAGCTAAAGTGAGCCTACCTACTACAGTATGGCTAGGTTAGTACGTTGGCTTGGTTGGCTTGGTTGGGGGGTACTATGTACCTATGATAAGATAAGAACTTTGGTAGTGGAGTAATGGAGTGAGACTGGTAGGCTAAAAATTAGCCCGTGGAAGATGACCCCTCCAGAGGCTTGGAGGCAGACATCCATGGATCCATCCATTAGGTACTGACTGTATGTACCACCTAGGTTTCCTTTCACTGGGGAAAAGCCCTGCGACGATCATGCAAGTGCATTGGAACTGACGCGAGTCGATTAGACCACCGTCTCTCACCAAAAAGATTCCTTCTCACATCTGGCCATCGCTTCTGGCAGCTTTTCACCATGGCTAACATCCCTGATCCCACCACCGATTTGGACTGAACCTATAATGGCAGTATAGCGCTTTGCCAGCAATGTGGAAGCACACCCTGAGAGGGTTTTCGTGGCGGAAACCAAGACTTCTGAAGAGAGGCGGTTCACATACAAGCAGATCTGTATCCTAGCTCACCATCTGATCGAAGCCAGAGTCACCAATGAACGTTGTCATGATCGGGGCTCATCGCTCAGTTGACCTGGCTGTGGTTCTCATAGACACACCTGTGAGCATCCCAGTGAATGTCTATCACTGCAATCAAATTATAGACAAGTATAAAAAACACCCGATGCTACTTTCTCAGTTCTTGATCACCTCTATTAGTAGGCAACAAACCTACCTCGAAGTTGCCCATCCTTGCGCTTCGGTCGACCTAGACCTCTTGCTCCGCTGATCAGGAGATGTATCATGAAGGGCTGAATCTCAAGAGCGAGTTACCCTCACTAAGAATTAGGGGTGATGGCCTTTCGGCCGGAGGTGAGGTCGACGGTGCTAATACTTTTTGCTGAAGTCCGGGCCAATGCAGCATGCCGTCCGGATGTTATCCTTGGTCCTGATAGCAATCGCACGTAAGTTCAAAATCCCCTCACCAACTCGCTCTTGTTGCTGACATTGAATCTCTAGTCTCAGGTGTGTTCCCCTTCTTCATTTTCGTTGGCTCTCTCATCAACCTCTTGACAGTTTCACTAGTGGCTTGGAAGGAAAGCGCAAAGGTGTACTGGGACAGCACTACAGTCTTTGCCACTACTTCCCGTGGATGTCCTCGCGGTCAGCCTCACATCCGACAGTAGATTTATTCTTCTTTCTATGATTGCTTATGATCCTGTCCAGCGAGATATCTTTTTCCCTCTTTTTTGGGTGCCCAGCTTCTCGTACCCTTTCGTTGGTGATATTCTCACCACCAGAGACTATCGACAATTGCAAAGACTCGCTAAAAATGCCAACATCGTTGACTTGTATGGAATAACTAAGACCCAAAGAGCTGTTAGCTGCTTCGAAATCCCGGGCCGTTCAGGATCCCAATGCTCTGGATGCCCTCGGAGATACTTTGACCGCTGACAAGAGCATGCAGAACGCACAGCCTGTCATCATTGACCGCCAGGACCGTAATAAGATTTGTGGTGTTGGCGAGATCTATGTGTGCGCTTCTGGTCTTGCCGTGGAGAGACAATCCTACACTGAACACAAAGAAGTTTATCACTTCTTGGTTTGTTGATCCCAATAAGTGGTGAGACTTATGTGCACCTGAACAAGGACAACCCAGGACTCAAGGCTTATATTCCAAGAGATTGCCTATACCGTACAGGAGAGTTAGGTAGCGTGCTCGCATCTGGCGATGTTGAAGCCACTCGCTGTGCCGATGATCAGGTGTAAGTTCTTGCCCTCCTATCGTGTACCTTGCGTGGGGTCTAACAGTTTCGTCAGTAAGATAAGGGGCTTCTGTATCGAATTGAATGAGATCGATGGCAACTTGAGGCAAAACCCGCTGATCCGAGACTGCAAGGTGTGTTCACGGATGTGCTTGCTTCAGGGGTATGCTTTTACTAACTCTCGATCACACTTGTACGAAGGGACAAGAGCGAGGAGTCAATTCTTGGGAGCTACATTGTTACCGAGTTGAACGAATGACCCAAGTTCCTTAAGGCAAACTGGCATTGGACCTATCAGGGTTTACTTCAAGTGTTTCCAACGTATGCAAACCGAGGTTTGCAATCACCTGAAGGGCCGGCTACTTGCTTATACTGTCCTGGTTACTTATGTAACTCTTGAGGATCAATTAAGCACGCCTGTGAATTCCGATTGCCCATGTACGAAGTGTCCTAAGGGTGCCTTTTCTCGCCTTCGCCACTCCCTGGAGGGCTATGGCATATGGTGAGATAAGTGGGCTTCCAGTCTAAGCCGCGCTGTCGTCGACTTGTCCCAGCCAAATCTCGGAATCGAGCCATCCGTGTGGAATAACTTGGATCAGACGGTTGACCTGGTCATTAATAACGGTGTTGCTGTCCGTTGGGTCAAACGATATGCGGATATGAAAACCGCTAGCGTAAATTCTACCATCAACGCAATAAAGCTTTGTAGCGAAGGAAGGCACAAGACCCTTACCTTTGCCGGCTCCATTAGTGTCCTTGAGATACTGAGTACTACGTCAACCTCCCAAATAAGCAGATCAGCACTGGACAAGGAGCCATTCTTGAGGAGGATGACATGATGGGCAGCCACGCTGGTCTTGGAACGGGTCACGACCAGACCAAGTGGGTTTCACAGCAACATGTTTGTGAGGCCGGCAGAAGATGTCTCGGCGGTACGGCTGCACGACCTGGATAGATTCTGGGTGATATCGAGACGGGTGCTTGCAACTCTGCCGATTTCTTGATCCGAGTGCTCGAGGGTTGCATCCAGCTAGGTGTCCGACTTCACATCGTCAACACTGTTGACGCTTTACCAGTAAGCACGTCGCCAATGTGGTCGTGGCATGTACCCTCAACCTTCGTCCCTATGATGTTCATGTCGCCCAAATCGCCAGCGACCCCCGTCTAAGAATGAACGAATATTTGTTCAGTCTTGAGTACTTCGGATACAAATCTCCTGAGGTTGAATACATACAGTGGAAGGGTGAGCCGGAGAACTATGTTACCGCCGGTAGACAAAGAAGGGTCAGGAGCAACATGCTCTCATGCCTCTGTACCACTTACCTGTCAACGATTTCCCTGCCAACGCTAGAGCCCCTGAGCTTTCCGACCCCAACATCGTTAATATCCTCAAGGAAGATGCGGAGCACTGGACTGGTATCGATGAGAGTTCAGGATATGGTGTTTCCTGTGATAATATCAGCCGATTCTTACGATTCCTAACCGATACTCAATTCGTTTCTTAGGCTACAGGCTGGGAACGACCACTTCCTGACATCAACCTGGCGGCGGCTCAACCTGAAGCTGTTAGTGCCGTTGGTGTCCATGGCCGTGGCCGTGCCCTCGCTGCTACAGCGGCAGCTGGCGTCCCCAAGCTCTAGATAAACTTTCAAGAGATGTAAAGAGTAAGAGGAAACAGAAATGTCAAACTACACTCGGGTACTTCATCTTGACGGTGTATTTCGATCAAGTATTGTGTGTTTAAGCTTCTGTCGAGATCGCCTTGTCATATCAAATAGCTCAGAAAGAGGTATTCTCGAGCCAGAATTTGTAAATTTTATCATTCTTTCTTATCTGTTCACGTAGATTGGGGGGTGTTTGCTAAAGCAAGTATCTACCTGGGTACTTCGATGCAGTGTTACACGAAAACTGGGCGACCTGCGACGTTACTCTTGGTCAAGCTTTGATCACCTTTGCTCCGTGATGCTCACAACCCTCTAAACCCTGCGAATAGACCATGAATTGCAACCATCGCCGCCTCGTATTTGCATTGCATCATACCGACTTTCTAGCAACCCCGTCTCTCCTCTAGACATGCTTGCGTACGACACTGAGACGTCATGCAAGATAAGGTTAGGTGCTCTGATCCCTCGAACTTCATAAGGAACAGGCTATTTTTAAGATTCATATTATTAAGTCTTCCTAGAATTATTCCTTAACCGAAAGCATCCTGCCAAATGTCGGAACATAAGTTGGAGACACTGCTTTCAATGCTTGAATCCGTCCATTGTAGTATAGAATAATTGTCTCTAACCTAACGCAGCCTTGAGGACCTCAATCTGCTCTAAGATACTTGATCGGCTCGTGCCTCCTTTGGCCGATTTTGCTTCAACACTTGTCTCATACTTGAACACGCCCATAATATCATCCGGGAATCGGCTATCAATAGCCTTCAGTTGCTCAAGCGTAAGCTCATTCATCGGGACACCCAGCTCCTCACTCTTTGCTACACATCGCCCAGAGATGTGATGTGTCTCGCGGAAGGGTACACCGAGTGCCGTAAGTCTTTCAGCTAGATCTGTAGCAACCATAAAGGGATCCAGTGCAGCCAACATTCGTTCTGGCCGAATGGTGAGTGTAGTAAGGATGCCGTTTGCGATCTGTATACTATCAGAGATAGTTTTAACATGATCTAGCATAGGCTCCCAGCTTTCCTGTAGATCTTTGTTGTATGTACTGGGTAGGCCCTTCTGCGTCATCATGAAACCACTCAAGTGTCCAAAGGCTCGGCCAGCCTTTCCGCGTAATAGCTCAAGGCCATCGGGGTTACGCTTTTGCGGCATAAGCGATGAGCCTGTAGAATAACTGTCTGAGCAAGAAATGAAGCTAAACTCCGTGGTGGAGTAGATGATAAGATCCTCAGCCCATCGTGAAATGTGCTGCATGAATAGACTGCCCCATTGAAGGAATTCAGTTACGAAATCCCTGGAAGCAACAGCATTCATAGAGTTCCACATAATACCATCAAACCCAAGCTCTTTAGCCATCATCTCACGGTCAATATCAAAGACATTGCCGGAGAGAGCGCCACAGCCAAGAGGGCTCTTGTTGATCCTCTTCAGACACTCGCGGAGTCGTTCGATATCATCCATAAAGCTGAAGCCAAATGACATCAACCATTGAGACCAACGAATTGGCTGAGCGCGCTGAAGATGTGTATACCCGGGCATTAGATGGTCGCTAAAATAGTCAGAAGGGATCGCTTGGTCAGAGGCGAGGTATTGGGCTTACATCTCAGACTCAGCACGAGCGGTAATAACCTTAACGAAGGCAACAAGCAGGCTGTCGATCTCTTGAATTCGTTCACGCAGCCACATACGCATATCACAGACCACCTGCTCGTTTCGGCTGCGGCCTGTATGCAGCTTGCCCGCAATGTCCTTACCAATAATTTCGCCAAGTCGACGCTCATTAGCAGTATGGATCTAGACCCAGTACGTCAGCTATAATATACCGAGTAGCTAAGGATATGAAGTAGTGCCTCACATCTTCATCATTGGACTTGATGATAAAGGTATCTGCCTCCCACTCTTTCAGAACCTCGTGAAGACCCCTCTCAATTTCAGCAAAGTCGTCATTGGAAATAATACCAGACTTTGCGTTGGCACGGGCAAAGGCGATACTGCCGAGAATATCTTCTTTGTATAGGTGCTTATCGTAGGAAATACTCGCATTGTATTGATGCATAAGAGGATCGATGCCGCCTGTCATTCGTAAGCTTAACATCCGCTTGGTCGACGGAGGGGTAAGGTTGAACGTAACGAACCAGTGAAACGTCCACCCCAGAGCATGCCCTCGGCGGGCGCCTTGTCAGTACCCATGATGGGCTAGAGAAGCAAATATTGCGTATGCCGGTTGAAGTTGCTGCGGTTCGATGAATCAATTCCCGTCTGGCGCCGCAACTTGTACTTATCAGATTGCAGCAGTCATATGAAAAAGATTTCGTGGGGCAAGAGCGACACCGGCAGTACCCCTCCTCACGTGACAGTCGGTGCCCCTCCTTGCTTCCAGAACCCTTTGGCCTTAGTGGGGACTGGCCCCGCGGCTTGGACGGCAGGGACGGGAAGGGGACCGGGGGACTAGGTTTCTGTCAGGGGGCAAAGGACATCTAAAGTATGGAGGTCCATAGGTAGCCGGAACTTAAAAGAGAGCAGACAGTACTTTTGTGTTTACTGTAGTCTGTAGAGTCTTGGTGAGCCCTCATTTGACTGAGTAGGACAAGCGTACCTTAAATGTACCTATTTTGGTGGTAGTTCGACCAACGCGATATCATTTAGACACGCTACTAACCTACTAGGTACCTACCATATTGATCTTCCAGAATTGTCCAGGTATGGTGACGATGTACCCTTTTGGAAGGTCAGTTGCTTTCATCATGGAGGGAGGAGGTGCGTACCCTAAACCTCGCCGTCTCGAGCACTAGTAAGCATTTCTTACGACTAGGCTTCGTACTATACAACTGACAATCTATCTAGGGACAGATCCTTCAGCAATTTCAACAACCTAGCAGATTCTCTCAAGGCTGGTTTATTCTAGGCGTTCGAAATTGTTGCTACTACCTCTGGCCAACTTGCGCGAGAGGCAGGGGACGCTGGGCAACGTGTGTGGTCAACGAGCCTCACTGTTCTCTTGATTCTATGAGGGTTCGTGTGCCAACCGTCACCACACTGGTAAATGGCATCGGTGTTCATACAGAACATCACTGTTTCAAGATGAGGGCAATACCACTGAGAGACTCCACGACATCGTCGGTCAGCAATTTGCCAACCCAGAACCACCCCAGCAGACCACTGACAAAGTTCTCCGAGGCACGGATTTTCGGATGATCGCTCTTGGAAAGGATCGAGACACTGTAGGCGAGTTGATTGGTGAAAGATTCCGTTGCCTGCGATGCATATGACTGAAGGTTCAACTTACCTACAAGCAAGAGACTCTCTGCAGATGGTATATTTATATTAAGCTCACAAATGGCTTCTACGCTGTCCAGTCCTCGATAGATAAACATTATCACCCCCTTTCGATTCAAGGCCAGATGGAAATGCCCTAAGTGCAAGAGAAGAATGACGCGTTGGAAGAAAGACTTGCTACGAGTGCAGTTTCCATCTTTCTAACTGCAGAGCAAAAGCACATTACGAAATATGCACTTTTTGGCCGTGGAGAAATGCAATAAGAGGAAATTCCGTTGATAGAGAAAAGAATCGTTTTCATGAATTTAGACGAGATTAGACCACTCCATGAGCTGTCATGACATCGAGGACCTCATTGATACATAACTACCTATGTACGTAAAGGTAGCTGAGGAACCAAACCATCCCCCTTCTCCATTATTATACCTTCCTATATACCATCTAGAAGCACGATTCTTCAAAGACCTTCATCACTTAGGGCTCTATAGGTGCCATTCGATCATGACTGCTTGCACTATAGACTCAACAAGGTTGGGGTAAATTCACCTGCTCCCTCCATGTTTAGATCTGGTGTTCAACCGCTTTTGTGGTGGCGTTGGCTGGGGAGTTAGCTGGGATACCCTGCAAAAGAGTTTACATTAAATCTCTATAATCTTTGCGAGACTCTTTCCAAGGATAGAAAGTTGACCCCTGAAGCCTAGGTATGACTCTAGGGCTGGTGCCACAATGACATATCGCTCTTGCATCCATACAAAGGGCTTTTAATACCAGAAACTATCTCCAGCAGTGGACTGTGACCAGAAGTGGATGAAAGATCTATCATGAAATGGTCAACGACCTATTCAAACGCTTACACGAAGCGACGCCTGATGTTGACATGGGTCACATCTCTCGTGATGACAATTAATCTATAGACGATAATGATGAAGAGGAAGAGTTTGATCATCATCTTAATGAAATGATGAGCGATATCGAAGGTGAAGACCAAGTCAGTGACGTCAATGAAGTCATGAGTTTTGTGGGAGACAAGGAGTATATTGATGAATAGTTTCCTTGGGCCTTGTACAGTTCCCTTGTCTGTACTTTTACCTGAAAGGGGTCTTCATCTATTGCAGGAATGTTGCGGCGACTTGGTATTAGATTATTAATCCAGATAGTTGGCCTGCATAAGTCTCTGGTTCCTATTTCTTTACGTTAGTAGCTAATTTCAAGCGTTGGTGCCGATATGAAATGCTTGTACGCTGTGCCGTTCACAATAGCCTGAGTATCGAGTCATCCGTAAGGGCCAGTTTTTCTGTCGCTGGTATAAATTGGCCCCTCTTAAAAAAGGCTAGACAAAAGTATTCTAACCTCAGATATTCAGTCAACCTGGAGGCTCGGAAGAGCCGTGAATTATACTACCTATTCTGCTCATTTACATTTGTATGGGTGTGACTACCTACTCCGTATTGACAGTCCCTACTAAGGTACGGGTCCTGGGGAAGGTGGAGCACTTAACGCGCTTGGTTTCACGCCGCGTCGCGACTATCCAATCCAATGAATATCACCAGGATTCGTCCAGAATCGTTCATAATTGATTGTTAATCTCTTAGCAGCGACAACTACTCTTAACCATAACATAAGTGATTGTTCAATTATAGCACGCGAGGATGGCACCTTCGGAAGCGGAACTCCTCGCCAATTATCTCATCCAGCCATCGACCTTGACCGCCATCGTAACACTTGAGCAGTTCAAGGCGCTCTTCCCCCGCCCGCTACAATCTTCACCTCAAGTCCGATCGCTATTTCGAGACCTACAGGCCCAGCGTACAGATCTCCTCGAGCAGGTCGCTGAGAACATTGCTGATGAAGCGAAACGGGGAATTACAATGCGGCGAGAAGTCGTACGAGCCAAGCGTGAGGCAGAGCGAGAGGAGATTGATGCCGAAATCGAAATGGAGCGCGCAGTATGTGCATTCGAGAAGTATTAATGTTACAAATACTAATCAAAGCTAGCTGTTTGGTGACGCATCTGGTGCAGCGAATGCTAAGCATACCCTCAACTCTGTTATCCCCGAACTAGAGGGGGCAGTGGGCGCCCTTGAGGCTGAAATTGAGCATTTAAAAGAGGAAGAGGCAGCCGTGCTCGAGTCTGTGCAACAGACTGTAGGGGCACTGAGTGATCTAAGATATGGCAAATTCGCCAATGGTCAGATAAGCGAGGAAGTAATTGATGGCCTCAAGAATGTGGAGGCAGCCTGCGAGAATAAGTCATAAATCATCAAATCACGGCAATGAGCTCTACGAGTTCACATGACAGTGAGGGCAATCGCCTTGGATCAGAAAATTGATATGATTGAGCGCGACAAATTGGCATCTTTCTAGGCACCCAAGAGCTTGGCGACTTAATCATTAAAGCCCACCAAGCAATTTCTAAAATCAATTATTGGGCGCGCTGAGCACCAGCCTGCGGAGCACCGTTCATACCCTGCATGCGACGGGACCTGCCAAGTATTAGCATCATACACGCATCGTTCGCGAATTTGGAAAACTTACATCATGGTGCGGCTGCCGAAAGAGACGACAAGCATGAACAGCCAGTTGGGAATCAGACCCATCGCCCACATGAGGTAACCGAAAGGAACAGCCATGCCGAACTCAGCAAGCTTGCCGTTGAAGGGGTGGAACCAGCCGCTGTCGATACGGCGGAACTCGCCCTTGCTACCAGACTCCTGGAGAGCAACCAGAGTGTCGGAAGTGGTGGTGGTCAAGTTAAGTCTCTTGCTGTAGATCTCGACGGGCGCAGGCTCGGGGAGCATCTCGATGATATAGAGGCTGGCGGGGCCGGCAGACCAGGCATTGCAAAGAATGGGCTGGTTGTCACAGTTCAAGTACGCCATATGAGGGGTGTTCTCGAGGAGCGCAAACTTGGCGGCAGTCTCGTTGAAGGCCTGCTCGACAGTTCCGCATCGGCCTGTGGTTGCATGTTAGTTAGATGTCAATATGTATGTAAGATGTGATGACAAGTGTAAATCGCCTAATGTATTGTGCGTAGCGCTGCATTGCCGTTGATCAAACGTACCATAACAGGTCTTGTTTCCGCCAGAAATAAGCAGCCACCACTCCTCGGGAGTAGTAGCACCAGCGGAAACAGGCTCGTAGAGTGTCTCTCTCCAGTTCTCAAGTGTCAGGACGTTGAGTCTCATGGAACCAGCCTTGGCCTCAGCAGCAGCAACAGGATCATGATGGCCCGGGTTGGGAATGTACGAAGCAAACTGTCCGATGACATTTTGGAATTGAGCCTTGTACTGGTCAATAGGTGAATCCTGAGCTGCGGCGAGGGCAGGCAGGGCCGCTAGAACGGTGGACGACGAGAAGCGCATAGTGGCTATTGAAGTGAATAAGCTTGCGATGATTGGCAGTAGAGTAGGGCGCAAGCTAATCAACTGCGTTGACCTTGAGTACTAGCTACGTAGTAGATGGGCTGGAGAGGAATAGAGAAGAAGAGGAGAAGGGAGGGCGGAGAAGAGAAGACAAGCCAAGACAGGCAATGGCCAGATGGAAGATGAACGGGTTCCGGTGGAGATGAGGAGATGAATGGATGGATGGGTTGGGTTGGGTAGGTTGGCTACTGTCTCTATGGCTGAGCTTGGATAAAGACCCCGGTGAAATTGGATGCACGGGAAAAGCTGGACCCTTGTATCGTTGGGGATATTGTTCAGTAGCTTACTTTTGGTCACTATTACCTGGGCTGCTGACTTATACCGAACTTGCCTACTAGCTAGAACTATGGAGTAGAACCCCTAAGAAACAGATACGGTCCTTGGGTTTAGGTAGGTAGGTGAAGGACAATTAAGCTCTCCACAGCTACCTACGTGGACACCGCACTTTTAGATATAATAGGCACCTACTCAAGGAAGTTGATGCTAATGATACCCATATTGAAATGTCCTTTATCCATATGGCGAATTCCCCGTGCAAAGTATGTAAATAGGACCCTGCCTCCCTACGTATAGAAAGAAACCAATGATGACACCTATCAAGCAACACCCAATTTGATAGCTCCGGACTCTCATGACAAACGTGCTTCAGAGCTAACCCATGTCGTTTTAGTTATCACCTAGACCAGATCCACCGAATTGGACAATCCTTCTCAGTCACTCCACATGGAAAGCTGTGCTTCGCAGCTCCCCCAACAATACCACCCATGACCACTAAGTTCTAACATAAAGACACGGACCGACACTTATTCCGGGACGTCCCATGTCCTTTGTCGAACGCACGCGTCTTCTATTGAGTGATTCACGGTTCACGACCAGACCTTATTAGCAAGGTTATACTCTTAATCTTACACCAACTAGTCTTCCTAGGTACCCATCTTGTTGGCATATTTATTTCCCTATACATCTCTGTCCCTCGTTGTTTGTGCCATTGTTTTGACCACATTTGCTCCTTCTCGCAACGACGACATCGCCGCCAATATCCTCCCGTCGCATCCACGTCCATCATGAACCCTCAGATGGGCCAGCAGGCAGCTGCCGGACAGGCTCAGCAGCGCCCTCCACCTATGTATCAACCAAGTCAAATCAGGAATTTGCCGACACTGAGCGACGAGGAAAAGTCAAAATATGAAGCTGGCTTACAGGGACTTTGGAACAAAGCCAACGGGTCCCCCCAGAACAGCCAGGAGCACATCGCTGCACGTCAGAAAATTATAGAATTCTCCAAGATGCTCATCTCCAAGATCCAACAAAGACGTTCCCAGCAGATGCAGGGACAGAACGCCCAGAACCAGCAGGCTCGCCCTCAGCAGATGCAGCAGATGCAGCAAAGCGCTGCCGGGCAGACGACTCAAGCACAGCCCCAACAACAACCTGCTGGTGCAGCTAGTGCAACTACGGGCAACCAAACTGCAGCAGCAGCAGCAGCAGCCGCCCGACGAAACCAAGTTCAAATTCCCGAACACATCCAACAGCATGTCAATAGGATTACATTTCGAGCTCCAGCCCAGGTGGCAGAGAAATCAGGTGCCGATGCAAGTAAATGGATAGAAGAGATCAAGGAGCGCTATACGAGAGCGCTGTTGACAATGGACAATAGCAAGCAGAAGGTTGCCCAAATCGACAAGATAATCAGCGACAGAGCGGCAGCTGGGCAGCCATTTAAGGAGGAGGAGCTTCGGCAGCTGCAAGTTAGGAAGGAGCAACAGCTCAAGGCGCATTCAGATGCTCATAAGTGGGTTGACAGTGTCCGCAAGCAGCAGGGAAACTTGCAGGGCACTGGCCAGGCACAAGCTCAGGCACAAGCTCAGGCACAGGCTCAGGCACAGGCTCAAACGCAAGCCCAAAACGCCGCGAGAACCTCACAACAAAGTGCTCAACAGTCTGCGCCAGTTCAGCAGGCCGCAGCGACTCAGCAAACCCAACCCCAGGCCCAGCCTCAGCAACAACAGCAGCCGCAACAGGCACAACCTCAAACCCAAATAGCACAAAATCAACCTCAAGCAGCTCAGCAGCAGAGTAACGTCCAGAACAGCGCCCAGAACACCACTGCCCCCGTCAACGCTGCCGTCGAGGTTGCTAAGCAGCAGTTAGCCGCCGTCAGCCGAGCTTCTCCAGTTAACGGAACACCAGGAGCAACATCAGTGCAGGCGCGCCCAGCGCAAGGGACGCCTCAACCCGGACAACAGCAACTGCCAGCTGCGCAAGTTCAGGTCAAACAAGAACCTGGCACTGCTCCCATAAATCCCGCGATGGCTTCAGCTGTGCAGAACCAGGCTGGAACTCCAACCCAGCAGAATGCTCCACGAATTCCTACGCCTCAGCAAGCGGCAGCGGCAGCGGCCCCAGTGACGGCGGCAGGCCCCCAGCGGGCTCTCAGTCACTCAGCTGCTATGGATCTCGCGAACCAGAAGGCTACTAGCACCCCCGGAAGTGCGCCGGTGCCTGGCCGGCCTGCCGCTGCTGGGACACCTACACCAGGCAGTGCAGTGAATCAAGGAGTGATGGGACCCAACGTTCCCCAACAACCAACTCCACAAGGCCATCCTCACGCACATCCTCCGCAACCCCAACAAACACCAATGCAGTCTAAAATGCCTATCCCCAAGGTGCTCCCCGACAAAGCCACAGCCGTACCGCAAGGTGTTACGGTTGGAGGCGGAGTGAACACGGGTCGACCTACGATGTCTCAAGGAAGCGGAACGCTCGGCGGCGTTATGAATCAACCTGCGATGGCCAGAATCCCGGCATACAACCACGAAGCTGAAGGAGATCATGTTTTGAGCAAGAAGAAATTGGATGAACTTGTTCGGCAAGTTTGCGGAGGACCAGCCGAGGGGCAGGATGGAAACCTGCTTACTCCTGAAGTTGAAGAGGTAAGCGCTTTCGCCGATCACACCCTGAATAAAGTGGCTAACTTGATCTTAGAACGTTTTGAACATGGCAGACTCATTTGTTGACAGTGTCTTACACGCGGCCTGTCGAAACTCCAAGGAGCGCGGATCAAAGGTGCTCGAGATCCGCGACATCCAGCTTGTGCTGGAGCGAACCTACAACATTCGCGTCCCTGGATACTCATCTGATGAGCTGCGCACCGTCCGCAAGATTCAACCGTCGACTGGATGGATTGCCAAGATGAGTGCTGTCCAGGCAGCGAAGGTCATGCCAGGCAAGGGTGAATAGAAACTCCAGGCTGTGGGGGAGTAGCTGGTAATTGGAGCCAAGTCCCCGAACAAAAAACTTGAACATGGTTCATTTCGTATTTTAAACAAGCTGGCGTTGGGTGTATACCCGGAACAAACTGGCGTAAAAGGGGTATTCGGTCAGATATGGAACATTTTATTAACAAGATGCATGCAATGCTATTTCAGTCTGAGATGAACTTCATCTCGAGTTTTTGAACCCGACAACAAGCCAATGGCTGGACACCTGCTATTATCTCGATATGTTTCGTAGTCGTACCAAAATCCGTTAATGCTGTAACTGAAATGGCTGAGATGCAAAATCGTAGGAATACGGAACTTGGATTCAGGCACTGTTCATAGTATCTTGCGGCTGCATATTGCTATCATGAATATTTACTCTTCAATGACCAAGCCATCAAGAGCTTCCCTCTCTCATCGTTGATGGATGTTAAAGTGGCAGACATAACTTCTGCATAAAACTGAACTGCACAGCTTTTCGCGCTATCCTTTGTGCAATGGCAAGGCTGCTGCAGGCAACATCGAGACGTCACTGCTTCGAGCCCCACAAGGTGCCAGCTTATTAAGATCAGACAATACTTTAGTGGTACCTGTCGACACAGCAAGACAACCCACATTCAGTAAGTACCTTTACAGCCAGTTTCGTTGTCGCCTCAGTTGCCCACTGGCCAGTTATCAAGCCCCAGTCTCCATTTGGTGAGCTAGCACCAACAACCAGCAGCAGCATCTTGAACATCTCCCGATTTCATCACCAAACTCTCCACGATCACGGTCTTGACCATTCCCTCCTTGACGCGGATCTTGTTTTCAAGGGTTCGACACCTTGCACTATTCCAGCCAACTCACTGCAAACTCTCCCACGCGGACGTCGTGACGAGTTGAGGCGCGCGCACGATTCACGGGGTCTACAGTCTTCTTCCACTATCGTCATCAACAGCTTCTGCTCTGACAGATTCAACCTCATATTTTCGCAATACATATAAAATCTCATCGTCATGCCTAGCAAGACGCCAAGCAACAACGGCAAGAAGCCTGCTGGGAACAACGTTCAGAAGAACAAGGACGTTGAGATGACAGACAGCACAAAGCCCAAGGGCAAGAAGCCCGCCAAGGATGGTGATGAAGAGATGACTGTTGTCGTTCCTCCTTCCAAGTCGAAAAATTCTGACAAGGCAGCGACTGATGCCGAGGGCGATGTGTCAATGGGCGAGGAAGAGGAAGAGGTCAAGGTTGACCCTGTGGCACAGACTATAGCAGGTGAGTAGTTCCTATTGGAGCTCGACAAGTTCAAGCACAACAGTAACTAACATTCGGCCTTCGCCGCAGATATTAAGAGCAATTTTGCTTTGATAGACCGTGCCGTTTCCCACTTCGATGCCAGATTCTCCCTCCGCGCCCTGCGATCTATTTCCATCCTCCGCAAGCGGTTGACCCCCGATATCATTGCACAGGTCATTTCCGAGGCTTTCCCAGCTACCGCCAACTCGAGTGTTATTGTGAAGCCACTCCTCTCTGCCATTGAGCGCGAGGATGTTACTCTCGGTCGACAGAGTGCTTCAGAGATGGAAATCGACGAGGCTAAGACGCCTGGTAAGAATGGTTCTAAGAAGGAGGCCAAGGATCCCATTCCTGAGATCGACATCTTCCTCGGCATTCTTGTCCAGGTCTTCCTCTTTGACTCAAAGCAGTTCCAGCGCGGAGCCGACTTCTCCAAGTACCTTTCGGACAGGGTCCAGTCTCTCAACCGCCGCACGCTCGACTCTTTGTCTGCCAAGGTTTACTTCTATTATTCCATCTTCTGCGAGCACATCGCACCTCTCCCGCCTTCCCCTCAATCTCCCGTGGTTGCCATCCGACCGATCCTCCTCGCCGCTCTTCGAACCGCCGTGCTTCGAAAGGATGTCGACACACAGGCTTCGGTCATTGTGCTTCTGCTGCGAAACTATCTATCGACTTCCCACATCAACCAGGCTGATCTCTTGGTCTCGCACACCCAGTTCCCCGAGAATGCTGTCAACAACCAGGTTGCGCGATTCCTTTACTACCTTGGTCGCATCCGAGCCATTCAGCTGCGCTACACCGAAGCTCACGAGCATCTAACTGCTGCCACTCGAAAGGCTCCTTCTAGCAACTGTGCGCTTGGATTTGCTCAGACAGCGACTAAGCTGCTTTATGTTGTTGAGCTGTTGATGGGTGATATTCCTGACCGGGCCATGTTCCGCCAGCCAACAATGGAGGTCGCTCTCCAGCCCTACTTCCTGCTAGTCAAGTCGGTTAGAGTGGGCAACCTCGAGGACTTTGAGACAGCAATTGCTGATCATGCCGATACTTTCCGACGAGACGGCACCTACAGCCTTATCCTCCGTTTACGACAGAACGTTATCAAGACGGGCATTCGCATGATGTCGCTGTCTTACTCTCGCATCTCTCTTCGAGACATCTGCATCCGGCTCCAGCTCGGTAGCGAGGAGTCGGCAGAGTACATTGTTGCCAAGGCCATCCGCGACGGCGTGATTGAGGCTACCTTGGATCGTGAGAGGGGTTTCATGAAAAGCAAGGAGGTTGGTGATGTCTATGCCACCCGTGAACCGGGTGAGGCGTTCCATGATCGAATCCGAGCCTGCCTGGCTCTCCATGATGAAAGTGTTAAGGTTTGTTTCTCGTTACTCTTTTGGCAAAACTAAATCTAACCTTCACTAGGCTATGCGATTCCCCATGAACCAACATCGCCTCGAACTGAAGAACGCCCAGGAAGCGCGCGAGCGCGAGCGTGAGATGGCTAAGGAGATACAAGAGGGTGACTTGGATGAGGATGACCTCGGCGGAGACTTTGATGGTATCTAACTTTGCATATCATCTGGTCTTGAGCATATGCTCTGGATCACGCTTAAGAGTTCCTCTTGCGGATAGCATGGGGTACTCTTGACTGTAGTCTCTACTAATGACCTGCTTGGCGCTTAGAGTCACGGTGGTTGTTTACTGGAACACGGTGATAGAAGGGGAAAGAGCCCGGGGTTTCAAAGGCAATTGAGACCTCCATGTATGCATATTCGATGCTTAGTCCTGAGAAGATGAATTTGGGAGCATAAGTTTGCTTGTGTCGTATACCGAGTCGTGCTGCGAGAGATTTGGGTAATGCTAGCAAATAATATCAGCCATAGCTACCTACGCAGGAAGAGGGTTTTAGACAGCAATTGCCTATAACACTCAAAGACTCTTCTTAAGGCAAGGTTTTGACCCAAGGTATTAACTATATCCAGTCTAACAGCTTCTTAGCATTCTTTTCAATACTAAATCTAGCTATAATATTATTACGTATCAAAATCTACTAATAAGAAAATATAAAATTAATTACAACAACAGGGCTTGCTTCTATTAGCTTAGATAATATCTCTAGATATATTTAAAACAGGCTTACTGGGCGCTGGCCTAGACCTATAGCCCATGTTACAGGCGCCATAGCTAAGACTAGGTTACCTTGAACTTAATTATCCAGTACAACAACTTGATGAACTTGCTTCATTCTTCATTAAATGCCGTGAGCTACCACCACACACTACAGCAAGCAGTCAGATTTCTTGGTCAATTGAGCTTTTCGAGAGAAAGTCGGGAATTCATTAGAAGTATATAGACTCTAAAATTGTTGCTTCAACACAACAACTTGGGGAGCTGGCGCAACGGTAGCGCGTCAGATTCCAGTTTGTGCACTGGAGATTCCTGAAGGTTATCGGTTCAAATCCGGTGTTCCTCATAGTTTTTGTTTTTTGATATACCTATCTCAATAGTCAATCAGTTGCAACTTATTCGTATTAAATGCTTACCGAGTAACAAGATGGGGAGCTGGCGCAACGGTAGCGCGTCAGATTCCAGTTTGTCCACTGGAGATTCCTGAAGGTTATCGGTTCAAATCCGGTGTTCCTCACATCTTTTTTTAAAACCATGCATCACATATTTTTATTTTCAGCTCTTAACTAACTTACTTACTTACTTACCTACCTACCTACCTACCTACCTACCTACCTACCAAGTAAATAAAGACCTACTCTATCTACTATCTACTACTTACTTGGTTTGGACTTTTGTTTGCCAGCATTCTATTATAGTGGTCCAAGTAATATTATGCCAGGTTTGCTTGTTGCTAAGAACTGGCGATCCTGGTCAATTTCTACGCCCTTGCATCGACACGGGTGGATATGGATGTGGTTGCCTGATATCTTGCATGACCAAGCCACGATCTCGCATTCTTTCTTAACCTCCACTTTGTTCATATCCGATATGGATACATTATCCATCCATGTATGCATAGCCCTGTTAGCTAACTAACGTCTCTGAGGATCAAGGGGTACAATAAAGTAAGCCTTCATTTAGTATCAACTTCAGTGATTCACAATATCTCTATCGAACCGTTGAGACTTTGAATATGAACATGCCCGAAACATAGATATAAGCCACTAAAAAGTTACAAGTTGAGAGATCATATCCTCTCTTGCCGACGGAAAGTCTGTTCACTCACAACTGCAGAAAATATAACAGCACTGTCTAGGGGTTGATCATCCTGCAATAACGCCAGTAGAGGTCAACAGAAGTCGATGGAAGCCTCCAGGTTTTCCGTGGCATGATCCAAGTTCAAGGTTGACTCAGTCGAAAACTTATGGACGTTGAACCTGTGTGTAGTGCGCCCTGCGCTTGACATTCTTTTGACAAGTTGCAAGGATCCCTTGGAAGCTGGCTGCAAAGTGGGTTATCCACCTGTAAGGCTGATTCAAACTCGATATATCTCCGAACAGATATAAGTATATAAAGGTCAATAGAAGCACTGGAAATCTCTTCTTTTTGAAATATCCATATCAAACAATCTTGAGCCCGCTGCAGCTTTATAACACCAACTCAAGATCTTAACTCGCCAGTTTGAACATGGCTTCCGCTACTGAGCTGCGGCCTACTCAGCCGCCGTCGTTTTCCATACATCAGCAAGCATCAGCATCGACCAAATACCGTGATGAGGTAGACATGAACCAGGCGGTTCATCTCGCCACTCTCTGTCGCAAGAGCATCGTCGACCTCGACACCTACCTTCCGGACTTTAATCCGTCTCACCCTTTCACTGCAGATGAGATCATTGCTCTGCCGGTGGACAAGCATCGAATCGATGACGCCCTTCATGATCTCCCTCGACGCAAGTCTGCTCGCCATAATCTGGCCGTTGCTATTGCTTCACTTCTGTACCCTGTACACAAAGGTTCGTTGACAGCTATCATACGCTTTGAGGAAGATCGCGTGCGACTCCGTGCTTGGGCCGCCTTGCAGCGAAGGTACGACATGCTGAAGGCCACTATCCGCAATGGCCATACAACCCGCGGCCTTTCTAGCGGTGCTGCCCCTGGTGTCCAGGCGCCTGTCTGGGCTTCCCGCATTCTGTCCCAGGGCGCGTGGGACCCTGCTAAGCACCCCATCTCTCTTGGTGGTGTACCGGCTATCCCCATGCCTGTCGAGATCGCCCATGAGGCGGATCTTGCACCTTTCCTGAACCATCTCGAGGCTGGTGGCACTTTTGAGTTGGACAACAATGAGAAGAGTTTCGAGCTGGATGGAGGGCGAGGCGAGCCTTACTACGGCGTCAAAGGCGCCGAATTCCGCAAAGGTGTTGTCTATGAGGATGGCCGTATGGATCTTTGCAAGATGGTCGTTGGGCCCGACCACATCGGCAAACTGATGGACTCGCTTCGACCTAATGAGTTCATTCGACACTTTCTTCTGGGCAATAACATCATTGGCCCCGTGGGTGCTCATGAAATTGCTAACTTTATCCACGACCTTCCTGATCGAATAGATACCTGGTACCTCGCCGGAAATTGCATTGATGGACCCAGTATCAAGATTCTCGTCGATGCCATGATCAAGTCGGAGGCTGTCACCAATATCTGGTTGAAGCGCAATCCGCTTGGAACAGATGCATCCGGGGACCTGTATAGACTCATCACTAGAGTAAAAAGTTTGCGAACTCTGGACCTCGATCAAACTCAACTAGGCGACCTAGGAGTCGCGGACCTCTTCAACCGCTTGGCTAGCCACAAGATGGATGAGGGTGCTAAACTCTCCCTGAAGCACATCTATCTCAATGGAAACGGCATCTCCTCTGAAGGTGCCAAGGCAATTGGCAAGTTCCTCCTGTCACCGCACTGCGGTTTGACCTCCATCTACATGTCATCAAACCCACTTGGGGATGATGGTGCGGAAGCCCTTGCTCAAGCACTGCCGAAGGCACCGTATCTGGCTCGATTGCTCTTACAGTCGATTGGAGTCAGCACCAAAGGTGCCATTTCGCTGTGTAAGGCTGCTACCGGCCATCCATCTCTCGAGGTATTTGATCTCGGCCAGGCTTTTGCCACTCAGGATCTCGGACAGGCCTACAACTTCATTGAGGACGATGCTGTGCCTGCTATTCAGGAGCTCATCCAGACCAAGAGCCATCTGGCATATCTCAACTTTGGACACATGCCTGTCACACCCCCAGCATTCAGAACTATCTCGGAGGCAGTGCTCAAGAACTCGACCCTCGTCTACTACGCTGCCTACTCGGTTTTGCCAGACCCAACCCTCAAGCCCGTAACCTTCAGACCCACAATTGACACACACTTCACCAACCCAACTGAGCCGACTAAGCCGCAGATCGAGCTAAACAAGGCTGTTCAGGAGCACCTTGCTGCTAACGTTGAGACTCGATATGGCGAAGGAACGTCGTACAGCCAGTTCATGGAGGAGGACAAGCGCTGGCTCGTCAGCGACAAGACGGATGTGCGTAAAATTGACAGCGTGTATCGCAATCGAGATGCTGGCCTCGCCCGTCGCCGACTTTTGACTCTGGTCAAGAATTGGGAGGAGGGGGATGAGACCCTCGACCGTGTCATGGCAGCTCATGCGCCAACTTGCTCTTTGCGTCGACACTGAGCACTTGCTCACTCTTGCTTGCTTGACTCGATGAGTCTAATGATCCTTTTGGGGCGTTGTTTGTAGTAACACAAATTGAAACTGAATATGATTAAACTGCCATGTCGTAACATTGTGATGACGTGTTCTCAATTGGCATAATGTAGGTAGTGTAGATGGTAGGTAGACTCAACACCAGGTCTGGCAGCCTTGGCTGGTTGGAATTGCTTCACAGCACGTGATAGTGCATCTACCTTAAGTGTCCGCTGTACGGATACTTGCCATCCCCGCGTCGCGTCTCTGCAGCTTATGCATTGGTGCATGCAATGCCATACATAGGTAGGTAATGTAGATCTGATCGCATGACTTTACTTTTAAAACCACTCACAAACCCAAAGTCAAATCAAACCTAATAACAATACACATTCTTTAGTCGCACATCAACCATCTTTCCAATTGCTAGGTATCTTAGGTAGTTATAACTAAGACTGCCCGCCAATACCTACGCTCTTTATTGGTCAACCTCCGCTCCAAGTCAAAGTTCTGTATCATTCATACGACCTAGCCAGCTCACTCGACCACGTTCCTGTATCGAGGGTCGCACAGTGATGCCTCAAAAGCGCAAGCGGCCAGACCAAGACCCCGCCGAACCAAAATCCGCATCTGCATCTGAGTTCGCATCCGCAGCCAAATCACTATATTCCGATCCTCAATCCAAACCCACCATCGCGCGTCGGGCGACGCGTCAAACCCCGGTTATTCCGCCAACACCAGTCTTAACAACACAACCACAACCACAGCCACGCACGGAAACTGCTGTGCCGCCGCCTATAATACCCGCGCTCTCATCAGCTTCCTTGAAGACAGCAATTTCTCCAGAACAGAAGCGTAGTCGGGCCTACAACGATCCTCCTCCGCCGCCTCCGTCGCAAAACACTGCCACGGCGCAAACACAACACTCCCCTCCTGTACTGAGATGGGCTCCGCTTGAACAGCCAGGCCCAGTAACAAGGCCTCCCCGTCCCCCTCCTGCAACAATGACAGCCGTTCCCCCTCCTCGGCTCTCTGCTGCCGGCCGGCCGCCCTCAGACTTGGTTGCGCCTGAGATTACCTACCATGTGCCTCAGTCGCATACAAACTCGTTGCTGCGGACCTCGGCTCTTGTCCGACCTCATGGCCCTACCGCACAACCGCCGCGTATACTCGAACGACCGCCGCCTCCCACAGTTACACCGGTTCACCCCCCGAAGCCCCCCGTGGCACCCTCTGTACGTCCGCCTCTACGAGCCGATCGCAACATTGATAAAGTCGTGTTGGGCCAGATGTGCTTCAGCACGTGGTACCCTAGTTACTATGGAAAAGAAGTGCTGGGCGAATCATCAGGAAATCTAGGCAAGGCGGGCAGTCAAGACACAGGCGCAAAGGACCAAGCTACAGGAGGCAAATCATCGTCTCGACGGGATCGTGAACATCACCCCGTAGTCAATCGCCTTTATGTTTGCCCCAGCTGCTTCAAGTATTCTAAAGAGTTGGTCACCTGGTATCATCATGTCCATGTATGTGAGCGAAAGGCTCAGATACCGGGTCGCAAGATATACGTCCACCCACGAGGACGCAGAAAGATTCTTGTGCCCCATGACACCAAACCTTCTGGGCCCAAGCGACGAAAGGGAGAGGGAAACATCCGATACGTAGAGGAGATTGTACACGACGAAGGAGAATGGAGCATCTGGGAGGTCGATGGAGAAAAGGATGGGGTAAGTTTACATATTATTACGAAACGAGCCGCGATCCTGATATTCGGTCTTAGCTCTTTTGCCAGAACCTGTCACTCTTCGCAAAGCTTTTCCTCGACAACAAATCCGTCTTTTTCGATGTTACAGGCTTCAACTACTTCCTACTCATCTATACGCCTCCGACTCGGCCACCGCAGACTGCAGCAGAACCAGACCCCCCGACACCTCGGATCACGGGATTCTTCTCAAAGGAGAAGATGTCATGGGACAACAACAACCTCGCTTGTATCCTTGTATTCCCCCCATGGCAGCGAAAAGGCCTCGGCGCCTTGCTCATGGGAGCTTCATACGAGATTTCGCGGCGAGAAGGTATTTTGGGCGGACCTGAAAAGCCAATATCGGATCTTGGTAAGAAAGGCTACAAACGTTACTGGGCAGGCGAAATCGCGAGATGGCTATTGAATATTAATATGGATGCGAAGACTCCCGATAATGAGGTTCTCGTGGATCTCAATGATTGCAGCAAGGCAACGTGGATTCTTCCCGAGGATTGTCTGCAAGTGTTGAGAGATATGGGTGTTGTCGAAGGAGCAGGCTTGGGCCCCAGTAAGCCTGAGGAGAAGCCCGTCACCGAAGCAGATGCAGAGGAGAAGAAGGGTGAAGAGACAACGAGGACTTCGCCAGCTGCTGATGGGGTAGTGAAGGAAGAAGTTGTGACAGCTGTCAAGATGGTGCCGCGGGTGCGGATAGATAAACAGGCTGTCCGTCGATACGTGGCCGAGAACCGGATCAGTTTAGAGCGCATGTGCGATGCTGCCGGGTTCGTCGAAGGCTATGCGATCAAGGCACCCGACACGGTGGATGGCGAGGATGCGGAAGCAGAGCAATGACAGCGTCGGGATTTGGCTGGTGTGATGTGTTGGCATGTACGTATAGATTAGACGCTTCGGCGATAGTGATACCCTTTTGCTCGGATCAATTGAGCTTCCTCTTGATTCATGATCTGCCTGGACCGAACGTCGGGGTTCTCCGTGGGCTTCAATTTCTCTGCAATGAATCACAGGATGCAGAAAAGATGTAGTGAAATGGCCCAGTTATGATCTCTATGGGATCTTGACATGCAATTGGCCCCTGTGGTTCTTGATTCTTGGGATGCATGCCATGATGGATCTCGAGTTCTCTCATGATGACTTATTGAAGGATTGTGCCGAGGTCGAATGAAGAAGTATTGTCAATGAGGTCGGACGCACAAGTAGTCGAAATTTAGTCCATTTTTTTAAACCATCGAATGAGTCATTGGCGGTGTCTCTATCACAATTGAGTCTTCGGGAGTGTATATGAAAGGTTCATGAGGCCAATGGCTCTGTGTCATTCTATTCATCCCATGTCCGCCAGTACGACATGAGATTTCCTAAAGAGGTAAGGAGCTCAGACAGCTCCATGACTTTTGCACCCGGTCCCTTTTTCCCAGTCCATCCCGATTTTGCCCTGTTGGAAAGCGTTGGCACTAGAATTGGAATTGGCACGCCCCCCTTGAGCCGAAAACTTTTCGTCACGTCAGTGAGTTACAGATAGGCAATCCCAATCTCGGCAGCTTTTGTAGGCGACCCTAGTTGCCCCAGACTCCCAATAGTTGGCCATTGTAGATTTGAGATTCAGATGAGATGAGATGTAAAGTTAAATATGGGGGAGGTCTCTTCTGGTTTCAAAGAACCCATAATATTCATCCATCCATCCATAGACGTGGCTGAAGAACAAGGCTGTATCTTTGGCAGCTGGCTATAGCTATCCATGTATACAGTGTCAGTTCACGTATAATTAATAGATACAGTTACTGTTGACCTCTTCATGAACTCCATCTAGATAACGGGCATTAAAAGGCAATTGCTCTTAAGTACAGTACTGTACGTATTATATATATAGTCTTTTTTATAAAATGGTGAGTAGCGTCAGAGCATCGTCAGAGCTCAAGACTGTTGTCATCAAACCCATCATTGCCAATCAAGCTGAACATACATGGGTTAAAGAAAAAACAAGTTTGAACCCAAATGTTTCGAGCAATCAATCGACACAGCTGCGTCACATCAGAGAGAAAAGTGAGCCTCTTCTGACTTACTGCACCGCGGCAGGCTGCAGCCACCCGCTCAGCCGCTGTGCTTTTGTTAAATCGCACTGTCCTATTATCGGCGGTCAAATCCAAACTTGATCGAGTGGGAAAATTTTTTCCTCTTATCCAACCAAAGATACAGTAATGACAGACCCACTACCGTTTGCCAGCTTTCCCCAGTGAACAATATTATGCAGTAGGATATATTTGCTGCCCTACAGTACTACGTAGAGTTGAGATATTTTAAAGCAATTAGCTTTGTTCATTTGCAGATGATTGACAATTGAGAGATCCGGTTCAACTTATCAAGGCTGAGACTGGGATTGAGACTGAGAGCACCAGAACTTATTCCACTGGTGCCGTTTTCAAAATTGCATTGGTCTTGTCCTTAGTTTTAAGCCACAGGGATCTTGCACATCTTCTTGGAAACTCTCAGCACGTTTGGTTTCAGTATCAAAACCCATCTTTCGAAGTACTGTACTGTACCTCTTATGGTGCGCCCACGTGGAAAGTTCCCTCACTGATTCGCCCATGGCGCTCTGTGAAGCTAATGGTTGAACCTTCAACTCGTACTGTGCTCTGTCACTGTACACATCCTGATCTGTAGAGGCGTGCTGCTGCCACTTTGTTCACTACATATGGCCAATCACCATCAGTTCTCGGTAACCTCCAATGTTCAGGTACCAGCCGGACAACCCGCCTTGATGAATTTGGTTGTTGTTTTAGGCTTGGCTAGACAAGCGCCAGTACTGTAATGATACTCATCGTTATCACCATAAACGATATCGATGATTTCAAGACAAATCGCTTCCCTTGCCTGCCTGTTGTTATCCTGCAATTTGTTGTTCCGATTGATTCAGATTCGAACAGCTTGTCAGGCTGATATAGCTCAATCAAGCTCTTTGGTTGTCATTAGCCGTCGTTGTCCGCTGGCACAGGACGTCTTTTTTTAGTCTAAGCTGGGACGGTAGGGGTTCTCGTTGTTCCGGCTTTGTCCCTCCTTCGTACCGAGATTTCGCTCACTGTTGCGCGTTCCATCGCCGGCCCAACCCCTAGCTGGCGCTCATCGTGGCCCTTCAACCATGATTCATGGTCCACCGCCAAGCGCGTCCCTCCGACTGTAAAAGCCTCAGGCCTGAAAGCTTTCCAGTCTGTCCAGAGCAATCACAGCTCAGTATTGGCGCAACTCACTCCACCCGATTTCCTCCGACGGCTAAGCAACCCGTGCAGAGCTCAATCCCCTTGCTTAATTCGCACCCGTGATCTCATTCCTATTCCCATCATTTCCAGCGCTCTTGGACTGTTCGGCCGGGAAGTAATTGTCTTGTTTGTGGACGGTTTTCGTCTGTCGAAGTTCGTGTTTGAGTCGTTATTTTCACCCTTCTCGCCCGTAAAATATCTCGCCCAGTTTCATGGTAATTCTTCTCGACTTCCCACCGTTGCCCCGGCTGACATCCTCACCCCCCTGACAATATCCACCCGTGTGGACCCACATATCCTCACTTTCTTCCCGGCTCCAGACGCTCTCTCTCTTCCCTTTTCCTTTTCCCACTGCCGTCTTGTCTCGTGCTGAGCTCCGTATCTCTTTTCTTTAAACCTCCCATCAGCCTCTCCCTCTTTCAAACATCAACCATCTCCCCTCACACATCTATCACAATGGCCTCTTCTCGTGTCTTCGCCTCTCGCTTGGCCTCCCAGATGGCCGTCAAGGCCGCTCGCCCTGCTGTCCGCGCCCCCGTCGCTGCTGCCAGCAAGCGAACCATCTCTGGTAAGTCTCTGATGCGGCAAAAATTTTTCTTCGAGCTCAATTGAGCTCGGTGTCGAACCCGACTCGATCGAACCTCGCCCACTGCGATCAATGAACAGTTCGCTCACAATCGATTCAAGGCGCCAGCCCCCTCCAGGCTATGAAGCGTCAGACTCTTCTCCAGGCCACCAGCCGCAACGCCTTCCAGGTTCAGCGCCGTGCCTACTCCTCCGAGATCGCCCAGGCTATGGTTGAGGTCTCCAAGAACCTGGGTATGGGTTCCGCCGCCATTGGTCTGACTGGTGCCGGTATTGGTATCGGTCTCGTCTTCGCCGCCCTCCTCAACGGTGTTGCCCGCAACCCTGCCCTCCGTGGTCAGCTCTTCTCTTACGCCATTCTGGGTTTCGCTTTCGTCGAGGCCATCGGTCTTTTCGATCTGATGGTTGCCCTCATGGCCAAGTTCGTAAGTCAATCCGATATTCTCGCCAACCTGTTCACTTTTTGAGCATCGACTAATTTTGCCCCACTTCAGACCTAAGTTATTTCCCGGCCAATTGGGTAGGCTCGTGCCGAATGATCGAGCCAACGATACGGAGGAGGCTGCTGAGCGTAGTGCATTGTGCCATGTCTTGAAAATTCTGACTTGGGTGCACTTGTTGCCAGCTTGCACGATAGAGGGGAGGTTGTCTTGTAATAGACGGGATAGAGAACTGGGAGTGACATTGGTCATAGGCACTTTCCTATGATTAGAGTTGGGGAAATTCTGCATAATTCCTCCCAGGGATCGATTTGTAAAATAAAAAGCCTCATTCATCCCGCTTCTTCCAATGCATTAGGATATTTTCCTTGTTTCACTACCAAGAAAATGCATCTTACTCCTGAGAACAGTGACTTCACATAATCAGGATCTGAATTGACGTCTCAATTGGCTTTTAGTGGATGACATAGCCGCCAATAGCTCTTCTTCTTGCTTGCATGATAACTGCTGTGAACATGAGGCATTTGCTATACCTGAGCTCCCGTGGGCCGGTGCCGGGGTTGACCAGCTAGCCGGCAGGCTTGTAGACACTCGTCTTGCCAGCTTAACCGAATTGGCCCGGGACCTGGCCAAGGCTTGCAGGACATGGTGGTCTCTCTGGACATCTGGATGCCTGTGTTTCAAGGCATGTCAATGCGATCGAAGTTTCTTCATGATATGGAGGAATCTCCACACGGTGTAAATTCTGCCCTCATTAGCGTGTGTCGCTAGCTATAGCGCCTCGCATAGACCAATCGGGCGACTTGAGCGAGTCGTTCAAGTGGGCTGTGTAAAATCCAATGACCCAGGGGATTCGATAGTGGAGCTGCTGAGAGGGTATGTAAGGAATCGCAAATCCACCTTACCACGACCTGATCTGGAGTACTGTACTTCCAGTCATCAAGCAGGTGTAGATACCAGGCAAAGATGCAATGCTATCAAACACCTGGGAAAGCAACAGGTTTCGACAGGGCCATTCTCAGGGATGAATGTTACCGAGTCGCATGATCACAATGCGCATTGCTAACCCTTCCTCAACTCGAACTTTTACCATGTGCATGGCATGGCATGACGTCGACGCCTGTCCGGACGAAACCAACGAACCTATCGACGTCGAAGTGTTGGTTCAAGTGCCAGCAGCCGAAATCGAGTATCCTCAAACATTGTCAACACAACCTTTCCTGTGAAATGATAATGCATGTTCGAGTGGGAAAACACATTGATGCGATGTGTTGACAGTAACAAGCTTGCAATCGGCGATTGAAAGGAGGAGAAAGGTATAGCCGAGTTTTAAAACAACCACCAGGCTGTACCAGCGAAGGCACGGCGATCGTTTCGGGAAACGACAGCCAGTTGCGGACGAAGGTATGCTGAGGACATCCGATATTCATGCAGAGGGATAGTTCAAGTGAACAAGGACGTTGAAGGAGTGACGACGTGAACCGGGAATCAGCGATATCTTTCGTCGGCCTCGTGCCAGTACCGATGGGCAGGTTTTAATGGTACTGTCGACATGCGTATGAGATGATGGACTCTCAGTCATCCACCCAGTTCCGTTCCTGATTTTCTGGCTCAAAAAGGGAGGGGAAGTTCAGGCTTCGAAACGAGTATGAAAGAAGAAAACTCGGTCACAAACCTGAGTACAGGTACATAATCATTACCATTTTGTACTCGACTCGAGAGAGCTTGTTTCTGCTGGTGTCAGTACGCCGCGATGGAACTACTCGTCCCCTGACTCTTACCTTGACTTACTTGATAGATCATTGCGTGATCTGGCTAAGGCTCACCCGACTCCACCGTTGTTGAAGCACTGGCGTAGTTTTTGCTGGTGTAAGTCGTTCGAACGCGACAACGAAATCACGGCTCACGTACATCAGCCTTCAAACTTAAAAAGGCCAACAAAGGGGAGCGAGATGGGAACGAAGGGGATAAGAAGGCTGCATCTTGGGTTTCATCCCGTCTCTTTCCCCTCATTTGACATCACATGACCTGCGAGTCTTGCCTGGCAAACCTGGCACGCTCTGTTCAAGCCAGTTGTCACAGCAAGGTTCGGAGACCAAGGCATGCTTTTGAATGCAGTGCGTCGAGTGCAGGTGACGGCAATGATGTGCGTAGGAGGGACATTGGGCCTTTGTTGTGTTCGTCCGGGTCGTGTGTATTGTGTGGAATAGAATGGGAAACTTGGTCGATGAGAGCAGGGCCATATAAGAGCGGACGCAAAGGAAGAGAAAGGAGAAGGTCGGGCTTCCCTGGGTGTCCATTGTTATTGACAAAGCCAAGTTTTGAGTAATGCCACAGCGACAGAGTGAGATTATCCGAGTCACAAAATGAGGGGAAGGCGACGCCGTGGCTGCCGTGCAAGAGATGAAGGGGGCAACGCCGAATATGGTGGTCTTCTGCATTTGGCAGGAACGGCCTTTGGATGGCACCTTCCTGTTTCCTGCGATTGGCTATTACCACCCATCTACGCCGCGTGCCTTGAACGTTGGGGTGCCATCGGCCATCCAAGACGTCAGCAGAAACCAAAATGAACGCGTAGTGGTTGCGATTTGTCAAAGCGGAAGGGGAAAGGACGGACATTCTAGCCTACGGTTGCCCTTTTTTAGTCTTTTGACTTGTGAAAGTATCATGTTCTGAACAGTGTCTATTTATATACTGGCCAGTCGAAGACTTCATACTTGTCCTCACGCGACAACTCTAGATACTAAGTATTCTTTGCAACAAAGGCGGCAGTTGTTGCAGTCAAAGACCATCCAAAGCGGGGAAGCTGGAAAATCCGGGGTAATTAGGGCGCGGGTAACATTTCCCTCCCTTCCGTAGTGGAGCTGGGTTCTCGTGCCGTCCGTCTCTTGCAGCGGCCATTGTATGTTTCTCGGGTTTTACAGGGTGAATGCCTTGCCCTCATCATTCGATTTATATGCCCAGGTGCTTCGATATCCATCAATTACTGTTGATTCGCGCATTGGGTATTAATGCAAGGCAGGCTGGAGTTACTGTTGCCTCGGACAATTTACCCTGTTCAGTTGCCGATGCACCTATTGAACCAAACCCTGTACTATTGCTACGCTAGCTGCTAGTGTGGTTCGATAAACTTCACAGGGGAATTCTCATATTTTTTGAGCGAGCAAGGCATGGTTCCCTATTACAATGTGAGTTTCAATTGTGGACAGTGATGTTTTGATTGGTACTGTCAAAATTAACAACTGGGGTATTCTGTTCCTCTTTAAAATATGCGGATCCGTCGTTGTAGTGGAGGGAGGCTGGTGTCCGCATAGTAGTCAATATTGTGTCTTGTCACTTCACAGGTTATTATGTTTTCGTCGTTCACCTATCATTCTTCCAGAACCATCTCGATTCTTTCACTGAAATCTATTGGGGCCAAGTGTTGGTTTCAGCAACTACAAGGCTGCGGCAGTAGCTGTAAGTTCGAGCATGAACTCTGTTACCCAAGGTTGTTATGTTTTCTGGTGTGAAGCCAATCTTATTGCCTTTGACTGTAGCTATGGAATAGCCAGGTCGGCTTTAATGTTTTCTGGTATGGCAGCTGGAACCTGGATGGCCTTAATACAAGTTTAATACCATGACATATATCCGTCTTCCACCTAAGGGGGGAAAAAAGGAAGAAGAAAAGACGAACAATTGAGTCGGTGGTAGACATGCATATTGAGCTATTGACCAAAAACGAAGCCTTCCCTACCTATGCTGTAGTCTATGACCCAAAACTCCTGGTTTCGCCATGATTACCCGGGACATAACATCCAGCATCCCGATCTCATTTTTTGAATGTTGCGCTTCGCTCTCCTCTCACTGGAGGCGCTTTGCGTGCCCCCTTAATATCGGTGTCGGCAGATTTGGAATAAGGGTCAAATACCCTCTTCTTCCCCTTGTTGTCTGCCCCTCCACCATTCGATTCCCTGGTTGAATGTAGCACCGATGTTGCCTTGCTATAGTCGAAAGGTACTGCGCCAAACTTGTTGGCCTTATCATCCTGCTTCTTCTGCTTCTTCTGAGCTTTGCGGGCCTGCTTCGCTTCTTGTCGTCGAAGTCGCTCTTCTTTAGCCTTTTTCTCCTCCACCTTGCGTTGCTTGCGGCGAGCACTCCTGGACGCTTTTCGGCCAGATTCATCTTCAATAGCAATAACACCGGTGCCCTCCTGCATCTCTTCATCACTATCCGATTCTGATGATTCTGAACCCTCCTCGCTTGAGTCGAATTCTTCAATCGCTTGTGACTTTCGCTTCTGGCCCCTCTTCAACGTGAACTCCTCATCATCCTCTTCAATCTCAGTATTACCAGCTGCATTCTCCACATCATGGGGTTGGTCAGAGATGGTGACCGCTTCGGCGGCTGTATTGTGTTGAACGTCTTCCTCAGTCGGGCCTTGTTGTATGAACTTCTGCCAGGGAAAGGGAATGAGATCCTCCTCCGCATCGGACTGACGGGCCGAAGCATCCCACTGAGAACTGATCGGCATATCGCCAAATAACTGCGACCGCGTCAGCCGACTGACCGTAACCTCTCCATCAAGGTCTGGCAACCTTGTAGTCTGCCTGGCTGCGGCAGGAACGCCATTCCTCCGCATACTGTCCGGCGCCATCGAAGTAAAGAAATGAAGCAAGCTGGGGCCGCCCTTTGCTTTGGTCTCTTTGATCTGTCCCCAAATATCGTTAAACCGCGGCCTCGCGAGAGATGCGTTCAGGGGTAACAAGCTGTGGAGGGCCTTCGCATCAGGCGGGTTGATTCGAGCAATTTCCGTAATATCCCTAGTGCTGAGAACATAGTTGGTACTCTCATCCTCTTTCCTGGCGGTGTCATCTCTCCACCTCCACAAGGCTCTGAAGACGGCAAATTGTTCACTGTCAAAAGCCAGATGTGAGTTCTTGAAGACATATCCATACCAACCACGAGAGCCCTCGCCAGTCTCTTCATCATAACCAGGATGTTCGTAGCGGGAAAGTGACTGTTCCCTTGATTTCTCCACAGCTCGGCCGATGTAGTCCTTATCGACATCACTTCTGTCCGAGGCAGAAACAAGCTCGTTTCGCACTCGATCGTAGATGTAGAGCAGATAATGAGTGTCAGACCGAGCATAGTACATCATCTCTTCGGGCAGTGGCCGTATCCTCCAGTCTGCGAGCTGATATTGCTTGTCTGCGTCAAAGTCGACAAACTTGGACAGCAGGTAGGCTAAGCTTTTAGCCGGGTAGTGTAGTTGGTCGCATGCAAAGAAGGTATCGAATAAACCATTCACATAGAGTCCCAAATCTCGCTGTAGCCATATCATGTCCATATATGCACCATGGAAGACCTGTTGATGTCAGTGATGATATCTGACAATAAGCTTCAACCCACGTACCTTGATAATCTTGGGATCGGTAAAGACTTCATTCAAAATCTCCAGTTTATGGCGCCAAGGTTGCAGAGTATCCACGATCCAGTCCTTCTCTCGTGTACTGATTTGCATGAGCGATACAAGTCCGACATAAGTTCTGAAATCATGATGCTCCAGGTCTACTGCAATCTCTTTTGCACCTTTCAGTTCTTCTAGCATCTCGAGAACACCCTCGTATGTGTCGACAAAGGTTGCCTCAGTGGTTTCGACTGGCTGGTACATTATGGGCTCCGATTCTTTGAAGACTCGTTTTGGGTATGCCGTACGGACGATTTCGTGTTCATAAGGATGTTGGTATCTGTCAACGAAAGTTAATACATGGCTCGGATACCGTGCGTCGGATCTTGCAAAGAGTCACAGAGAAGGGGTGTCATAAACACGGCGGACATACTGTGGTGTGCCAGTTTCATTGGGGACTACATTGAGGCTTTCTTCCAAAGACAACTTGGCGTTTGGCTTTGATGTAAGCATCGGCTTCCATGGAGCAGGAGTAAAGTTGTCGGGCTTCCGTTCGAAAAGCAGTTGGGGCTTGGTCATGTTGGCATTTCGGATAACCTTGTTTGTCGACTTGGGCTTCTTGGACTTGGTCGCCTGGAAGAGTTTAGCTGGGGTACTTCAAGAGGAGTGCAATTGGCATACAGAATCAGATACAGGTGGCTCCTTTCGCTTGACAAGCCCTGTATACTCATCCAACGCTGTGTCGGCCTTTTCGAGCGACGAATCGACGACATCGACGACGCTCCTCCAGTTCATCTCAACGTCCTCCACGTCCTCAAGCTTAGGCGCCTTGACACCACATGCCTTACCGGCAGACTGGAGCAGCCGCGTAGAGAGTTCGAGAATCCGTGAGGTCCGATCTTCAAGTTGCTGGCCAACGGTGGGATTGACTGTACGCTGGAAACTCAGGTCTTCGGCGGCGATACGGTTCACGGTCTTGATTGTCGAGATAAGCGACTTTTGGACATTATCCTGAAGCGACTTGAAGTCTTGAGATTGCTCCATGTTTGCGACTGGAAATGCGCGTGGCGCGTGCAGGTGGTGATTGTGCCTGGTGTCGCGATGCAGCGATTCTCCGAAAAAAATCCAAAGCTTTGTTGCGCTTATCGATAAGATAAGATCATTGTCCACTATACCTTAGGTATCTGTGTAAGGTGCAGGCGACGGTGAAGTGAAGAGTAATTCATTCACTTAGAATCAACTTTAAAATATGATTCTCTAAAGAAAAGAAAGAAAGAAAGGAACGGAGATATAGGAAAGCCTACTTGTGTTTATTTTTATTCCAGTGTCAAGAAAAGCAGTCTCGCTCACGCCAAGTCACAGAACCTTAGCACAAAGGAACTACCGAACAAGGTAGCTGAATAGAGGCTCGCTTTTTGGGCCATGAAACAAGGCTTTCCCTACCAGTATTTCATAATACAATTCTTGTGGTAATTGTTCAAACCCCAGACACTTGTGCGCGGGATCAACAGACTGAGGAAACTCAGCTGCGGCTACCGGGCCGGCGGCTATGCACACCTTCTTTCGCTCGAGACTGGAAGGAGGGTTGCACCGTTGCAGTTCAGTGACGAGTTTGATCCCAGACTCTCACCAAAATTTCTGATTCTCGCTGTCTCTCTCTCCTCTTTGTACCTAGTATGTAGGCTAGTAGGTAACAGAGATAGGATATTCTAGTCCGGTCGATAAATAAGATCAAGGCATAAACATGGGCCATGTCCGTGCTGTCAATTGGTTGATTGGCTTGTGCAATAGCAACGTCCACTTGGTGGGAATCAGCATCAGACAACCTAATACGTTAGGCCTTACAGGTTTTATCTCATAGAGAACCCGGACGAAGCATGCCCCGAATGCGTCACTTTCCATCAGCAGAGCTGTTTGTTATTTAACCAGTTCCAGAACCAGGCTTTGAATCATTGATGTGGATACTAGTACGCTCTTGACCGAATTTTTCCATCTACTAATCATCTTAGTTTCGATACCCCATATCAAACAACAACGATACCGTCTGTGATGCCCGTATAGAGGCCGATGAACCGATCCCGTCTCCGGAAACACCTCCGGATTGTCCTCCAGGAATTCTTAGTAACTCCTGGGAAGCACCAATGGGAAGATGCATAGAAGTGGAGAGAACTGGTTTGGTACTGTATGCTTCTCATTGCTACCGTCCATGAATTTGCAATACCTCGTGGGCGGGTGACAGGCGTACGATGGCGTTAGATGTGGTGTTTTCTTTTTGGGAACAGTGACCCGGCCCGTGTAAATACCTACCTCCCTCCCTCCCTCCACTCCCACCTCACATCAGGTTGAAGTAAACGGGCCGGATATTGATGTTCAGCGAATAGACGTCAACCGGGAAGCGGAAGCTATCGGCTTGCGGGATAATATAAAGGCACAAGAAAGCATGAGATATTGCTCATCTGATTAAATCAGAACAGGTGTATGATGGTTTAAATAGAGATGAGGCACGAGAGGAGGAACTTGTTGATATCATGATATTGTACAAATTGACTATTTGCACATGTCGTCGTGAATCCTAGGTAGGTAACCTCCATGCTAAGTTTGTTAGTGCACTTGAGAGCCCATCAACGATTTTGACAGTCAGGCACAAGGTATCCTAGTAGGTAGGCAAGGTAGGAGGTACCTTCTTCGTAACTGCCTGGCTGGTTGCGGGCAGGTGCCAGATGCCCCTCACTTCCCATTTTCCTTATCCTCTGCCCCTCTGCCCGATCCTTGCTTCTGCTCGGCTTCCTCTTCTTCTCCATTCTGTTCCATGTCTTATTAAGACATCATCTCTCCCTTATCTCACCTGTCTTATTTCATAAACGATCTTGTTCATCTCGTTAGACCATTTTGCCTGTTAATAAACAAACAAGAACACCTGATTGTCAATATCAACAAGAGGTCCTTGTTACTTCAATTACCTACTGTCTCCGCTTACCACGCTCGTCTCCAATAAATCGACTGACCTTACGCGCGATAGCGTCATCGGTTCGCTGCTCAACAACCCAAAACTCCTTACGCTAGCTCCACTACTGAGGATCTGAGCCTCTCGGCTCTACACCAGCTAGCTGCCAGGTCAATTCCCTGCCCCTCCACAGACCAGCAACCATCGACCACAAAGAACCGCGACGAAGCCCGATTACACTCCGACTTTTTTCCTAAACTCTCCTTTTCGATCTTTCAATTCTCAAATCTTTGTCTTTGAGATCATTTCCCCAAAAAAGTCATTATGCCAGCCTCTGTCGGCGAGAACGGCCAGGCCGCCCCAGGCCGTCTGTTGCTACTCTCCAACCGTTTACCCATTACCATCAAGCGATCTGAGGATGGCAGCTACTCATTCTCCATGTCTTCTGGTGGTCTTGTCACAGGTCTCAGTGGTTTAAGCAAGACTACTAGCTTCCAGTGGTATGGCTGGCCAGGTCTAGAGGTTCCCGACAACGAAGTCGAAGGCATGAAGCAACGACTAAAAGACGAGTATGGTGCGCATCCCGTCTTTATCGACGATGAACTTGCCGACAGACATTACAACGGATTCTCAAGTAAGTAATACAAGTTTCACACTGCGAGCCATGCATTCCTGACAGCGTCTTTCAGACTCGATCCTTTGGCCTCTCTTCCATTACCACCCTGGTGAAATTACCTTCGACGAGTCCGCCTGGGCCGCATACCAAGAAGTCAACCGTCTCTTCGCCAAGACCGTTATCAAGGATGTTCAGGATGGTGACCTTATTTGGGTTCACGACTACCATCTGATGCTCCTTCCTCAGATGCTTCGCGAAGAAATCGGCGAATCGAAAAAGAACGTTAAGATTGGCTTCTTCCTCCACACCCCATTCCCCAGTAGTGAAATTTACCGAATTCTGCCTGTACGAGAAGCACTTCTTACAGGACTCCTTGATTGCGATCTCATCGGTTTCCACACATACGACTACGCTCGTCATTTCCTTAGCAGTTGCTCTCGCATCCTCGAGTGCCCGACAACACCCAACGGTGTCGATTGGAACGGTCGTTTCGTGACCGTCGGCGCGTTTCCCATTGGCATTGATCCCGACAATTTTGTTGAAGGACTGAAGAAGCCAAAGGTGCAGGAGCGTATCGCTGCTCTCAGCCGAAAGTTCGAAGGTGTTAAGCTTGTCGTTGGTGTCGACCGCTTGGATTACATCAAGGGTGTCCCACAGAAGCTTCACGCTCTTGAGGTCTTCCTCACTGAACACCCGGAGTGGATTGGCAAAATTGTCCTGGTTCAGGTTGCTGTGCCCTCGCGACAAGATGTCGAGGAGTATCAGAACCTTCGGGCCGTTGTCAACGAACTGGTTGGTCGTATAAACGGAAAGTTTGGCACCATTGAGTTCATGCCTATCCACTTCCTTCACCAGTCCGTCACCTTTGACGAGCTCACTGCCCTATACGCCGTTTCTGACGTCTGCCTGGTTTCATCCACTCGCGACGGGATGAACCTGGTATCTTACGAATACATCGCAACACAACAGAAGAACCACGGTGTCATGATTCTTAGCGAATTCACAGGTGCCGCTCAATCCCTCAACGGCAGTCTCATCGTCAACCCTTGGAACACAGAGGAGCTTGCCAACGCGTTGCACGACGCCGTCACTATGAGCCCTGAACAACGTGAAGCCAACTACAAGAAGCTCGAGCGTTACGTCTTCAAGTATACCAGCGCTTGGTGGGGTGCAAGTTTTGTCGCTGAAATGACTCGCCTTAGCACTGAGGGTTCTCAGCCCAAGACTCTGCGCAATGTCTCGGGTGCCGTCATTGGACTTGAACAGAAAGCACAACATGCTGTTGCTGATCTCGAGAAGAAAGCCGAGGAATTACTGACAATCGATGAGACGAAAGAAGCCGAGACGAGTGGAGAGCCTTCGAAATAAAAGTTGTATTCTAGCAACGGGATATGCGTATGAAAAGAACGAGTTAACGGTTTGGGATCAAGCGGTCATGGTTTGGGATCTCTTTATAGTCTGTTCTTTTTTGCAATAATAAAATGAATCTTGATGAATATGACACCTTTATCTTCAGCTGTTTTTAAACACTGAATGCTGAGCCCTCGTTGAATTTTAATTCCTGTCAATTGTACTATATAATGTGTGCACTCGACGTACTTGGTTGCTCTTTTGTCTCAGGATATTTGTTCCTGTCAGTGCGTTGACTTGCTACAGTGGGGCTTCAAAAGTAACGACACATTTCCCATCTAACCCCGCTTTCAGTCTAACCTTAATATTAATACCATAAATATATTACATTCTATTTACTATTAAAAATGCCTAGAATATAGCAAAAAATATATTATTCTCCTTATAAAAGAATAAGGTTTATAATAATATATAAATTAGGTATTTTAATATAAGATATTATAAATAAAAAGAAGTTAAGTTAGTATATAATTTATAAAGTTATTTAATAATACTATTACTAATAATTTGCAAAAGATATATAATATTTTAGTTGCCTATTAGTATTATTAAAAAGGGATAAAATATATATTAAAATAATTATTAAAAAATAGCCTTTTTATATATATTATAAAATTCCACTATATTACTTTATTATATTACTTCTTATTAGCTATTTGACTATTGCTGCAAGGCGCCTTGTAATTTATTTCTTTTATAGTAACTAACTAACTAACTAAGCAAGCAACTAATTACTATAGAATCTCTTTCTTAACCTTTCTTCCCTCTCTTACCTAATTAATTAGAAGTTTAAACTTTTTCCTAAATACTAAAACCTTTCTTCCTTATTCCCTATTTTGCCCTATTAACTAAATGCCAAAACCCTCTTATTATTGCGTATTTTAGAGAGGTAAACACGATCATGTGGAATCCGCCTTACAAATAGGAGGATTCTACTCTTCTAGATAGAAATCAACTATTCTAAACCTCTAATAATAATTACTAAGTAATTAATACATTCTATATATATTCATATATAATTAATATTATATATCTAGAACTATTAATATAGTAATCTATTAGAATTAGCTTTATTTAATATAAACTTAACCAGATATCTTAATAAGTAATAGCAGCTATAATTACAAATCTTTTAACTGCAAGTCTTCTTTAATACTTAGGCTATTAAAAGTAATAATAAAGAAGACCTAGGGTACTAAACCCAGAAGCATATCAAATTCAATAATATACTTATATCAAATTTAACGCACACCTAACTAATAATAAATAACTCAAAAAATACAAAATTAGCCTCGCAAGCTTAATTATTAACCTAAATAGGACCATATATATCTATAAATATTACCCCTAAGATATTACTAAAAGCAAAGTACTTCCTAACCTTTCTTAGGCAGAATCCTGCTTATAAACCAAAAAATAAGCTAAAAAGGAACCCTAAGAATAGCATCAAGGACTTACATGCCCTTTTATACTATATAAAGGACAAATTTAATAGAAAACTCTAATAAGAATTAGTCCTTATTAATAAATACTATCCTCTAGAAAGTTTCACAGGATTTAACCTAATAAAAAAGTAAATAGCAGTTTAATATACACTCAAATATGCCAAAAAGAATAGCCTGCTAGCCAGAACAGACGGCACTAACTACAGGACATCAGGAGGCAAGGAGGACAAAACTAGCAGAGGAACTAACAATTAGGGCATTACCACCTACCTAACTTCTACATCAGAAATAACAGTAACTTTTGCCTAACCTTACTATTAAATAGCTAGGCCAAATCCTACTTTTAGATAGTTAAACCCTGCTAGCTTTAGAGCCCTCTAAGGCATATTCCTAGCTAGGCCAATAGCTAGCGCATAAGTAGAAATAAGCACTGCAGGACCTAGTAACTGCTATATAACCTCTAAAAGCAAGAATATAAAATATGCCTTTACTGCCAGAAATAAATTAAGAGAAGCAATTACTTAAATAGAGACTAACTTAAGGACCCTAGTAAAATCCTAGAGTGCTAAAGAACTTATATAAGTAAGAGGCAAGCTTAACTACCTTCGCAATAATTAGCGCATAATAAATAACTTACTAAACCTGCTAACTTAATACTTTAATAAGCTAGCTAAAATAATAAGCAGGCTTAAATAAGAGCCTATAGGCCCAAGAAATCCTACTAAAACCATGCCAAAAGCGCCATCTAAAAATTCTTCCTCTATAACAACCCAAGTCCATTTCTCTCCTAATCACACAGCAAAATCAGCCCTACAGACATATACCCTAGATAAAATCTAAGAGAAAGCAGACTTAGAAAAATTTTTAAAGTACCCTAACCCTGCTTAAAACCCTGCTAAACCTAGTAGCAATTACGGCTTCCTTAATCAAAAGTCTCGCATCCCTGGCCAAGGACAAGGCTTCGCCTATCCAACAAAAGAACCTAGTTACCAGATCTATAGCTTGCAAAGGCAGCCACCTAGAGGCAATTTTAATAGCTATGCAGGCTATTACAGCCTTATGCCAGCCAGTTTTAAAGTACTAAAATTCAAGATCTAGGACATAAGGCTATTTATACTGCCTTTAAAAAAAGCAAAAGAGAAAGGAGAAATCTATACTAAGGGCAAAGAATTTATTTTTGCTAATATTAACCTTTAGATATAGTCTATTAAAACCCACTAGGCATAAGTAAACCTAATAAAGCGCAAATAGATAATACAAAGGCTATAAATCTTAATATAAGGACTAGTAATAACTTAGTAATATCAGCAGCTTAACCCAACAAAAAGAATAACATATCAAGGGTCTAAGGATTTATTTCTAGCTGCCCTAAAAAATAAATTTAGCATTAAGGTCTAAGATGCCATAAAATAGCTTAAGATTGCCAGATTTAGGCACAAAGATATTATAGGCAAGGTATTAATACGCAAATTTGCCTCAAAGGTCTTTACTAATATAAGAGCCTACAGATTAATAACAGATCTGCAGCTTCTTACGAGACTTTATAATGCATTAGATCTAGAACTATAAGCCCTTATTTATACTTCTATATTAACTAAGAGCTAAGCTAAATATATCTAATTAATTAATAAGAAGCGCAAAGCTCTAAAAGAAAAGCTAAAAGCTAAAAATGCCTATTCCTAAAAATAAACTAATGCTTATTATACAGAATATAGTCAGAGGCAAGGCCATTTATCTAATAAAGCTAAGCTATCTTACCTTATAAAATAGAATAATAATAAGAATGAAGGTTCTTATTACTAAGATTAGCGCCAATTTGGAGGAAATCGATAGCCTAATTAAGGATAGAAGCAAGATAGTAATTAGGACTACTGCCATAAAAGAAGGAGCTGCTCCCGAGACACTTGCGGCAACCAGCATTACTAATAAAACTATAGCCGCGACAGATACACCTCTTATAATTAGGAAAGGCGTAATAATAGTCAGAATAGGAATCAGAGAAACTAGCAAAATAGAAGATATAACTAACGCCATAATTAACAGAATAACCTCCCATACCAGCCCTCTAAATAAAAAAAACCAAATCCCTACTAATCCAACAAACTGCGCCCTAAAGACACCCTAACTAATAGAACCTTACAAAACCAAGGTCAGGACAGATATAATAGTAAGTATAACTAGCGCAAAAAGGGATATAAGAAAGAAAGAGATAAGCGCGCCTACTATGCAAATAATAATAAGGCCTTATCAGATGCGAATAACCACGCCTTTGCCTAATATGCAGAGGAACACAGCATAGTTACAAAAACCATGCCTATAAATAATAATAATACTAAAGCCTTCTTTATAATAAGCTAGCCTAAGCAAGTCTATTAGCCTGCTTTAAAAAAACTAGAATAGGGCTAGGTTATTAAATTTATAATTAGACCTAATTATAATATAATTCTAGAGAAAAAAGTTAATATATATCTCTAAGTCCTAATTAAGTTTAATATTAATAAAGAAATATATAAGATTTACCTAAATACTAGGACTTCCATAAACCTAATTAATAATATATAGCTAGCTAAGTATGCTAAGAATGTGCAATACTGACCTATATTAAAAGTTATATATAGCATAAGCTCTATAACAAAAATCAAACAAGCTACTATATTTAACTTTTATATTCCTAGTTAGGTTAATAGCACTAAGATTCTAATACATTTTACTATTCATACAAATATAATGCTAAACCTAGGCCCCTACCTCCTATTAGAAATAAATTTCTACTTTATATATAGACTTAATATAAAATTTATTAACCTGCATGTTAGGATTTATTTAGCACTTAATATAGTTATCCAAGCTAGTATCTTTAAATAGAGGTAAGGAAATCTGCAATATAATATCACAAGCACCAGGAAAACCATTATTTAGCCTAGACAGACTACTTAAGTTAGTATTAAATATAAAGACCTACCTAATATACATAATTAGAATAAATCTAGCAAGTATTTTTACTTTTGCACAAAAGCTAAAGGCACTATTAAAGGCACTTATAATAGATTTACCCTAAAAGTAGTCCTAGTATATAACAGGAGCATATTACTTTTAATTATTTATTAGAAGTAGTATCTAGGCATTATAAAGAATTATAAGGGTAATAAGGAATCTATTGAAATTTCTAACTACCTGCCTCTTAGTAAAGTACTCTTTAGCTTTAGCAAGCGCAAATTTGCTATAATAGAAGATATAATTAAAGCCTATATGGCAGTTCTAGAAAAAAAGGTTAACCAGCTGCAAGAAGGAAAGGATAACAACAAGCTCGACCCTACGCAGATTAACAGAGGAATGCCTAACTACAGCATATCAAGACCCAAATCAATCCCATCAATCCTAAACAAATAGGAGGTAAATATCACAAACATTAATCCAGAATAAGCCCAAAGACTTATCAAACTAAGCAACAAGTATAATATTTATAGCAACAAAGGCATTATCCCTATGCCAGAAAAAGCCCAAATACGCATTAACCTGGTCAATAGATAGCAGAACTAGAAGAAGACTGTTTATGCCTACCTGCTTAGTATTAAAGACTGCAAAGTACTTAATAAAATCTACAGCAAGCTAATAGCAGCCAGAAAAATATACACACTAAAGGAACCAACGCCTATTGCATGCCCTGCCTTCATAATTTAAAGGGAAACAGGCAATAAGCGCAAAGGACAAGTTATTATTAACCTTAGACTACTAAATAGCCTTGCCATTCTAGACGCATACCCCCTACCAGATCAGGAAGAAATTAAGGAGAAAATACAAGGCAAGAAATTCTACATAATAAAAGACAGTACTGGCTTTTTCCATTAATTTCCCATTTATAGCCCGCACTGTAACTAGATGGTTATTATTTCCCCCTAAAGGTTAGAAGGATCAAATATAGTTCTTATAGGATTTAAAAACGCCCCAGCCTATACCTAGAGATTCATAAACCAGCTTTTCAGAAAATACAGCAACTTCGTCCATATTTACATCAACAATATTATCATTTTCTTAGACACCTTTAAAAACCACCTTAAGCACCTTAAAATCATCTACCAGATCCTAGATAGCAGAAGGCTAAAAATAGCCACTTCTAAATCTTTTATTAGCTATCTATGCATACAATTACTTGGATATATTATTAATAGCAATAAAGTCCAGAAAACACAGGACCACATACTTGCATTTACTAAAATAGAATACCTAACTAACCTCGCAACCCTCGAACACTTTATTAGAATAGCCAGATATATCAGAATAACCATGCCATAGTATAATATATAGATAAAACGATTCCAGGAGCGAAAAATAGCACTACTCTGCAATGCATAAGAAAAGAACAAGCTAAAAGCAGGTCTATTTAAGGCAGTAAGGAAAATTAAGCTAGAAAAGAAGACATACTAGCCAGATTCTGCTAAGCTTAGCGCATTTAATAAGCTGCAGGACTACCTTGCTATATCAGTTATAATATACTATTATAACCTGGCAAAGCCATTATTCGCCAAAGTCAACGCCTGCAAGAACAGACTTAGAGCTATAGTATTCCAAATTAACATTAAGTAAGACAGAAGGTTAATTCCCAGAAAAGACATACCAAAGTTATATATCAAGCTAATTCTATTCCTCTTAAGGCTAACTTCATTAGTAAAGCAATAATATAGATTAACAGAAGCCAAGCTTGCAAGAGTAATATAGCTAGTAAGGAAAGTACGCCAGATAATTCAATCTAACCACGCGCCTGTCAATATTATCATGAATCATACTGCAATAAGCAGAATAGTAATATATACATCGCTTAATATAATAGACCTAAATAAAGCTAATTTAAAGCTTACAAAAGCTATAAACTAGCTTTCTTAATTTAACCTATAAATCTTCTATATACCTGGCAGTCTTAATGTAATTCCAGACGCATTATCACGACACCCAGTGCATCTTAAGTACTATAAGAAGGCCAAGAAAAGTAACTTTAATAAGCTAGACTTTACGGCTTTTCACACTAAAGGCATAGTACTTAAGATAGCAATGGCCCTACAGCTAGAGAAGGAAATCCAGGCAAGATATCAAAAAGATCCACAGCTTAAGGCCATTATTAAAGGAATTCGCATTAAAATAGACCAAATAACAAAAAAAGGCCATAAGCTCTAATAAAAGCTGCAAGTCTAACTAATAAAGAGACCTTTTAGACTATAGCTCCTTGCTAAAAATGGCCTTTTATATCACAAAGACTATTTCAGCAAAAAAAGACTCTACATTCCCTAACCAGCCCTAAGAGAAATACTAGAGGAAGTATACAACAATCGCCACCATTTTGGCATTAAGTATATGCTTTTAGAGCTTAAGTACCTATAGTTTTTCCAAATAGCCTTGCAAGTAAGGAAATTTATTGCCTTTTACATAGCCTGCCGCAAGAACCAGATACTATAAATGCCACTACTAGGTAAAATAATACCTATACAGGTACACCTACGCCCCTTTTACATAATTAGACTAGATTTTATCACAGATATGCCTAAAATCTTGTCCAAAAACACAATATAGGCAATTCTAGGGCATAATAAGTTAGACATAATATGCCTAATTACCTATCCTTTCTTAAAGAAAATAGCATTAATAGCCAGGCATTTAGGGTATTCTGCAAAGAATTAGGCAATTATTCTACTATAAATACTTCTACTACTAAATTAAGGCATCCCAGCTCGAATTATTAGCAATCAAGACCTAAAATTTATATCTAATATCTAGAAAGCAATTTTCACCTTGCTTTATATCAAATTCCTTATAGCCACAGCCTATTACCCCTAAACTAATAGAGGATCCAAGAGAAAGAACCAGACCATAATTATTAGTATTAGGTTTTTTATAGCTATATACCCAGATTTATTATAAATAGCAATACTTCCTGCTCTTTAGCATTACCTTAATAACGCCAACACTGCAAATATTAGTCAATCCCTAAACAAGCTTCTTTATAATTTCAAACCCCACTTAGCATTAGATTACATAATAAAAGCAGAAGGAATAGATATAGAAGTTATAGAAAAAAGCTTAGATATATTATACAAAATCTATAACAGAGAAGTGCAATTCCTAATTAATATTGCCACAATATTAAGCAAGATTTACTATAATAGCAAGTATACCCCTATAGAGATTAATAAAGGTAATATGGTCTACTTATAACTCTATAATAAATATCACCTACCAGGCAAGCCTAAGAGGAAATAGTTACTAACACAAGCCAGACCTTACTAAGTCATACACAAAATTAATAACCAAGCCTTTAAATTAGACTTCCCAGTATATTAGAGAGTATATCTAGTTATCTCTATTACGCACCTATATAAGCCTAAGCAAGAAGAGGACCCTTTTAGCTGCAAAATCCCCAAGCCTAGACTAATTACTATTAGTAATAGTAATATCACAGACTAGTAAGAAATCAAGAGAATTATCTCAAGATAAGTAAGGTAGTACTAAAAAAACCTAACAATTAAGTACTATATTAGATAGAAGGGATTCACTGCCAAAGACAATAGTCTTATTTATAAAGACAAGATAAAGCTTAATGCAAGCAAAATCCTCAATAAATACTTAAAGAAGCACCCAATTAATTAGGCAGCCAAATTTAAAAAAAAAAAATTCAACATGCCTACAGGATTTAAACACTCTCTAAACTAAAAAAGTTAAGTATAACCTAATTATATTAGTAATTAGCAGAATTTCCTATATCTTTTCCTTATCTCTCTTCTATTATAAAAACTCTAAGAAAAAACACACCTTTACTATCTCCTCTTACATTTTAGCACATATAATTACCTATAGCTTTTTTCCTCTTTATTCTTCCTTCTATATTAACAAAAATACCTAATAAATTCATGCAATTATTTTCCACTATTAGGCAGGAAAATCTAGCTTAAGGCATTTACCTTAAATAGCAAGGCGCTAGCCACAACTGGCTACTTCTTATTTCCCCACTACCAAAATTTTTTCCTTTCTCTACCACCTTATAACCTTCCTTCAGGAAAGCATAGGCACCTAAATTTTATACACTTATAATCCGCATGCCAATACCAGCTAATCATACGCCAATTTCTTCTATAAAGCAAACCCCTATCTCTCCCTTTCCTAATATCTTGCCAAATCCTGCCAATCGCATAGCAATATCTCCTTACCACACAAATACTCTAACCACTCCAAAACCTGCCACTATCTCTCTTAACCAGGCATATAACGCTTCTATCTAGTCAAATAACCAGTTCAAACTTACCATCTTCCCCAAGTAACTAAAAAGACACCTACTCTACATTACGCAACCTATCCAGCCTTTCAGATAGTTCATTTAACAGTCTATTTAACAAGTTAGTTACTAGAGGCAGGCAAAATGACCTCAGTCTCGACCTATTTCACCCTAGAGCCTGCTTTAATAACCCAGAATTACAACACATTTATAACCTCCTTACTAGCAGAATTAAAGATTTTAAAATTAAACCTAAAGAAAAATTCCCTAATACCCCCGCCAAATTCATCAACTTATACACAGACTTAGACTTAGCATCCAACTCCTCCGACAAATTTATCATTTCAGCAGCACAGCAAACAGTCATAGCTAACGCAACTAAGACCAATAAACCCACCGCAAAAGCAGGCAATATAATTATAGCTAATGCCAAACCTAAGGCTAGCACTAACCAGACCTCGCCACCAGGCAAATCAGGATCAGCAAAAACTGCGCCTAGTATAACCAGCCTTTCCGCCCTTGCCGCCTTTAAATTTAATAACTCAGACGCCAATACCGCTTTACTAGCCAAGAATAATAACCCTAAGGAAAAAAACCCTAAAGAGGAAGTTATTTATAAAAGACATAGAATTTCAAAAGGCGTCATTTTTTACTAGACCTAGGTAAAATAGGAAGGTAACTGCTAAATCCAAATACTAAACTGGCCTTAGCAAAATCTACGCTATAAACCAATTTTCGCCTTTAAGTCAGCTAGAACTAATAATACTATCCGCAAATATATTAAAAATAAAGGCAATAATATTGCTTTTAAAATTAAACCTAATACCAATTCTAATAATAATAACAATTTTAATCTATTAATCCACTTCTATAACGCCAAACACGACCTAAGCCATATCATTATAACTAATAATACAGAGTATATTAATAGTATCTGCAAATATGCTGCCTTACTCAGACAAACTACTAGCAAACCCAAAGGACCAGGACCCCCTACCCTAGTAAGCCAACAAACAATCTAGACTGCCATTAAAAACCAACAGGACATCCTAGTAATCGTACCATAGAATAAGGTTAATAATAAAAACGTCTAACTTACTATTTCTATCTAAAAATACTGCAAATTCGCCTGCTGCCACAAAATGGCCAAGGAGTATAAGGCAAATAAGAACAAACCCCTATACCCTTTCCACACAGAAGCCAGCTATATTGCCCTCGCCTATAAGCACAAAATCAACATATAGACCTTTAGAAAGGATAATCTTGCCTAACTTAAAGGAAGATCTAGCTTTAATAAGCAAACTTCCTACGCCAGTCCCGCCAACATCTAAGCCGCCTCTGCTATTATTAGGGACATTCCCTAGATAGATAACGAGATACCTGTCCAGGATATACCCATGGCCGAGATTAAATAAGTTATCTATAACTATAACTATAGTATTTGCACTATTCTGACCAAAGATAATAAAGATACTAATATGGATAATAATAAACTGCCTATTAAGGATAATAAATTAATAACTAGAAATAATAAAGTTGCAACAGATACACTTAACAAAACCAAGGACTCTAAGCCTAAGGAAGACCCCAATAAAACTAACTAGGGAATTACTAATATTTAAGGCTATCTTAACTCTTAGGTTAAATAACGCATCTAGAGGGATAGTGCTATGCCTAGAATCAATAACTAGTCCGCCATTTGCACCTCAGGTAACCAGAAGAAGGAATAGAGCCGCAATATAAGCATCAAGGAGGCATTTCAGGCCTTCCAAGAGGCAGGAGCAAAGGTTTCCCTGGCCCCCTAGCAATACATCCTAGAAAAAGAACCTCTTACTAACCTTCTCTAATAAGTAATTGCCTACATTAACAATTATTAGGAGACTTACGCCACTATAAAGGTTAGAACTAAGAATAATACTAAGGAAAAAGCTCGCTTAGCCAGAACCAGCTTTAATAAGGATAAGAAATATGCCTTAACCTCTAAAGTCAGCCTTATCCAAACAACAAAAGAAAAGCTTAAAAAAGCAATTCAAGCCTATTTCAGCGCAAATCATATCCAAGGCAAGACTAACACCCACTTTACTAACCTGCTGCCACCACACGCGAAAGTTTTGGCCTGCCATTATATCACTAATCTCAGGAATATTAACAGATCTATCGCCAGTTCCATCATACAATATAACCAGCAGCATCTTCTCTCTATCAAGCTAGGTTTCCATATAGGGATAGTTCCAGCCACAATATTAACAAACGCAGAAGTCACTATAAGAAATACTGCAATCATTGCCATTCAGCAGCTGCATGCCAAATTCAATACCTTCCAGGAGAAAGAGTCAAAGAAGACTAATACTAGCAAGATAGAAGCCATAATTATCAACTACCATAATACTATCAATAATATAGTCAAAAAGGTAAACTACATAAAGACTCTTAACAAGCTTAATAGTAATAAGGCCAATGCCGCCAAGAAAGCCATCAAAGAACAAGGTCACTGCATTAGTCGCCTTAAGAAGGATATCAAGAAGCATAATAATAAGTTCACCTTAATTTCATCCGCGCTCACCAACATACACAAGGACATCACCAGCATCAAGAAAAAGCCAGCTTTAGCCACAGCCCCTCCTCCAGCTATCCCTAGCGCCCTGCCTCTAGCCCCAAAGCTGCCAAACTCGGCCCTTAGTAATGCCTTCCTGCCAGCTCCAAAAAGAAAGCCAGCTGCAACCATACAGAAGTCATCAAAGAAGCAAAAGCCACAAACTCCAGCAATAACTCCTAAAAAGCAATCCAGGCTAAGCAAGTTAAAGGCCCTTAACACTAAGGACTACAATTATAACATCTAAGACAGAGAAAATAATATAGCAAAGGAATACTACTAGGGAGAGGGATAGGGCGCATATATAATAAATCTTTACTTATTTTTAGTAAATACTAGCTAGGTTAGCTAGCTTTTAAAAAGCGCCCTAGCACTTATTACATATTTTAAAGAGGTAAATACAATCACATAGAATCCGCCCTATAAATAAGAGGATTCTACTCTTCTAGATAGAAATCAACTATTCTAAACCTCTGATAATAACTACTAAGTAATTAATACATTCTATATATATTTATATATAATTAATATCATATATCTAGAACTATTAATATAATAGTCTGTCAGAATCAGCTTTATTTAATACAAACTCAACCAGATATCTCAATACTTATTCTATTTTACCTTATTAACTAATAGTATAGACCTTTCCCTAAATGCTAAAAGGAACCTTCTTTTCCCCTCTATAATAGTCTTATAGTAACTGCATATTCCTTAATAGCCTTAGAAACCAATGGCTTTGCATAACTAGTACTGTATTCTCTATCTTGTTAAACTATTTCTTATATCTTTTAGTACTTCTAATATTTTTAATAAAGGTATATTATAATAGTAATATTGGCCTTCTCTCTCTAAGCTAATAAGCTAGCTTTTCTAGTACTTTTCTTTATATTATAATAAAAGAAGCTAGGTAGGTATTCCTATTTCTGGGATTTGCCTTAAAGCTTGCTATAAAGATAAAGTAGCTAAAGATTGTAAGATTTACTTTTTATAAGGTCCCTAGCCTCTTAGAAATATTTATATAATAATATATAAG